>VWYE01012087.1:269971-344293 GCA_013398995.1 Alaudala cheleensis | reverse complement strand
ATGCCTTCCATACACACACAATCTGGTTAAGACATCCCTTGTGAACCTACTTTTCACTATAGGCTGATACTGATATCCATTTCAATGAAGAGTGTAATGAAAGCAGTACAGTTTTAAATCATCCATCCAACTAAAATATTTTCAATAAAATAACCAGAAATTAATAAATTAGTCTTTCCAGCAAAAATTTTCAGCAGTTTTTGTATTTAAAAGACAGCCCAATTTTAGAAAAGTATCAGAATATCTTTACCTTGTAAATANCCTTTATCAAGCTAAATTCAAAAGTAATCAGAATTCTGTACATTTTCTGAATATATATATTAAAGCCATGGCACATCAACCGTGGAACTGAGTACAGCTATGCTTTCAGTGTTCTATGATTTCTTCTATTTTTTAAAAACAAATCAGTGTGATTCTTCTAATTCAACCTTCTTAATGGATTAAGTTTTCAGCATATAAATTAAATTCTTTATGTTTCAGATCTCTAATGAAGTTGCATTCTGAAGTTTCTTTCTGGTCTCACATTACAAAGTTTTACCACAAGAGAAGATTACCTTGGAAAGAAATATCACAAACTTTTATCTTTCCCATACTTGCAATGAGCTGAACAGTAATTTCTTCAAAAATATATATTATCATCTCAAACTGCTGGTATTCCATATTCAAATAATGAGCATAGGATTTGGATATTCAATCCAAATGTACTAACCAGTACAAGTTGAATGTTAACTTCAGTTCAAGCAGTTGTGTCTAGCACATAGAATTCATGAATAATCCAGCAAAAATATGTGAGTGAAATTTTTATTAATCCATATTCTTCCTGAGTTTTGCAAATATTCTCTCCTCCTTGCTACAAAATCATCACAGTGCTATGTCCAGGTAAGAAGGAGACAGATACAGATTTTAAAATAACTTATGTCTCTAGAATTCATTTGGAAAAGTTCTTTTTTTAATATATTATTGATTGATTTTTATCCACTTTCTCTTCCATCAATGACAATTCTTACAATAGTTCCTTTTTTCACAAATTAAAAAAAAAAAAAAAAACCAGTAAGTCTCTGTCTTTGCATGTTAATAATGTGAAAACAAAAGTCATAGATGACACTGCAGTCAAAAAATAATTAGTTGAAAGTTAACTAATACAGCAGTGGAGTTTATGCAAGGCAATATGTCATGTTTTAGGTAGTGGCAATGCTTGATATTCACTGTTGAATACAAATTAATGAATTTGAATAATATTCCCTAGAAGAGATGCAAACAAGTGGAGACTGTGTCATATTACCATATGTATTACAGTAAACAATACCATTACTGTAAACAATAATCTTAAATATTCACTGCCTCTGTAGTCCTAAACTCAGCTTCCAACTTCCAGAGAGTCTCAGCTCACTGAGCTATTCAGAAGTGCCATAAAACAACTTGTGCATGCAGCTGAAATTGTAGGTAAAGGATTTAAGAAGAAAATGTCCTTTCCCTAGTCATCATGGTAACCAAAAAAGCAAATAAGAAAGTTATGCCTAGAATTGGTTGAGAAATAGGACTATTCCCAATGTTTCTAATGTAACAAAGTAATTTTTATTGAAATGTAAGCCTTTTTTTCCCCTTCACCTGGAAAATAAAAGGGGAAAATTGTGAGAAAGAGAAAAGGAAGAAGCCACTGTCATATAAGCACACAATACAAAGGGGTGGGGAGATATGGTATTTAATATTAACTATACTCTCAACAGCAAGTCCAACATTTTCCTTTTCAGTAGGCAAGTCTCAACACTAACCTTTGCTGCTGCCACTGTTGTACCAGCTTTATAAAGGATGAGGGGGAAGATTGCTTGCTGTGCTATCCACAGGCAGGGTGCACAAAGGTTAGATCAAAGCCAAATTTAAGAAAGCAGAACAGGTATCCAAGAAAATGGGTGATGGGCTGAAGTGATAAACAAGTTTCTAACAGCTAAAAAAAATCATTTAAAATAACAGCTTAGATTTGAGAAAGTTTTTCAAAGACATCCACAGTAAATAGCCACAGATTTGTGTCCAAGGAATCTCACTTAAAGCACTTCTAGCCCTGCATTATGGAAGAAGCCATATTTACTTAGTGTCAGCATGACCCCACACAGAAAAAAATATTCAGAAACAGAAGTAAGGAAGCAGTAAATATTTAAGAGAAAATAGGAATAATCATTTGGATATGAAATCCGAAGTCTTTTACTTTTGATTTCTATAGCACCTCCAGAATGATTGTGAAATTTATCTTACAAAAGCCTATCAATTCTGGTTGATTTAAGGAAATTATTAAAATACTGAATACCAATCACAAAATATACACATTTTTGCTATCTAGGGTTAGGTAGCAAAGACTGCAAAATTTCTATACAATGGAGACATGGGATACCCATTCCTAATGGCCCTTGGGATGGTCCCAACACAGAAGAGCCAAAAGTCTGTGATCTATGGAACAAGGTTTGTTCTGTCTTACCTCTAAGGACAGAGAGGGACAGAAGGAGGAGTGCAGTAGAATTTTCCTGAAAAGACAGAAGTCTATTCATAAAAAACCAGAAAACGGACCCAGGAAAATGGAGGTGGGGGAAAAGGAAATTCCAGAGACTGAGGAGGTCAAAGAAAAACATTTAGAAATGTTATGCACACCATGAAAGACCTGAAAATTTGAAAGAATCCTGATTCAAGGGGTACACAGAAATTTGAACCAAATTTCTATAGCTATAAACAATGGCAGATATATATGTAATTGATTTATCTGGTCTAAAATGAATCTAAAATATTTCATATTAATCACTCTACTTCAGTGCAAAGTCTTTATTTCATTTAACAGCCTACTGTTCCTGAAAAATGTAAACCAGAACAATCTCCACTTATCCTCATGGAGGCATATTTCAGGAACAGCCCAATGCTCACTGCCAGTGGTCCCACCTGAGTATGGGATGTAAGAGACCCCACTTATAGAGGACAAGGGGTAAGAGGCCACTGTGGATTTCACAGCTATGGGCCTGATCCAAAATCCAAGGGAATTTAAAGCTCCAGGCATGCAGCTCGCAGACCTAATAGCAGCCAGTCAAAGTGCCACTGGGAGATTTTGAGCAGAACTGCAAAAGAGCACAAACACTGTTCTAATTTGAATGTGGTCTAACTGACAGCACAAGGGCCAATCCACCCTGCTGAAAAAATGTCATTCAGCTCAGCCTTTTCCCTGATCAGTAAAGAAGATCTGATGCTCAGTTAACATGTATTACCACCAGCCAATTAACCACTCCCAAACCTACACATGGCTACCTGCTCAGAACCCAAACAGCCTGATGCAGAGTAGTGGAACAAGAAAGTCAAACATTCTCCATATCACTGTGGCAGGCAATTTGTGGAAACAGGAGAACAGAAAAACGGTGACCCCAATGCTTTCACTTGTCAATGCTGCACAAGCCACTGGAAGGTTAAATTAATCCTTACAAAATACTTTGGAAATGGGAAGGGACTTATTTTCTTTGTTTTACTTTTTAAATGACTCAGGAAACAGTGCCAGCACTGCCAAGTGTCACTTAACACTTTTTTTTTGGGAAAAAACGCCATTAAGTGGAAAATGAGAACAGATTAAATGCAAGGAAATCATGCTTATTCTGCTTTGACAAATTAGAGATGTGATGGCAAGGGCTTGACAAAATCACCATTACTTATCAAGCTGATATTAGGCGTGCACTGGAAATTGCAGTATTTCTCCTACAGAAAGAAAACTTGGATGAGAACTGTTTTAATGCTTCCTGAGCTCAAAACAGACTCTTCTACTGCTGAAAGCCCCTTGTAATGCCTAGGAAATAGACTCTATTTGTCATATAGCCTGAGAACAAGCATATGGTAGCGAATAAATTGTGCTAACATTTCCTTTCTGCACAAAATGTAATAGAAAATGACCTTGAGTCATAAAAAATAGCCATGAAGATCACACACGTAAACCAATAGGGTTGAATTACCTGGACCTCTGCTAATGCTGTTGCATCTTACCAAGGGCTTCTCATGTGCAAAACATGTTTTGTATTAGATTTGGGACTTTCTGCAAGAAAGCTTCCATATAGAATGAAATAGGGAAATAAGCATCTGAAAGCTTCCAAACTTGGTGGTGTTATTATCCACCCACCAAGTAAAATTGCTAACAAAAGAAAAGAAAATATATAATACTTAGCAACATCCTAGACAGTTTCCATAATTTTACATATCACGGGATGAATCTGGCTTTGTGAATTACTGTTGTCATGGCAGCAGTGTCATGGTCCCAAAGGGAAATAAATCCTCCTAACAAGTTGTGACAAACCAGCATAACAAAGAACAAAATTACTTCAATCTTGCTCAAGGATTATTGATTTATTATTTGAAACTCAGAACTGGTTACTGAAAAATCACTACTCTCTCTTTTTTGAGAGTTTTTTCAAGAGCAGGATAGCAGATAACTTAAGATTTTCTTTACTGGAGATTTTCTCTTCCATTTTCACACAGCATAAAATTCAATCTTAAAATAAAAAAAAATTTAAAAATTAAAATAGGCATTTAGTTTATTTAGCTCTGGCTGATTTGAACAAACACAGAATATTCTGGAAGAACTGGAAAGAGGCAAAACAATTCTTTAAAACTGTCCAGTATTAAATTGAATTTCTCATTCATTGCCAGTGGAAAAACTGCAGAAGGAGGTGGGTAAAGCAAAGCTTGTAATAGATGTGTTTTTACATGGAAAATTGATCTGCATTATTCTGACCCAAACAGAAAACGTCTGATTCAGGAAATTCTACATCAATTTCCGCACAGGGACATCTTGGAGTGCGTTGGAAGTTAGAAGAACATTATAGAAGTTAGAAGCATTATCTGTGCTTGTTTTAGTTCTGCATCCTTCTCAGACACCCTTCCACCAAAACTGAGATGGGAAACTAAGATTCAGATTTCAGGGATTTTCCATTTCCTTTTTCCAGCAATTACCTCCAGGTGCACAGCCACAAAAATGCAAGGCATAGTCCAAAGGTGATCAAAAGAGACCTCAAGGCCCTGGGACAGTTTTTGAGGGAATCAGAACCTCAGCTTATTCCTATTTCTGTTCTTCCAGGTGCAGGTGACAACATAGAAAACAGGTGGACTCAGTCTACTAATAAATGACCTTGTGACCGATGCAACCACGAAAATTTGGCTTTCTTTGATAATGGGATGGCCTACATGGCACCAGACTTGCTGAGTTCAGAAAGGATTCACCTCTCTCAAAAGGGAAAAATCTCTTTGGCCAAGACATGTTTCAAGGGCTTTAAATGAAATATGATGGGAGAGGAGGACATCATCAGGTTTAACAGTGATAAGGTATGGGATGAGCCATCCACTCATACCAGTGAGCCAGAGACAGCAACAGATGTCCCGAGTCTGAAGAGCTTACGCAGGTCCAGAGGAAAACACCTGAAGCACAGCATTCACAAGGAATTCCAGACACTGCAGACAGAAAGTCATAATGCATTCAGCCTGGGGAATATCCAGGAGGAACTAGAGACTTGCACATGCCTGCAGGGCTCTGATCTTATTGGCATCACAGAAACTCATGGAGTATCAAATGGAAAGATATGAGCTCTTTAGGAGGGACAGGCAGGAGAGTTGAGATGGTGGTGATGCCCTCAATGATAATGGAGTGCAGGGAACTCCATGTGGGGATAGATGAGGGGCTGAATGAGAGTTTATTAAAGGGAGAGCAGGCACAAGTGATGCTGTAGTAGGTCTCTGAGGCTGCCTAAACAGAAGTATCAAGCTGATGAGGTCTTCCACACATAGAAAGGAGTGGCCTCATATTCATATATCCTGGTTCTCATGGAGAATTTTAACCACCCCAGCATCTGTTGGAGGGACAACACAGCTGGCCATAGACAAGCCAGAGGGTTCTTGGAACCTGTGGATAACAATTTCCTCTGCCAAGTGATAGAGTAGCCAATGAAGAGAGGTGTTGGGCTGGACCTTTTTGTAACCAGCAATGAGGGACTGGTGAGGAATGTGAAACTCAAGCACAGCCTGGACTGCAGTGACCATAAAATGGTGGAGTTTGAGATCCTTAGGGCAGTGAGGAGGGCACACAGAGAGCTCGTTACCCTGGATTCCAAGACAGCAGACTTCAGTCTCTTCAAGGGTCACCCCAGTAGAGTGCCATGGGTTAGTGAAGAAGGGAAGAAAGAGGAACCCAAGAGAGCTGGATGATATTCAAGGATTTTCTCCTCCAGGCTCAGAAACAATGCATCCCTACAAAGAAGAAACAAGGAAAGAAGTCCAGGAAGCTTGCATGGATGAACAAGGAGCTCCTGAACAAACAGGAGGCTGAAAGAAGGGACAGGTATCTTGAGAGGAATACAAAAATATAGCCAGAATATCAGAAAGATTGTTAGGAAAGCTAAAGCACTGGCAGAAGTAAACCTGGCCAAGGATAGNTCAGAAAGGATTCACCTCTCTCAAAAGGGAAAAATCTCTTTGGCCAAGACATGTTTCAAGGGCTTTAAATGAAATATGATGGGAGAGGAGGACATCATCAGGTTTAACAGTGATAAGGTATGGGATGAGCCATCCACTCATACCAGTGAGCCAGAGACAGCAACAGATGTCCCGAGTCTGAAGAGCTTACGCAGGTCCAGAGGAAAACACCTGAAGCACAGCATTCACAAGGAATTCCAGACACTGCAGACAGAAAGTCATAATGCATTCAGCCTGGGGAATATCCAGGAGGAACTAGAGACTTGCACATGCCTGCAGGGCTCTGATCTTATTGGCATCACAGAAACTCATGGAGTATCAAATGGAAAGATATGAGCTCTTTAGGAGGGACAGGCAGGAGAGTTGAGATGGTGGTGATGCCCTCAATGATAATGGAGTGCAGGGAACTCCATGTGGGGATAGATGAGGGGCTGAATGAGAGTTTATTAAAGGGAGAGCAGGCACAAGTGATGCTGTAGTAGGTCTCTGAGGCTGCCTAAACAGAAGTATCAAGCTGATGAGGTCTTCCACACATAGAAAGGAGTGGCCTCATATTCATATATCCTGGTTCTCATGGAGAATTTTAACCACCCCAGCATCTGTTGGAGGGACAACACAGCTGGCCATAGACAAGCCAGAGGGTTCTTGGAACCTGTGGATAACAATTTCCTCTGCCAAGTGATAGAGTAGCCAATGAAGAGAGGTGTTGGGCTGGACCTTTTTGTAACCAGCAATGAGGGACTGGTGAGGAATGTGAAACTCAAGCACAGCCTGGACTGCAGTGACCATAAAATGGTGGAGTTTGAGATCCTTAGGGCAGTGAGGAGGGCACACAGAGAGCTCGTTACCCTGGATTCCAAGACAGCAGACTTCAGTCTCTTCAAGGGTCACCCCAGTAGAGTGCCATGGGTTAGTGAAGAAGGGAAGAAAGAGGAACCCAAGAGAGCTGGATGATATTCAAGGATTTTCTCCTCCAGGCTCAGAAACAATGCATCCCTACAAAGAAGAAACAAGGAAAG
The DNA here is from genome assembly GCA_013398995.1 of Alaudala cheleensis. NCBI lineage: Eukaryota > Metazoa > Chordata > Aves > Passeriformes > Alaudidae > Alaudala > Alaudala cheleensis. Next base: position 336,797 of record VWYE01012087.1, on the reverse strand, counting down.
AAGTCCAGGAAGCTTGCATGGATGAACAAGGAGCTCCTGAACAAACAGGAGGCTGAAAGAAGGGACAGGTATCTTGAGAGGAATACAAAAATATAGCCAGAATATCAGAAAGATTGTTAGGAAAGCTAAAGCACTGGCAGAAGTAAACCTGGCCAAGGATAGCAAGAATAATAAAAAAGCTTCTTGTCTTATTTATCAATGATAAAAGAAAGACTAAGGAAAACGTGTTCCTCTCAGGAAGGGTATAGGAGACCCAGGTACACAGGACATGAGAATGCCAAGGCAGTCCATGATTTTTTGCCTCAATGCTTTACCAGCAAGTGTTCCAGCCACACTGCTCAAGTTGCAGAAGCTGAAACCAGGGATTAGGAGATGAAGAACATCTAAGGAACCTGAAAGTAAAGAAGTTTGAGGAGATACATCTGTGGGTCCTGAGGGAACTGGAAGAAGAAGAGTCTAAGCCACTTTCTGTCATACTTAAGAAGTCATGGAAGCTTGGTGAAGTTCCCATGGACTGGAAAAGGGGAAATATAACCCCCATTTTACAAGGGGAGATAAGAAAGACCCAGCCTCACCTCAGTGCCTGGCAGGATCTAGGATCAGATCTTTCTGAAAACAGTACTAAAGTGCCTAGAAATAATAAGCTGATTGGTGACAACCAACATGAGTTAAATAAAGGCAAATCATGCCTGACAAAATTGGCTTTCTATGGTGGGGTTTCAGAAGTAGTGGATGAGGGAAGTGCAACAAATGTCATCTACCTGGACTTGTGAAAGCATTTGACCCTGTTCTGCATGACATCATTGCCTTTAAATTAGAGAAACACAGATTTGATGAGTGGATGAAAAATTGGGTGGATGGTCACACTCAAAGAGTTGCTGTCAACAGCTTGCTGTCCAGTTGGAGGCCAGTGACATGCATCATTCCCCGGGGATCAGTATTGGGACCAGCTCTTTTTAACGTCTTTGCCAGAAATTTGGACAGTGGGATTAAGCTCAGCCTCAGCATACTTCCAATGACAGCATGCTGTGAGGTGCAGTTGACACACTGGAGGGAAGGGATTCCATCCAAAAGGACCTTGAGAGGCTTGAGAGATGAGACTGTGCAAACCTCATAAAGTTTAACTAGGGCATGTGTAAGATCCTGCACCTGGGTTGGGGCAGTCCCAAGCAAAAATACTGGCGGGGCAGAGAATGGCTTGAGACCAAGCCTGGCAACAAACACTTGGTGTTTGAGGATGAAAAGCTCAGAATGAGTTAACAATGTGCACTTGCAGCCCAGGAAGCCAACTGCATCCTGGGTTGCATCAAAAACAGCATGGCCAGCAGGGCAAAGGAAGAATTCTCCCCCTTCTGTTCTGCTCTGGTGAGACCCTACTCAGCGTGCTGTGTCCTGGGGGACTCCATACATGAAAGACATGGACCTGTTGGAATGAGTGAAGAGGAGAGCCATTAAGTTGATCACAGGACTGGAGCACATTCTCTGTGTAAGACTGAGTGACTTGGGGTTGCTCAGACTGAGGCAGAGAAGGCTTCAGGGAGACCTTTGTAACACCTTCCAGCATTTAAACAGGGCATACAAAAAGATTGGAGAAGGACATGTAGGGATAGGACATGGGAGAAGCTGAAGGAGGGTAGGATTGGATTAGATTAGATATCAGCAAGATATTCTTAGCTATAAGGGTGTTGTGGTACTGGAACAGGCTGTCCAGGAAGGCAGGGGAAGCCCTATCCCTGGAGGTGTTCAAGACTGGGCTGAATGGGGCTCTAAGTAACGTGGTCTCATGAAAGGTTCCAGCCCATGGCAGGGGTTTTGGAGCTGGATGATCTTTAGGTCTCTTCCAACCCAAAACATTTTATGATCCTATGATATAGGGAAAGATGGGCCTTTGACCTTTGCCACTGCTGATATTTCAACAAGATTCCAGCATCTAAATTGCTTGCTGAGGTTGTACTTTATTTCTGTAGATTAGTCCATCTGGGGTGAATCAGACTTCTCTTCTAAATGGCCTTCTGTGGTGCAACATAATCCTCTCTGACACTGACATGTTAAATTAAGGAACGGTCATCTCAAGGTAGAGGTCATGTAAAGATGTAATCTAATAATTGGAAACACAATAACTCAAACATCAAGGAAAACCTTGGTTTAATATGGAATTGATTTGATATTAAAGACTTAGATTATTCTGAAGCTGAAATGGAATATCCTCAAATAATAAACATGTTGAGTGTTGAATATTGAAATTATCTATGTGGTGAAAAGCCTTCATTTTCCCAATTGCATTCCTAATTTAATTTATTTTGATGATCTCTCTTCCCCTCAAAAGCCATGCTGATTACCAAAATTTTATTTCTTTTGGCAATTAAGAAAAGGTAATTCCATTATAGCTGAGGTTGAATATAATTATTTTTAATTAATTGCTTATTATTCCAAAAGGAAAAAGTAATTAGCAGTGGTAAAATCATAATATTATGCTTGTAAAGATATCAAAACAATTATTTTTTTCTAATTCATTGATTCACAACTATACAGGAACCTTTTATTCACTGCCCTTGGGTAATGCCTATTAATACCTAAGATCATTCTTGTAGCATTATGCCACTAGTCTGGCAGATCTTCTGGTTAAGGAAAGTCTATCAACATCAGACAGAGATGTCCTGTGATAATCTCTTCCTGCTCAAGCCCAGCTCTGCCACAGCTCCTTCTTCCTTGGGTGACTCATTTGCCTTCAGGCTCTGAGTGCTGCTGGCTCAAAGATAAAATGGAGCCCCAGCAAAAATTCTGTGAGATACGCCTGCCCCAGATTAACAGAATAGCTGTTTTGAAAGGCTAAATCAGAGGTAAAACCTCAGCTGATGTTTTAGGCTTCTGCTCAATTGTGCCAAAAAGGGAGACTCCTCAGTAAGAGGAGTCAGTAAACAAGGTCAAGACTCAGTAAACCGTGGCTCAGCTGACACTAAGACTCAGCCATGCCGCTATTTAAGCCTCCATTTCACTCAGTTCCCTGTTGTGATGACACAGAATTGCTAACAGAGGAGGGGACTTCCTTCTTCCTTGCACAGCCCACGGACCGTAACTGAACCTCCCTAGGCTGCAGCAGGCAGAAAGTCCCAAGGCCTTTGCTTCCTGACTTCCTCATCGAGTCACTGGACTGCACAAACCTTCAGAAGTTTCCTGTGACTTGTCACACCCTCCAGGTAACACAGGTGTAATGAAGCAAGCAGACTTTTAAAAGCAATCGTTTTGAGACATATCTCAGCTTTGCTCCCGTTCATCTGTGGCAGGTTTTTTTTTATTGATGCATGAGTCAGAGAATCAAATGTGCAACAGAGAAGGAAAACAGCTGTTGAGCACATTTGGAGAAGGGAGGGAGCAGGGAGGAGAAGAGATGGCAGAGACTGGAACCACCTTAATTGCAGAATGAGACAAAAATCATTAAACCAATGAATTGAAGAACATTGCCCACAGCAGTGAACATCATGGGGAAAAGGGACTGATGCCTCATGAGCAATTGGTAGCAATGGACTGAGACGTAAAACTGAACTTAAAGGAAGGGATTTATTGTGTGCAAGAAAAGTTCCTCTCATCTAATGATTTATGTAAAATTTTACATTCCTCATTTAGGATAAGCATGATTTTCCTTAACACAGGAACATGGAAAGTAACCCTACAGAATTTTTGTATGAGCTTTGTCCGTCAGCAGAACTGAGGCTTGCTTATGCACTCCCACTCTTCTTGTTTTGTAAGTGCTCTGTGAGCTGTCATACATTTAAATGCAATATTTTATCCTGTTTCAAAAGCAACAGATCCCAAGTCTCATAGGAAGGATCTGAGAATGCTGGCAGCAGTGATGTGGCACACATAATTAAAAATTCAGGAAGTTTGGGCAGAGATTAGGAAAGGGCCTAAAAGATTTCCTCCCTGGAGACCAGGAGGGGACAGACAACAACATAGATAAAATTTATAACTTAATGAGAAATAAATGTGTAAAGGAATTCAAGCTAACAAGAAAGAAAATGCAGGAAGGAGAAGGATATTAAAATAACCAATCAGCTGAAGTGTCAGTACTTTCATTTGGTTTCCAATCTCTTTGAGATAAGGTTCAACTTTGAGCATCTTAAAATATGATAGCGGTGCCAGCCTAGACAACACATCAGCCTGACATCTCTATGTTTGTTTTTATCTATATCATCTTTCAATAACCCAGTCTCTGGGGTACTGTTCCTGATTACCTCCAAATTGTTATAATCTGAAAAGGTTATTGAACTGTACCCTGCATGTAACAGCAGAAGCCATACTTCACTGAGTATTCTGAGGCTTAATGAGTGTTCTTAATGAGCTTTCAAAGATCAAAACAAAGTAACTACCTCATCAGCACACAGGAAAAGTGAAATTAAAGTAGGGAATCATTACGCGTGTGGTTGATTGTTCATATGCAATAATTTCATCTGCCGTTTCTCTACGTGTTCCTTACAGTTCTATAATGAAGCAATTTCAAACCAGACATTTAAGGTTACATCTGCAGCTACATTTTAAAACTACCAATTTAAAATTCTAAAGGGCCATGTCCATCATTTCCAAATTCAATTAAATATAAAAAATATGTATAGAAACAGTTACTGCTTCTACCATTACACTATAGCAAATTGAATCATCTGCTAGATATACTCCAGTTGATCAAAAGAATTAGAGTCAATCAGTTGGAAATAAGGGAGTGTGAGACCTGTAGGCCTGGCAGTCCAGCTTAACAATATTATCCTAATTTTACACAATTTTCTTCTGGAAAGAAAGATTGCTAATTTTCTTCTCGAATTTTTAAATGTGACAACTACTATAAAACATCATGTCTAAAGGCTTACTTTCAGAATCTTGTATCGGAGTAGATCTACTCTCAGTTCCATATTTATTTACCCACCATTGATTTCCCTGCATTTCTTGTTGCATACTTCCACCAAGAGACCTCAATAGCAAGAATCACCATACTTTTCCAAACTGGATACTGCTATGCCTCAGTTTCCTTGCTTCTTTAGAACACACCTCAAATCTTCAGCTGAAGATGGTGAATTTCACTACAAAGCCCTCTCACAAATTGCAAATTAACTCCACCCTTTTCTTTTGTGCATGCAGCTAAGCCTTTTCCTGCTTTGGAACCAGGCTTAACAGCCATTCTTGACTTTCTTCAGCTCTTCATCAAAATGCTTTAAGACTGCTCCAACCTAATTTCTAAACATCTGGATGTGTTTGCTGCTGTACAGAAAATTTCTTGGCTATCCAAGTGGCCTGTGGTTATGCTTGTCTGACACAGATGCTTGGTTGCTTTGCACAGAGGACATCCCACCTGGGGTCCTTGTGAGTCTTAGCCCAGACTAGATGAAACTGTTGGCAGGGCATCACACAACTGTATCAAAAAATGAATCTGAAGGGAAAAGCACATTTTTATTCTCATCACTGAAACAACCAGGAGTGCAAACCTGAGGAGAATATAGTTAGAGACAAAACCAGCTTTCATCCAGAGGCCTAAGAAGAATGAGCTATTACTGGGGCATTTCTCTAGGTACTAACTAAACTTTTTAAAAATTTTTCAAGGAGGTATTTCATCAAGGAAAAATGACCATGTGGAAATGTATTAATTTCAAAGTAAGTTTGCTTCAGAAAGGCATTTTCAGAGCTAAAATGCATTTTGATATAGCTGAAGAATTGCTTTGACCTTTTTAGAAAAAGAACATTTTTATCTGCCATTCAACTGAACTCATATTGTTATAGTTTTAGAGAACATAGAATTATCATTAAAACAGAAACAAAACATCTTATGTCACCTGAAAGGAGTTTCCAGAGCTTGTTTCACTGAGAACACTGAAACATATTGTTTCCATTAGATTTGGTGACAGACATGACCTTTTTCTAACTGTGGATTTGCAGATAAAAACCAAGATCCCACATAGTTCAAGTCTTTATTGTGCCAAAATACACCGATGAGGGAAGCTGCAAATGTTATGCCCAATACCAGTACTACAGGCATTAAGGAGTCCCCCTTGCTTTCCAGAGGGTGCAGAAAGAAACAGACATCTAATCTGGTTTATCAAGCCATGGCATATATCAGAAGGAAGATCCTAAGTACGTGCTACTCACTTGCATTCATTGCCACACAGGGGTGGACACAGGCCAGACTGGAGACAGTAAAGTAACTGGCTAGAATTCATGAAACAGCTATGATTCATATGAATTGCTGAAACAAAATGCCATAACATTTGCTTACCATATACCAGACAATTGTTTTACTTTAGTTTATGTTTCTCTTACAGGACCTCACTGTTGTGATATTTAAGGTTGCTGGAAAATAATGGTTAACTTGAATTCAACTCCTTCAGTAGTAAAGCATGCAAAAATATGTGAACTGAGTCTAAAAAAAAGTGTGATTTAACATAATAGTTGGCAATAATTTCTAGGTATTTGTTTTCAAGACTTTGTTTTGCCAGAAACATTCCTGGAATTTAAGAGACAAGGATGCTAGCCTATGCATACCTACTCCAAATAAGGAAATTTAGTGACAGAGAGAGAAAGTCTTTTGGGGCACAAAGAGTCTTGGCCTAAAATAAAATCTAAGTTAAATCTTGGTGAAATTCATTCTTCCCTATATTGCTGGTAGGAAGAAAAGAGGCAAGTCAAAGGAATGGAAAATTCCTGAACATAAAATAAAGTATCCAGCGAACAAAAGTATTTTTTAAAAGTGAAAACTGTAAGAAAATTAGGAAGGTATAGATGCACATGATTCTTGGTCAGCAGGAGTTTTAATTCCCAGTAAAGCCAAAAGGAAGCTAGTACCCAAGAAGGAGCCAAAGCTATAAGGAATAAAGCCACAGGAAAAACCATGGTGGAAAAAAGAGAACTTGCAAAAAAAGCCCACAGAGCCAAATCCCCAGAGGGATCTTACACATTCAGAGGTTACTGTGACCAGAAATGGCCAGGGGGTGATTCCTTGGACTGCTCACATTCTGTAGTCAAACTGAGCTCATGTACATTGTTTCAAAGCAGTACACCAAACTGCTCTGATTCCAGCAGCACAAAACAGAGCCATACTGACTTCCATACCTACACAAACTACTGGCTATTCCCCTTGCACTTTCTGAAGAAAAGAGCATTTGTTTTACAAATACACCAGGATAAAATATCACCACTTCTTTCCTTTAATGTGTTCTGAAAAGGATAAAAAGAATACTAATGCAGAGTGGGAGAGATGGGAAACTAAGCATATGTATTTAAATCACTGGAAGATTTGGGTGATGTTTAATATTTACTTCCAAGCAGATTGCAGTATCACACTACTTATTGCTTATCGTAAACACATCTGGTTTGATTGCACAGCCTTTGTTTCTGAATGCTTTTTCAACTCCTGGGCAGCTAGATGGTTGCTTTTCTTCCTGCATCAGATTGGAAGAATGGTGGACATCTGAACACCACAAGGCCATAAAAGATGCTCAGTGTTAAGTTGTCCTGAGACAGAGGCTGTGCCAGAAGCTTTGACAACAGGTAGCTGCTGCACATGCTTGCAGAACAGAGCCTAAGTTAGTAAAATTCACCTGACGCTTGCCAACAGGGGCACGCTAATGTGCGCCAGTGTTTCAGATGTTCTCAAAGGGGTCAGCTCCTCCTGATGGGGTGGGACACATGGAGCACATTCCTGTAATGGAACAGATTAAGAACATCATTAAACTTTGGAGAACTACAGGTTGCTTTCAATGTCCGTCATGGGTCTGCTCTCATCACAGAAAAGAAAGGAAACTTGCCCCCTTCTTGTCTGTTCTGAAGGAAGGCATCAGCTGACATTTTTGCCCAGAAAAGAAATAAACAGCGAAAACCAATAGGAAATTACCAAGAAGAGTGGACTGCAGGTCAGGATGATACTGACCACTGAAGTGTGGGAATGTAGCAATGAGAATGCTGTACTCCCAGAACTGCACAGTGAGGGGGAAGGAGGAAGTTGAACAGCTGCTTTGCTTTAAGACATATATTTATCTAGTTTGTCAAACTTCGCAGCTCCTTACTACCCTGTAGACCCTGAGGGGGTGGATGGAAGAATGTCATGACCAGTTTCACAAAACTCATAACCTTTCTGAGAGACAGACAATGATGTTCTGAGAAATGGTCTGCATCTCTGCTGAACCCTGACTAAGGGAATAAGAGCTAATATCAGCTCATGCAAAGGGGTCAAACAATACAGATCCAGGCGAAATTTACCCAACAACTGGTGGAACAGAAAGCTCAGAAAGTGACTGTTACAAAATGAAACTGCAATTCTGCATTGATAAGGACAGCAAAAAGCGTTTTTTTCAGCCCCTTTAGAAAACCAAATTCAGTATCTGCAGCTTTGACTGCAGAACTCAGTACTAAGCCATTCCAGGCCAAGAGAACTCTGAACCTGAAAGCCAGAAACCCCTCAAAACCACAACCACATTGAAGCAGAAACTTTCATTATTGCATTCCTATACATCATGGGAATGCCATTTCACATACATCATCCAAATTAAAACAGAATCTCGTTTTTATCCACCAAAAATTGGCTGGTATTATACCAATAACAAACTTGTTAACAGTGATACCTTTAAGTGTTACTACTAAACGTTAGCTTCTGAGAAGACACTGTTTAAATATAAAAAAAAAAACCAAAAAGAGTTAATGCAAGTTCTTAAATGGGCAATGTGAGAGACCATAATTTAAAATGACGTTTTGATGTCTTTATGTACACACATAAATTATGAAGGTTTGTGCTTTTTTAAAATGAGCTAACATGTTTACTTTTACAAATCTTGCTACTAAGATTGCTCCAACTAAGCAACTTTCTTAGGGCATTTGTTTTTACATACACTTCTAAATAAAGCAGTCCTCTGCCCTGCATCTCCCTTGATTCTTATCAGATGCCTGAAAATGCCATATTCAATCTGCACTAGACTTTCTGGGCAGGAAAGTGCAAATTCCCTAATTATGACATGTCTTAAATCATAAGGATCCAAATTAGTCTTAGGAGAAGTAGAAAAAGTAAATAAACATCAGATAATATCGGACTGACAAAATATCTAAAATCTGTTTCTGGCCAATTTTACCACAAATAAAGAACTCTACTGACACATGCTATGATGACATGAGAGAATAAACTTCTTAGTATCTAAGATTAGAAATTAAGATTTCTTCTTTTCTACATTTCTACTTTGCACCAAAGGGTTGTATTTGTTCTTATTTCTCTCATTTAAACACTGTGGTTCCCCTGTAAGTATCAAGTTTTGTCAGAAATTTATCTCTACCATTGAATTTCAACGCGGACAACCATCTTTACTCCACCTTAAATATATGTGTCCCATAGAGCTGTAAGGAACCTTTTGGGTGCAATACCAGTTTCATACCCTACTACACCTGGGAGAAATTGAGGACTTTCACTCTTGGTATGGAGGAAAGGGGAGAAATCAGTCTGAGTTCTAATGCCATATGGTGTTCTTGCTTATTTTCCCAAGTACTGGCCTCCAATGCCCATACAAAAATACAAAGGGACCCAAATACTTTCGCTGGGCAGCCTCAAGAGGCTTGAAATATACAATTGCTGATTATTATATAAATTAGAGGGCTTTTTTGTTTTAATTCAGGCAAATAATTTAACTATTAATATGATGTACCTCACTTTGGATTGTTAACTTAGGATTAATAAAATATTTATAGGGACGGGACACCTAAAGAAGATTAATTACTTTCAAATCATAAAACAACCTTAAATTAAGCAAACCTTAAACGTGAACAATCTTATTTTTGTTGAATATGTCATTTATTTTAGAACTCTTCCATTCAGAAAGATACAATAATTCTTAAATTAAATTTTTACTCTAAATAGTGGTTTAATTTTTAATTTTCTATTGAAATATAAGGTTATGCTTTATTGGCTGGAAGATATATTCTATCAATTTGTGAGATTTGTCATACTTGGCCATAAATAGCCTGAGCATATTCTCTGAAAAATACCAATTCTAAGTTACTTTGAGGACAAACAGAAGATTAGGTTTAATTTTGCCAGCCTCCTGTTATAAATCATTTTGTTATTGGTATTTGCACTCCATTTTAACATATGGTAATGAGAAGGGTAGCACATGAAAGTAAATATATATTTTCAAATTTTCTCTGCAGAATGCCAAGCTTACTTGAACTATTCTTATTCATGTCTGATATCTTAAGAAATCAGTGAGCAATTCTAGCCTAGCCAGACACACTTGAAGATGAATTATTAATAAATTTCAGGGATTTTCCGGTGAAAGATGCATAACAAAAACTTTGGGCTGTCAGGAAGAGAAATACCTTCAATATAAGGGCATTTTTCCTATGTAGCTTCTTGCATGTCTTTTCCCAACATGCATAATGACTGTCATAATAAAAATGCATTTAAAATTTAGCTAGGCACCCACTTGTGTAAATATACAACTAATAAGTTTTTCAAAGGAAACAGGAGCACAAATTCCCTTTGTAGTTTTAATCTTCAGATATCTTGAAGTGTACGAAAGGTGGCCTAAAACTTTCTTCTGCTGGTCCCTGTGTTTAGACATTTGAAATCATCCTTCAGTACTTAGCTGAAGCCAAGTTTAGAAAACTTGCCCCATTAAGAAAATAAATCAGCATGAAACATTAGTGTACTTGAGCAGCTTTATATACTAGGCTGTCTTGTTTAACCCTAAATGGCACCATCTTGGCAGGCATGCCCACTCATAATAAAATTTCCTGGATTAAGCACAGCTAAACTAAGAAATGCAAAGTCAGGGGAACACAGACTGTAAACAGTAAGTTGCAAGTTCCCACCACTCAAACATCCTTATTTTCATTTTTGGCCAGCAAAATCCACAACCGTGTTTTAGCGTAAATGTCACCTTCTCTTTGAAAGCGTTGAAATTGGCAACTGAGTCACCTTTCATTTTCTCACATTGAAAATTGAAAAAAAAAAAAAAAAAAAAAAAAGTTTTGTGTGTTTTTTTATATAGAGGCATATTTAAAGGAGTTAGTGCCTCTCAGCTTCATTATCATTATGCATGCTGCTTGACATGTGAATTGCATTTGCAATCCTTTTGGCATCTTGGAAAGGCATACTCGGTTTCTTACTGACTCTTTTCTGAAAATTTTCTCTGTGTAATCAGCTACTGATCAGGTTAAAAATCCCTGATTATTTGTACTGTATCTTTCATCTTCTCAAATACTGTCACTCAGTTCAAATATACTGGTTTGGATATTCTCTACTACTAGTTTTATATTGCTTTTGCAAAATTTATTTGGACCATTACTGACATATCCTTGTGGATCTCTCTGGAGCACTGCCTTGATTTCTCACTTTTGGCTATTTACCACAATTACTTGTACACAGCCTTTAAGGACAGCATCAGAAGAAGCCCTGCATACATATCTATAACATGTTTATCTATAAGAATATATATTAAACATACAATTCTGTATATGTGTTTATTCACACTATTCCACACTCTTCTCAGAGCCTTCTGTTCACCTTCCTGGACTTACTGTCATTTTCACTGCATTTTACAGAAGCCCAAAACCCCTATTCAGTTCTCAATCAATAGAAGAATCACCTTGAAATCCACATTTCCAACTGAAATATATTTGTTTCACTTTCCCTACTGCAGCATTAGCTCTTCACTCACTGGTGCACTTTGTCTAGCTTTCACCCCTCTCTTCAGACTGTCATACAGGAGCTGCCTTCAAGGCCAGGTTGCAGGATGAAAATAGGAAATTTACCAAGGAAGTATTTCAGACATGCTGTTTCTAAGAACACATTATCAAAGTGTAAGTTTAAATACGTAGGCAGTTCTTGTGAAGAAGGGGAAAATAAGAATAATTCTATCAAACAACTTATTTGAGCATTTTTCCTTCTCGGTGCATTTTAGTAGAAGGCAGAAGTGGAAAAAAATAATTAATTCTGAGAGGACTTGAGTGACTTCAGAAGCTACTTCAAAAGAAGTGAAGTGACCATGCATAGATGAATAAATATCTAGAATTCCCAGAGTACCACAGTGCATGGCTTTAGCAGATGACCCCATTCAATCCTAGTCAATGCATTCATCAGGGCCTGCAAGGCTTGTAANTTTACCCAAAGCATCAACCATAGGTGGTGAGAGGGAGTCTTATCTGGACCCTGGAGAGAAGGAGAAAATTCTGACTCACATTCTTTATTGAAACTGACAAGAATAAAATGGCAAAACCTCCAATAGAATACACCCAGGATCAACACTGTTGCCTATAGCAAAAAAAAAAAAATTTATATATTTTTTAAAAATATAATAGTGAGAATCGGCTCTCAAGAACACTCTGTATATAAACTCAAAATTAATTTCTGCCTTGATGGAATTTTTCATCCAAAGGCAAACACTCCCATAATTCTCAGTGCTGCTAGATCCTGGTTTCATTTCTGCTGGTGCTTTTGATTCTAAATAAATACCAGCCAAGATAGTTTCACAATTCAAGAGGACTCACAGAAAGCTGTAAGAGTTGCGCTGCTGCACAACATTACACAGCTCTTTATTGCATCCTGTAGGTTGTGACCCTTCAAAGAATTTAATAAATATAGTTTGAGACCTACTGCTGGCACAGGTGAAAGAAACATACTCTCCTGAATATTTAAAGGGGAGGGCTGGAAGGGGTTATGAAAGAAGAGGAAGAACTAATGATTCAAATTATAATCACAGCCTGAAACATTACTGCTTGTTAATAGTGTTATCCTAGTCATATCATTCAACAAATTTACTTAATTACTCCAATCCCATCAAATATCTTATTAGGTCATGGGGACTAAATTTGATTTCCTTTGCTGTTATTTGAGACTTGACAAAAACTTCAAATATCTTTGAAAGGACAGTTTGAAAACATTTGACAAAAAAGTGCAAGGAAATGCTCAGAAGGTCAATAAGATGGACTGGTTGAGCTGCAGGGAATGGAGTGCCAGCATAGGAGGAAAAGCTGAGGGAATGGTCAGCCACTTGTTACCCAGTGACAAGAGAAGGGGCAAGGGATAAGAGCTGAAATACAGATGACTGCCTCTGAATATTAGGTGGGTGACAGAGCACAGGCAGAAGTTGCACAGAGAGTCTGTGGAGTTTCCTTCCTTGCACATACTTGGAAAGGCTCTGTTCATGGTCCTGGGTAACTGGCTCTAGGAGGCCTTGCCTGAACAGGTGGTTGCACAAGGTGACCTCCACAGAAGCCTTCCAGCTGGACTCAATCATTCTCTTTGTTCTATGGGGCTTTCCCAATGGACATCATATGTGAGTTCTTCTCCCATGACAGCCCTCAGGGAAGCTGGGTCAAGGCTCTTCTTTGCACCAAAGAAGTCAGCAGGTTTCCCCACCTGCATGGTCCCACCACCCCAATGCCAGGCCCTTGTGTTCACAGTCACATGCCTCTCACCATGGAATCTGACCTGAGGTTAAACCATCCCCACAAGGCCACAAAAAGTCCTCTGAAGCAGTGTGTTTCCAGCTCTGTATCTGCTGTCCTCACCTGAACCTTGTGACATCTCTGGAAACTGTCTGTCATGGCACTGCCCTTTTTGCTCTCACTACTGCAGCTTTTAGTCCAGAGTGCACATGAGGCAAGGCTGTGGTCCTACATTAGGAGTGCTGCATTTGGGGACAACATTGGCTGGGGAGGGCTGTGGTTCCTCACAGTGTCTGTCCCGAAACCAGTGGCACCTCTGCCTTCCTTAACCCCTCATGCAGGTATCCTGTGCTATCTCAAGTCATGCTGACTCTCCAGGGATGTGGAATGATACAGGAACTGGAGACAGCCCTCAGGGCTGGTTGATGACTTTTCAACCTTCAAGGACACCCTTGAGAGGCCCTTACCTCCCATCTCCCACTGCCCTCATGGGCTTTCTATGCATTTTTTCTTCTGGTGCCAGAAAAGATGAGGTGGGCACTTTGCATCTTTTGGTAGGACATGGGCGTGCCCAGGAGGCTGCAGGGCAGAGCAGCTCTGTTGCCACAGCCAGTACCAGCAAGGGGCAGCAGGCACACTGTAGGGGTGGCTGTCCAACAGCACAGAGGGTCCAAAGAGATTTGAATACTATTCTACTGAGGGAAACATCAGCCAAAAGACATCTAAGCACCAAAACTACCCTAGTTATTATTGTGATAGCAGTGCAGCAGGCTCTCAGAGACATGCTGGCAGCAAGAGAAGTGGCCTAACATAAAAGAAAAAGTCTGCAAAATTTTCTGGCAAAACACAGCTGGGGCACAGGCAGTACCAAATATTTATGGATTAACTCATAAACTTTAGAAGAGACTACCCGATGAGATGAGGCATCCTTGAAGGACATTGATTTCCTCCCAACTATTGACTTCTTTTCATGACAAAGATCTGGAAAGATCATGGTGCTTAGTCTTTTTGTTTGATTTTCTATTTTACAATATAGCAGATTCCAAATACCTGTAACATTTAATGTAAATACATAAAAAATACTCTATTTGCACTACCTGCTACTGTACAGGAGATTTATCCCTTGTGTTTCTACCTCTAGATCCCCATTCCATTGCATTGACAAAGAGTTAGACAAAGGGCACATTGAGAATGCCCTGAAAGTTAGAAATGCCAACATCTGTGCAATACACAAACATTCCATAAAGGAAGAAGAACGCAAGTAAAGAACAAACTAGGATAGGCAGTGCTTACACTCCACCATAGGTAAATATCCAAGTATTTACTGCTCCATTCTTCTCAAGTCGTCAATGTGTATTTTTACTATAGAAATACATACGAAGACCTGAAGGGCTTTTATCTTTTTGCCAACAAACAGCAAGTCTGCTCCTTCCACAAGTACATGCCCTAATGAAAATAACCTCTAATCTACAAACTGTTTGGGGACAAACTTGAATACAGGTTCTTTTTCTTTCCTGTTTTCCCCAGTTTTTGCTGCCTTAGTCAAGATTTCCTGTTATTTGTTGTAGATCACCTTGATTATTTTGTAGACATAGTTCTGTGTTTGTGTTAACTGGGTGAGCCTCAAGGCAATTTACTTATTCCAAATTTTCTTTTAAAAGAATTTGCAAACTTTCCTGTTTCCATAGTCTGAGAGCTTTTTGTGTTCCTGATGTGAAAAAAAGAGCATATTTTTCCCACCAAAGAAATCTGGTCTAGGCAAACAGACTACTACAGGCACTTTCACATGCTGAACGTAATTTGGAAAAATATCCTGATAATTAAAAAACAATAGCAAAAGAAACTAAAGTACTCAGAAATGTTAAGAAGCGACCTGACTGGACATGGATCTGGCCAACCCAGCCTAAGTAACCAAAAGGGTTGAGCTAAATGATCTCCAGAGGAACCATCCAGGCACAACTACTCTGTGATTCTCTCTATTGTAATTAAATCAAACAGGAGATTTTTATAATAAAAAGAATGTATGATTTTAGGTTGCACATGCAACTTAAAGCATTAGTCAGTTTTTCAACAAAACATAAATTCTCTTAAGGAGCTGAAAGAACCCTATGCATTTTATATCTTTCAGTAGCTTTGACATTTATTTCAACAGGAAGATTAATTCCTGACTTTGCTTTGGAAAGGTGACTGTCTTCATAAATCTGTCTTCATTTAGCCAAACTATCTATACAGTTTCCTTTCATCATTCACCCAGTACTGAAGCAGGAAAAAAAGAAAATACTATTTTGTATTTTTCTCAGAGGTTTTTAAAAAAAACTAATACAAGTATCATAATAGTGGTACTTAATATTTACATCATTTATATGTAATCACTTACCTATAAAAGAATGGCTGTGAGGAATTAAACCCATAAACTACAATTTAAAACTTTAAATTCCTCTGAAAACCTTGTGCAAAGCTTTTAAAAATTATTTTAAATTCACAATTACATTTTTATTGGAGTTGGTCGAAAAATATTTTTTTAAATCTGTGTACATTTAGATTAAAAATTATAATTTGTTCTTTAAAATATGAAGGAGAAAACTTCCTGCTGTACAGGGTCTGCCCAGTATGTATCAGCAACATATTTCCCAAGAAACAGAATCAAAACCAGATGAATATGGAGCAGAGGGGAATGCTAAGCCTGATTTGGAAAGAATCCTTTGGAAATTCAGGGTCCAGATGGTCAGCTGCATCGCAAGCCAGGCTAATGCTGGTACACAGATCTGCTTTGTCAGACAACAACAAACACATGCCTGTCCTGGTTCAGGGGTGAGTGTGTGAAGCACCTCCCAGTACAGAAGGCAGCAATACTGCAAATACTGCCACAGCTGCAGTGGTTCCTCACTGTGAAGCTGCTGCCATCTTCCCCAGCCCCAATGTCACAGTGGGCTGCTCCAGAGGCTGCCCTACCCCTTTGCTCTCTGCGGAAGCTGATGCCTTGTAATCCTTATGGGGACAACCACACAAGGCTCGTGCAACACGGACTGCTAAGAACCCTCCAGCTACACTTCTTAGATAAAAATTCCTTTACTCTTCTTCTCATACAAACATATTTTCAGTTGCTGACAAATTTTGCCAAGGTTCATTTGTCTGGAGTAAAATTTCCCTTAACAAACTGAATTTTTGGAATGCAGGTTAGCGGAATAATTCAGTTAATATGGAGAAAGCAATAAAAAAAAAATTTCATCAGTGAAGCATGTAGGAATGTGTTTCAACCACCTCTGCAAATATTCCCAAATAATAAAAGGTTCTCCCCAGAGGCTTCTACGGGCTGAACAATCCTGAAAATAAACCCAGAATTCCAGTGTCCATGGATAGGACTGTCCCAAGGCAGCAAATACAGATGAAACTGCTGATCATATCTGCTTTCTTTTCCCTTTGTGAATCATCTGCACAGGAGTAACTGACAGTAGGAGTCCTAAAATTTTGCTACAGTCTCATGTTTTATCTGCATTTTCCTTTCAAAGATTTAAATTGAAATTAGAGTGGACTGGCTTCACAACATGTCACAATGTGGTGCTGATTTATATTTCTTCAAATCCAGTTTGACGTAAAATTTTGTCATGAAACTGGCTTAATTAAAACATTTCAAGTTATCATGTTAATTTCATGAATGGATTAATATTATGAATGATTTTAGCATTGTGCTACTTTTAAAATAGACTATTTGCAATTTCATTATTTATATGGTTTTACATAAGCTCTTTCACTGAATTTTATTAGTAAAAGTGTAATTGAATTTCAAAATTACTGTTTGACAGTGGATGACTTAGAAATCTGAATGATGGGAAAATGAGCTTAAGTAGCAACTAGGGAAACAAGAAGAAGGAGAAAACCTATAAATTACTATAAATTGTCATTCTGTCATAATTACATAGTATGCCTTCCAAATTGGTTGTCCTTAAATTCAGTCACTAGTGAATATCTGATCATCACAGAGTACAGCTTACTTTGAAACATTTTCAGCGTATGTCAGCAAGAATTTGCACATAGATTGGTACCTGTAAGATTTGGTTCTTCAATAGTAGCGTTCAGATTTTAGTTCAGATTTTTCCCACCCAGTGATATATCTGTGTGTTGTATGTCTGTGTGTATATATTTCTATTTTTAGAGCCTGTCTGTTCATGGATTAACTCTCCCAAACAACATAATTTCAGATCTCCTAAGTTTTTTAGATTTTTATTTTATGCACATATCAAACAATTCCCTGAAGCAGAATGATAGTTTTTTTTTCCCACATGAGAGAACAACTTTATCCAAACTAAAGTACATATGTGATATTGAATAGTTAGACATCTAATGGTGTAATTAAATCAATAACAGACTAAGAACATACAAAGCGCTGAAGAAATTCCTGGACATTAAGTTGTCATGGGTTATTCCCATGATGAACAGGAAAAAACCTGCAGGGTTTAACATAAATGCACTGCAATATTCAAAAGCAAAAGATGCATTCTGCAAACTCTTCACTGTGAGCATCCAAAATGCATTACTAACCGAAAACACCAAGAAACTACATCAGTACCTAATTCCAAGCAGGCAATTCTGCTGAAAGCCACTACCTTAACTTCTTGTTTAAACTTTTAAAATATTTTGTGCTG
Organism: Alaudala cheleensis; assembly: GCA_013398995.1. Taxonomy (NCBI): domain Eukaryota; kingdom Metazoa; phylum Chordata; class Aves; order Passeriformes; family Alaudidae; genus Alaudala; species Alaudala cheleensis. The sequence continues at coordinate 318,750 of VWYE01012087.1, read as the reverse complement.
TTTCCTTTTTTACTATCTCTGTATGTTGTAAACATAAATAACGTGTGCATTCATATACAACTTCCCATGCAAAGTCTCAATCCAGCGTTTAACTCATAGTTTTCTTAAGTCTTTTTACACAAAACTCCCAGAGCAAACTTGCTACAAGGAAACTGAAGCAGAGAGGGGGCTGTTCTGGAGCCACACCTCGGTGGACTCTCAGGTCAGCTGCAGCCCTCACATCCAAATTTGGTACAAAGCATGCCATGGGTTCCTCTGGCAGGTGTGCATCCTGCATGTGCAGCCCCTGCTCTGGAGAGAGCATTTCCTCTTACCTGTAGGATTTTCTTCATGGACGTGCTCTTCATTGGACATCTAGAGGGCTGTTGGCTGGGGAGGACCTGCCTTTCCAAGCAAGCAAAGAGCAGCTGACCAGGAAGCTGGTCAGCTGGAATAGGAAGCAGGCTGAGAAGTTACCCAGACAAAAGGCAACACAAGCAGCTCAATGAGTAAACACACTGGACAGACCTGAACTCCCTAAAGCTAAACAAAATGTGGCTGAGGCACAAGTTTGAACCCTGGACCACTGATTCACTACAGAAATTACAAATATGTTTCCTGGCACTGTACTGGCTCTGCCAGCTAGCATGATCTGGAAGGTAGGAAGGACATGGTGGGACCTGTTCCCAGTAAAAAGAACAGACAAGTTTTCACTGTGTCTGTCTCCTCCAGCTCTTAATGTCCTAGGCTGTTGTTTGACCTTTAAGTACCCTCATCACCAGACTCCAGAGCATACTGGACGTATCAGATTTCATACTATTCAAATTTCACATGCAAGAAGTTTTCTGCACAGAAACATAATTTCAACATCATTTTAGATACTTTCCATGAGGGAGATGGGTATGGGGAGTGGAGAGAGGGACAAATAAACAAATGAAGCCTGAACTGGTTTAGGACCAGGAGACACAGAGCTGCATAACATGGGTGAGTGCATGGTCCTGATTTCATAGGGAAATTCATAATTATGAATTATTTAGGATTCTAACCTTGCAGTCCTGCAAACAGATCTCAGTTTTAAAAGAAAATAAAAGTCACAAGAGCAGAACAGACTTTGCTTTCTATCAGCAAAGTACAGTTATAACTCTTAGTGGTCCACTTGCAGTAAACCATAACCATGAAAGAGCAAATTCCAGAGAGAGTAAGTATGGGTTTTTTCCCAGAACAGGCCGTCCTAACACTAATACAACTGACATGCTGTACTGCTTAGTATCTCTGAAAGCAGAAACTTCAATGAGCCATGAAAACCTTCTAAGCTTGAAAAGCATCCTGAATGAAGAGAGGAATTTTTAAAATAAATTTCAAAATAGTTTAGATCAAGAGTATCCAAACACAGGGATTATGCTAAAAATCTTAGAATCTTAGCCTGGACTGAAAAGTACTTAGAGTGATTTAATCACATGTTAATAACAGAGTTTGAAGGTGATATTTTGCTCTTAGCTGCAATTAGACTCACTGAGACAGAATTAAGAATCAGTAGCTGAAGCTAGAGGAAATAATATCCAACAGTAAGCAATTCTTCCTTCATTGAAACAGAACATTCAGAAAGAAGATAATGTAAGAAAGGTCTTTTATCTATAAAAATCATCTTCAAGTTTCTCTGTCTAAAACATTGCAAAAGTTTATATTCCTGGATTATTTTCTACCTTTTACCCTTTTCATTTCCTACCCTACCAAATATGCCAAGGAATATTGTTAACCTACAGGAGACTTTTTTTCCCTTTCTAATCTTGCTGAATTTTCCTGTTGCACTCCAAACCTGAACATAGGAGGCTATATTCATCCCATTGCAGTGATGTAACTCTTTTCTAATTCTACATTTCCCCTGGAATTTAGAAGTCATGTTTCATTATTTCTCTTGCATAGAAAAATTACTAGACCGCTGGTCAGCATTTTTTGGGAACATCAGAATAATCACTATCTCTTCCCATGGGTTATCCTATATATTAGTATTACCACAGCTATGCACACAAAAGCAATTCAATCTGAATATTTCAATGAAGAGCCTTAGTGTTATTTCTGTAAGAAGACTTCAGGAAATGACTGTAATGACCACAATTTATGTTTTCAGACTTTGTTTTGTCATTGGGAGTAGCTGTCTTCATCCAAAATAAACTTGAAGAGACTATTCAGACCAACAGATGCTTTTTCAAAGGAGAGATTTATGTTTAAATAAAAATACCCCACAATGTCAATTAACAGGGCATTAAGTACATGTTCCTATAACTTTTAATTTTAATTAAGTTCAAAACATGTTGATAACTGATGTTTCCAAGTCTCAGCTAATTGTTTCATGTACTGTATACACACACGCTGTGCTACATCCACTAACTGGGAATCTATTCTAAAAAAGGTTAGTGATTAACAACTTCCTCTCTCTTCGTAATTAAGTATCTTGATAGGAAGAGTCCATATGGAGATACCAGAGGCAAATAACAGACTGTATGTTCCTGAAGATCAAGGGCTGCACATTTCTAGAAATTTCATATACAAGAAGGCTGGAGCAAGGCCAGTCCTTTTAATGGTCAAAAAGAGGTGGATGTACAAATACATTTCTGCTGAACACTGCATTTCACCACAAGTTCCTGGGACATCACAGATCTCACCATCTGTTTACACGGGTGAGCCACAGATGTTCAAACCTCCATATGATCTGAGTTCAGAAGCTGCATGCAGTATTCAGATGCTGAAAAGTGCAAATATTAAAAAACTCAGCCCTTTATTTAATTTTGAAGAGCTTTATTTTTTCAAGTATAATTTGCATTCTACAGATTTTCTTTGTGTAAGTAATAGCTTGTTCATGTAAATATCTAATTACAACACCAGTTTTATATCTTTGTATGTGTGTACTGTGTAAAGAAAGTAGAAGATCCATTTTCATACAAATATATCTTCTTTTCTATATCAATTTACTAATGAAGCCAGAAAGAAGGCTAGCAATCAATGCAGACTCCTTGGCTATAAATTAATGAAACCACAAACCTTGACATGAATGTCCAGAGCTCAAAAAGCTTAGGGAGAACATCCTTAAATAATAAGATAAGGAATAGGCAAACAATATTTGAACATCTTTACTGTTAGATATTTATTGATTTTAAAGAAAAATTTATAATTGTTTGATGCAGATTGAATGAAATTTTATATTCATGGTTTAAAAATAACAAGCAAAATCAGCATCAAAAAGTCAACTTTTAATTGTGCATGTAAATTGTTGTACATGTACAAACACATACTATCTCTGGTTTGGGAGTACATCATCATAAATTATCACATGCCGTACTTTAAATGATGTAAAAAGAAATATATTAAGGCACTTAATGTTAAAAATGAGGCCTGTGTGTTCAAGTTTCTAAGATAAAATGAACAAAACACTGTTATTTTTAATTCCATTTGCAAAATGTTGTACCTTAGGGGAAATATAGTCATCACCAAATGCTAATTGAATCATATATTGAAATTCTTCATAGCAAGATCAGCTGTATTACTTTCCCCTACTGTGTCAGACATTTGTGTACTGCAGTCAAATGCAATTTTTCTTAACTAACCAGGAAAGGTTTGGGAGAACTGTTGAGGATAACGACAACCGCAGACAAACATAGATTCGATTAATCACACTTCACAGCATGTACATCCCTTATGTTCCCAAAATTCTGGTTTACCAGTGAAACAGAGTATAAAACAGCTTTCAAGCTTTGTCAGCTCAATATATACAAGAGTCCCTTTATTCCATCTATATCCTTTTCTGTCACAGGCCTTGAAACCATTTTCCACCTTCTTCCACTTCAGTTCCTATCTTACCCTCAGACCACATTCAGACACACATTAAATACAATTTTTGTTTTCCACACTATAATAAAAATTTTATACACAGCTAATTTCATACCTGTAATATATATAATACACAAAAATCTACTTTTTTTCCTTTAGCTTTTCACATCGATTACTGAATTAAAATAACTTTATTTTTCAGTTTGGCAAACTACAAATTTTGTACTTACAGTCCCTATAGAAGACCCTATGACCATGACAATTCAGAAATATTTTGGTTTGTTTTGTCAGGACTGGAGATATAAATGAGGTCATATTTAGAACATGATTCATCAAGAAAGCTAACAGACTGTCTACAGGCTGAAATTCAGATTCCAGGCTGCAGCAAGGTTGAGCTTTGCTAGCTCTCAGAATCATCATGACAGGTAGAACTTGCTAGCAAATTATTTAATGCAAAGGACACTATCATTTCTCATGCAGAGAACAGCAAGTTCCAGCGAGCCCTGAGTGAACAGCATGTTCTCTGCACACAAGCCAGGAGCTGTGCTGCTTGGGCAGAATGTTTGTGTTACTGCCTGAAAATGTAAATACATCTGTATTCTACTTTGGGTAACAATACTTCCATTCAAGCAGAGCAAGCAGGGACACAGGAACAGAGAATTACTTTTTCAGATGCACAAAACTCAAATCTTGACACAACAAAACCAAAGCAATTCCATCCTTGATCCTGAGAATGCAAATACCTGTAAATAATAAGGCTTTTCCATATCAGTACAAATGTAAATTCTCACCTACTATGAACACCCACACATTCATCTGTGAGGTGTATTTTATTATCAGTAAATTCACTGCATAACTATCATACTGAAAGTGACTACAGAGAGAAAATTACAGAAACAAGCAAAGAGCTGGTTCATTAATATGATTTAGAGATTTTTATTTTCCCCTGTGGGCCAAATTGCATCAACTACTTTATTTATTACTATAAATCAACATTTTTGGATGTTGATTTTGGTAACAGCTAATTTTCATATCAATATTCTCTTTTGTTTCTTCCAAATGTGATAGGAACTCACTTGTTTTTCCTTCTACTTCTCTTTCTTTCCTCTCTCTCTCTGCCCTCCTCATTCCACACTTTTCAATCTGCTGGATGATCTACCAGAACATACAGACATCAAAGATGAATGTTTATGCTGTTTTAAGAGGATACAAGGCATTATTGTTTTGACATGATTACACTTTCTTGCTTGTTTCCAAGACCATTCAAATGCTTAACGATCATTTAGGAAGAGGGCAAAACCTTTTCCAGTGAAAAAGAAAAAAAAAAGTTTTTTTAAAATTTTATTTTAACTTATTTATTTATTTTTCAAGCTCTGGAATAAGCTTTATAGACTACATTGTTAATTTAAAAATTCTAAGAGACCACTGTAAATGAGAGAAGAAAAAATTCAGTATGCATTTCGCTAGGCAAAATTGTTTGTCTTTCCTTATGAATGCAAAATTTCTAGTTATAAATTCTATAATGCTTTTTATGACATATTACAACATAGAACCATGACAACACAGTCACAAAAATTTGTTCTTCTTTAAACAGAAAGTGTTTTATATCTGTAAAATTGAGGTATGCAGAAATATTTATTTCAAAGACAAGCAGTGCCCTACACAAAGTCATTTAATATTTTCAAACAAAATTAAATGGCTATAGCAATAGCAACAGAAGGCGCTGTCTGATCCTCTACCAACTTTGACCTGTGCTTAATTTCCAAGGCTGCCATGAATTATTGAATATGGGCTAAATGTTGCTGACATGGACACCTGCCCTCACTGTTGAAACACTGGATCTTCAAAGTTAAGGGGGAGTTTCTTTGTTTTTATAAATTCTTTCAAATTATAGAAAGCATTTCTTCATTGCAACCTCAAATTTAAGGAGACTGAGACACATGAATTTTACTTGCTTCAGACAAACACCAATATAAACAACAAAGACAGAAGGACACAAGATAGGAACTATGCAAAAGCTGTAATTTCTGCTGTCTTCCTTTTGAAGTTAAGCTCCCTTGCACTTATAAAGAAGAGCCTCTGGCATGTTTTAAACAAGATTGCAAATCTGAGACTCTCTTCTAAGCACTTGAGAAAACCTTTCCAAACAGTTCTAAAACTCCAGATATCTAACTTTCTTAAAGTAGATATAAAATATTGCAAGAATTATTTAACTTAAAAAGAAGACAAAAAAATTTAAGTAGCATCAGAGGCCCTGAGCTATGAATTGTGGGAGCCTCTAGAAAAGAAGCAGTAAAATGTTCAGTGCAGCTAATTCTGGCCTAATTAGCTTTGGCACAATGCACCTTGTGCCAAAGCTAATACTGCTTCTTGGATCAAACAGGTGTCCTAATGTGGGCCTTCACTGCCTCAGGCCTTTGCTACAGATACATATAATACAACATCATATTGCAAATATATTCCAGAATTTCATTCCTTCTTTAGCTGTCAACCTGCTCTGACTTGCCCAAGGTTATGTTTAAGTTATGCACATATCCATCCTGTGCCTACCACCCCGTTTAGCTTATAATCTCATGGGCAAGGACTTCCTTTCACTACTTGTTTGAACAGCATCCAGCACAATAGGACTTTGATCCAGCCTGGAGGCACTGATATGTTAGGTTCCAAATATCACGTATAGAATTCTGTCTCAATACAGTTTCAGCTGGAAATGTGGTAGTAACAGAATTGTTAGCAGTCCATGTGCTTGGCTAAAGCACATTGCTTAGGATCACAGCATCATAAGAAATTCACTTAAACTTGCAAGTTTTTTTTCCACAGTCCCTCTTTTTTGTTGAGCACAGAAGTAAAGTAGCAATGTCCAGAGCTAAATAACATAACTCTATGGAAAAAAAAAATCATCCTGGCAGAAATCACTTCCATTCAGATGAGACATGACAAGTCACGTGGCTGTTCACACCACAATACATACTCCAAGTTTAACGTCTCACCAACTTAATTCCTTGTGCTTCACATATGTCAGAGGAACTCTGCTGAGACCAGGTTACATGTCTAAGAGAACTTCGGATTCTTATTTCTTATTCCATAAATATCATAGGAATTAATAATTTATAATGTAGTTCATTATCTCTTTTAATGCATGTCATCTCTGTCAAACTGATTTCACTGTGCTTAAAGTTTAATATTACCAAAGGGAATAGCATATCTACTTATCTGACCATTGTGGTAAAGTTGGCAAAAGTTACCTCAAATAATATCAGTGCAAGAAAACCCCTTGTTAAATTTCATAAAGCCATTTAGAGGAGCTAAGGTATTCACTTTGCTGATCCACATCTAACAAAAATATTTAGGACAGAATCACCTGAGTGTTCACTTTCAGTTTGTGATGGTTGCTTTAATCTTGCAAGAATCTGGGCATTACAATGCAAGACATGCAAGCAGCAATATTGCTAAAATTACATTTCTGTTCTCTATTTCAGGATCGAAAAATAATTTCTTTGGTAGCAAAAAAAGATATCTAGAGAAGTTTTACAAGGGCGTTTTATATACCCAGGAGCAATAGTATATATTAGAAAGAACAAGGCAGCTGTCCGAAGAATATTTATTATTTAAAATTATTTAGTCATACAATTCCATCTGAAAAGCTAAGACATCAAAAATGAAAACTAATAAGAAAGAGTATAGGCTTATATCTTGCTAATAGAGCATCTGTGCTTCTTGTTATAACCCATGCTATTTACCAGCAAACACTAGCTTTATTACACCAAACAGCAAAGTGGCATTTCCAGTGGGAAAAAAAGCAAGCTGGAAAGTCCTTTGCATGGACATGTGTTTATAGCAATGAATATGATCTCATAGCATTTATGACAGAGTAGAGTGTTACCTTAGTAGCTTTCTGATTTCTGATTTCAATCTGTTGCTCTATTGTTTTAAAACTTTTTGTGCAGAGGTAACACTTGACAATCTCAGGAAACCAACAAGGGAGTCACTGTGATAACTCCATCTGATTAAACCACAGATCCTGTACAGCATTTCCCACAGGTTTCTAGTTCACTGTGGATAGAATTTGCTTTTAAAAATCTGAATGCTAACAGGCTGTCATTTTGCTTGCCATGAAAAAATATGTCCACAAATTAAGGAAAATATTACAGCACTTAAAAATGGGGGGAATGGGACAGGGGAGGTTGGTAAGTCTTACAGTTGTTTAACAAACTAGTTGTTAACACTATCCTGCCTTTTACTGATGCCTGTTCTTATTTAGAGGAGATGCGAGGGGGGAGTAGGAAAGAAGTGGGGATTCTTTATCATATTACAAGCCCAAAATTGTGAACATTTCTTCATTAGTTCTGCCACAATAGCTAGTATACAGTATTCTTGAAAACGTGAGACATGCCATGTCTTAATTAGGAACAAATGAGGTGTAATGAAACACCACTATGTTTTATTATAGAAGAAAAAAAGCCATGGGACCAAACAGCCTATTTCAGTCGTGTGAACCCCAAATGCACTAATCACATGTAACACCATGACGCTGTTTTAAACATAGCAAGAGAAGAGCTACAACATTTATTTACCTGATCTAAAACAGCACACAATCTCAAATGTTAGCTGCCAGTGAACTACTTCCTAAACACAAGCATTCTTGTTTACAGTATGTAATTAACAGAGTAGAAAAAGTTAAAATTACTCACAGAGTCCTGGCGATGCAATAGCAAACTATCTAAGACAGGAAATTCCAGTGCAATATTATAAAACAAGTAGAAATAAACACGCATAAAGTCAGGAACTGACAGGCCTCTGGATTACTGCAACTGTAGTAATCATGCTCATGCATGCTGGGCTATAATTTATGAAACGGAGCCCAGGAAACAGCCAATCGCTCAGCTTCTCCTAACAAGTCCAACTGGCTATGAAAAGCTGGAAGTGCTGCACAGAACAATGAAGATGAGCTATCCTACATATTAATCTGCTTATCTAGGATTGCCTTCTGTGTAGAGAGAGGGAAGCATGTAAAAAGGAGAGAGAAAAAAAAGAAAAATCACAGTTTCATTGTTAAAAGAACAGAATAAATTCCAGTCAACATGACAATCCTCCACTGCAGTCAGATGGCTAGTACTGGTAGTCAAACATTCACAGCATCTGCTAAAACATTTCAGAAGACCACCGTCTTTTCACAATACTGACAGAAAGCTATAAAACTGGATTTATATTTCTTATGCAATTGTTTCACTGTTCTGCTGCTGCTGTTAATTCAATGTTACATCTAAATGTGAAACATCCTTCCAATAAAATCTGATTAGAGTAAGATTATTCTTTTTACAGATGGCAGGTGGCTTCAGTGCATTAACAGTCCATCCTTCCTGGAAAGCCATCTGCATGGTCCGAGGATTTAAGATTTAAAACACCATCATTTACAAGAAAGAGACACAATAGAATGTGTCTTCAATTAATAAGCAAGAGCTTTAAAAAATATGAGCAGATCAGAAATTGCATATGGAGTCAAAGTTGTTTTTCCTGGGAAATTCCATGGTTTCAAAATCAGGGTTTGAATATTACTTTGATTTTTTTCTGGTAAATTAATGAAGTGCTTTAGATCAAGATAAAATTATTTCTTTTTAAAATTAATATTAAATATTTCTTATTAAATAAGCATTGAAATATTTATTATTACAGTTTATTTTGTTAACTAGTGTAAAATAAAATTTATATTTTCATCTAATGAAAAATACAGAGAAATTTGTCTAGATAACAGTTTAGACCTTACTGAATTAGTGGTTTTGGTTCGCCAATTATCTTTCTATAAATACATCCACTGAATTCTCTGTGTTGCTAAAATTTCTACTACTAAAAAAAGTAAGAAATCATCCTTAATATATAAAAAAGGTACAGTTTTTGAAATTAATTGTTGGCCTGTTTATACAGAAATCCCAGTGATTCTAAATGAAAACATGGATAACCTGGGGCGAGTTAGCATGAATTTGATAAGAATGGAAATCATGTAAGTTTGGTTTGTCCATCCTTAAATCCTTTTTAGATAGAGTTATTCTTCATATTCCCTTCTTTTTCTTTTTCCTCTTGCAATCCATGCCATAATAATTTGTGAAATTTCCTGGGGAAAATGCATTTCATAAAACTGACTCCTGTATTTGCTGTCATGGTACCATATTCAACAGATTCTACAGATATTTTGTAGTTTTAGATTCTTTCCCAGAAAACAGCTGGTAGCTGCAGATGACCATCTGAACCACTTTGTCCTGCTGGGCACCATAACTTGGATTAGAAAGACAAAAGCCTTTAATTTCATGAATCATGTGTTTTTGTATACCTAGGCAGACACCACCCCAGGTTTACAGTCTACTGTTGTAATCATTAAGTTTTTCAGCATTGAATCCTTGAAATATATTTTGATGAAAATTTACAATGCAAAAAGAAAAAAAAACAGTATGCTGAATGTGAACAATTTGTAACAGACACTGAAAGTGTTATTCAGTTGTGTTGTTTCTATTAATTAGAAAAAATCCTCAGTGTTCCAAAGAGTCTTGAGCAACAGGTAAAAAGAATAACTTTGTTCCAAGATTCTACAATTCCACCAGGACTAAAGAGCAGCCACCTTCAAAGAACAGCATTTGTAAATCAAGGGTCAAAGTTGAATAGCATACAAATAATAACAAATAAAAATATTTTAAGGGATAATATTATACAATTTAACCTACAAAATCTTCAGTTATCTATATTCATAGGCAACCTTGCCACCAGCTCATATTTTATTTGACAAACAAAATGTTTTCACAGGTTTGGAACTTGAGTTACCTTTCCAAGTCTCTGATTTGAAAAAAAAAAACAAACCTCTTTAATTTTCAATTTCAGCTCTCTGTTTTCTAAACATAAGGAAAATAAAGCAACTACAAGCTGGTTTCTTTCCATGATGGCTGAGGAGTAACCTCCTCCAAAGAAAAGCATTTGCTAGTGAAAGAGGAAAGTGAATATATACACACACACATGCAAAAGTGCTTTTTCTCAGACAACTTTTCAAGTAATGGTCTGCCTTTCCCCCCAAAACAAGCTTCAGAATTGTTCCTTCTATCCCACCATACACTGACTTGATGAAAGGCTTTGGTTAGAAGGGGGAATGCCTCCCTCAAATCTGTGTCAAAAACATCCTTTTGGCACCTTTTGCAAATAACCTTTCCAAATAAAATACAAATGTGTTAGCTGTAAGTCTTTCAACAAAGAAACCTACCACAACTCTCAGATACATCTTCAAAGAGTGGCAGTCTCTGATTTTGCTGCTCAAGATCACAAAGGGTATTAATTTCTATCATTCCACCAGTGCAGGATTTTGCATGTAACCTGACACCCACATTCACTGTTTTGAAAACAAAATCCACTGAATACCACAAGAAATTGGTACTATTCCTTTATTTGCTGTATAACTGTGGACTGTATCACATTGCCAGTTTATTGTAGTTCAATTTAAAATCAAATAACTTAACTGAAATAATATCTGCACTTGAGAAAAGTCTTCACTGAATAACTAGATTGTCTGAGGTAAAGTAATACAGTTAATCCTTCAGTACTTAAGATAACATATCCCTTTTTTCTATCTTGTTAAATTATTCATCTCCATAATAGGAGTTTTCTGCATGTAATTCATTCTTTCTGTACTTGGCTGCCTTTCCGAACTCCCTGATTTATTGTGTTTCTGAATCTGCCACAATGATATCAACTTCACATCAACTAAGAAAGTCAGCACCCTTAAAAGCAATGCATTCCTCTGCCAGTTACAGTTTTTTAAATGGCTCATCCACAAATGATTTTTCTTTGCCAATGTTTTAAATTATTTCACTAGTTGAAAACTATTTTAAATGCTATAGCATATAGCTTAAAAGGAAAATATCAAGCAGGAACTTCAGCACTTATCTGCCTGGAGATTAATCTTTTTGGCAAACTGAAAGGGAATCCCATCTTCACATTAAAGTGTCTGGGCATAGTGCACTGATCTGGCTGGGAGAGGCAAGCACAGCCTAGATTTGAGTGAGGCAGCTGGGTAGCTACAGCTGTCTTTATGGAAAAATGCTAATGGGAGGCACTTCATTCCTCATCTCTCCTTAGCTAACTTGGGACCTGTGAAAAAATGGCTACTTTTGTCTGTGGCAATTAGGTTGTCCAAAAGAATAATGCACAGTTATGTTAACATGCTGGTTTTGACTGGGTTTAATTTTCTCCATAACAGCTGGAATGTGTTTACATATGGATTTTTGCTGGAAACAGTATTGATAACACAGACATACATCAGCTATTGCTGAGCAGAGCCTACACAGCATCAAAAATGTTTCTACTACTCAGCCACTTCACCAGCCAGGAGGCTGGGGGGCACACAGGAGGGACACAGCTGGGAGGGGTGACCTCCACTGACCCACGGGATATTCCATTCTACATGGCATTGTACTCAGCATATCAAGCTGGAGAAAGAAGGAGGAAGGGGGAGGATGATTGGAGTGATGGTGCTTGTCTTCCCAAATCACTCTTACAGGTGATGGGGCCCCACTCTTCTGGAGATGGCTGAATGCCTGTCTGCCCTTGGGAAGTGGCTTTCCCTGTTACACTGCCTTTATGTCAATCCATATGTTTTCTCACTTTTGCTCTTCTGATTTTCTCCCCCATCCTAGTGGGGGGTGAGTGACCAATCTTAGTTGCCAGCTGCTGTCAAACCATAACAATTACATTCCCATGTATATAAATTTTCTGAACCCACTTTTGACTCCATTGTGGATTTTGCTATTCATCCCTTAGGTTTCACACACCTTTATTCCTGCAGTTCAAAAATCTCTTGTTAATGGAAAAGTATTTGCAAGCTTAAACATCTGCAGATTAATTTGCTCTCACAAAATGCATTTGTGCTTGGCTTTCCTAGGGTTACCTGCAATCCTTGAAGTTCATATGGAAGTAATTGTTACCAGTTTCTCCCTGTGGGCTAAGTGTATAAGCTACAAAATCACCCTTTGCAATGCACACATAAAAGATATGGACAGATAGGCATATTGCTATTACACTCTGCTCTAAAAACAGCAGCAAAGTTCTACATACTAGGGCATACTAAAAATTGCAGAAATGAACAATGGAAGTAGAGATCTACGGGCAGGCTACAAGAGAAATTGTGACTGTTGGTTCATCTGATTAATCAGCAGGTATAATCTGCTAGTGAATATTACATGAAGAATAAGATTGCTCTGACAATATTTGGGAACAAACATTGCATTCTGGATGAGTTCAGGTATAAGCAAGCATACAGTAGTTTAATAAACAAGTTGTTCATGTCTCCAGATGTTGATTTTATTTGATACAACAGCAATGCCAATAAACACCAGATCATAAAGTAATTTTGTACTCTTTATGGTAGTTTTTTGAAGGAAATAATTTGAACTGCACACAAAGAGGCATGGAAAATATGCAAGGAATGGAACATATGATCCATGAATACACATCCTACGTCAGAAACAGAAGGACTTCATCCAGCATGTAACTCTATAAAGATTTAGTAAGACACTATATAAAAAAGGGTGAAACTCCTGCTTACAGTAAACAAGAACAACCTTTAGTTCAGGTTACATTATGTGTCTACAAGAAACAAGCTGAAGAAACACTGCACACATAGCAAATTTGGGNNNNTAAATTCATTTAGAAATGAAAATATACATAAATTCATTTAGGAACCCAGGTGTTCATCTGCCCTACTGGTTCCCATGTACATGAAAAAGCTCAGCCAGTGCTGAAGGTGTTACTAAATGTATAGTTAACTGGCAAATTCAAGATGAAAGCTATAAACAATTTTGAGTTCTGCATAAAGAGAGAACAGAGTTGAACAGTTTGGCTGTATTACTAGCTCACCTTAAGTCTTCATAAAATATGTTGTATTATACATATGTGCTTGCATTTTGCTCAGAATGGAGATACTTAAATACACCAAAGAACTTCTAAAACAACTTGGTATTTAGTAAATATTCTTATTTCAGTAGCTTGACCAACAAGTTATTACTGATTTTGTTAATAGAACAGTTGCACCAAGTCAGACTGACTAATTCAGCCCAGTGTCCCAGATTTGAAAGTGAGCTATATGGGATACTTAGTGAAAGACATGCCCACCATCTCCAAGAAATATTTTTAAAAGGGCAGATAAAAAAAGAATAAAAAATCAAGCAAATAGGTTTTATTATAAAGACCCTTTTTCTTTTAATACCGAACAAATTTCACATACTAACACAAACACTCTATACCACACCTATTAAAAATACAGGAGTTTAGAATTCCTGTCAGTTTAACATATGTTGAGGGAGACACAATATTAAGCAACTTTTCCCATGATCACTGACTCTGGAATTGAATTCCATCTTCTGATTCTTACTCCAGAATTTAAGCCACAAGATAGCCATCTCCATCCCTATTTACTGCAGCAAGTTACAGCTTAAAAACTACCTATGAGGCTATGAGGTTATATAAACTGCTTCTGTAGGACTGAGTATCCTGCATGTGTAGGATCAGGTTTATGTTTTCAAAGTTGTATTACCTATATCCCAGAGCAGCAATGTTGAAAGACAGTTAAATCTCATTTGTCTGCTGGAAAACAGTCACATTTAGACTAATGAAAGGCTGGAGGCAAGGGAAATCAGTTCACCCACAAAGGCTGGTACATGAAAAGAGAAAAGTAAAAAAATTATTCCAGAAAAAAAAGGTATGGGGACAACATTAGAAGTCTCATTAGCTACAGACATGCAGATTTGTACAGATCCACAGGAAGCTTGATTCAAGGAACAGGCTCACAGAAGACAGATATGTCTTTAAAAAAATGTTTTCCCTTAGACATATTATTTCTCTCATAAAGGTAAGAAATAGAGATGGAAGAGAAACTCCGTAATCCAGAGAACTAATTTTCTCCATAGTAACTAGTAACGTCTGGTCAGGAATGAAGTAACTGTCTCCAAGAGACTAAGAGAGCATGTCTTTAAAAGAATGACAAACCTTATGCTCAGACATATGCCAGATAAGCTAAGAAAGCAGTTAACTGAAGTTCAGAACGTAGCAGACCCAATCTGTCTGCCACCCTGTTGACAAACCTTGTAAATATCCAGCTGGGGAAGCCCTACAAATCTTTTATTTTCTAACTACCAGAAAAATCTGATTGCACTAGAATTTGTTTGCATTGACAACCAATCCAGGCACTAGAAAGTTTAAAAATTACAGCTGTACAGTTATTCACAAAATTGATGCATTCAAGACCCAGAAGGAAGGAAGTTTGGAATCCCTTGAGAAGGGATTGCAATGGTGTTGCTATAAAACTAGCTATAAAACTGTAAAACCTGGCCTTTTTCAACTTCTGAGACAAGATTTCAGAAACTGTAGTATTTTGTACAGGATTTTCAGAGGATGCTTTTCTTGATAGGAGGAAAGTAATTTGTATGTAACTTCCTAAGTTTATACTCAGAAAAAAACACTGTGTCACATCTCTCACTATAAAACTTCCATGATGTTTAGGGACATCTGATATTTGCTGATCTACACAGCAGAGTAAGCACAGAAGCACAGTTACCATTTAAAGATATTACTGACAAAATCAGTAATTAGTAGCCGTTGGAATGGATGGATCACTGAGGACAAGTACTGGCATTCAAGGAGTGAGAATGAATACTGAAGAATGAACCCTGCCATTGTTTCTCTCCCTATCTTAAACTGGGAATATCAGCCTTTTCTTTCATTGCTTCTAGCTGAATAAAATAGGAATATTCAAACTACTTGTTGTATGTTGATCTCCTATAAATAGAACTAGGTACAAAAGATTTGGGAAGATTAAACCAACATATTTTCTGCCTAGTGCAATTCCCAGAGGTGGCATGAGTCAGGAGATGCATGCAGAGTGATATTAGCAGCAGAGAAAAAATAAATGCTTCCTGGGACCCCCACCAAATCAGTGGGACTGAGAAGGGAGAAAGGCAAGGCTGTCGGGAAGAAAGTAAAGTTACAAGTCAAGGAAGAAGAGGAGGGGAAAAAAAACAGTCTACACTTTACCTTTTTTGGGAGCCCCACAAGTTCAATGGTAGTGACAAATTGTAAGGGGCTGGACTATTGTCCCAGTCCTTCTTTTCGCCCCCTCTGGCAGTCTCAGATATTCTCAGTGAAGCAGCAGATCTCACTCTGGCAGCAGCAGTGTGAACCCAGCTCACTGAGTTCATATGTGCAGTTATTTTAGCACATTGCCTTTTACTTTCTTCTCAAAAAAAAACCACCCTGGCAATTAAATACTTTGGATAGCTCAGTTAGATCTGGATAAGATTTAAGTGAGTAGAGAAAAAAAGCCCTAAACAAAACCGTTCTCTCAGTCCTGGTATGTTGTGAACAAGGATGTAAGAGATTTAAGGGGAAGAGTTTTCTTTCTGGTGAGAAAATATTAGGCAATCAAGTTGTAAGCAGAGCAGAGCACATCATTGGTTGCAAAACACTAACTGAAAATAATTGTCTTAAGAGCATGAAACAGTTTTTAAGAACTACCAGTGTCATCTTTAAACCACAATCAAATTTTATAAGCCTGTGACAGGCAAAACAATGCTGGCTCTTCCTTTCAACCTTTCTTCTCTCTCGCTCTGCTCATAAAAAACAATAGCCTGCAAGATAAATTATGGTTTAAAGCACATTCTGCTCAATTCATCCTTCTTTAAAGTTATCACAGTATATTCCCTGTCTAGACATAGATCATGCACTGCCTTTTCTGGAAGTTTCTAACTCACACAGAGCTGAAAAGTTCGGAGAGAACACTTTAACATCCTGTGCCCTCTTACCCTTATCGCAAAAAAAGGCAATGGTTTTCTGTCTTCATAAGTAAGTTTCAGGAAATCTGTAAGTATCATCACCTTGAGTTCTGTGTGTGGTTCTGGGACCCACAATTAAATGACACTAAATGCATCCAGAGAGCAAGAAGACTGGTGAAAGGGTAAGAAGGAATGTATTACAAGGAGAAGCTGAGGCCTTTGGGCTTATCTAGTTTAGATTCCAGGAGATTGAGGGATGACCTCATTGATGTCTACTCTTCCTGAGAAGAGGAACCTGAGGTACAGGTGCTGATCTCTTTTCTCTCGTGTCCAGAAAGACTGTGGAGACTCCTTCTTTGGAGATATTCAAAAACATATGTATACACTTCTGAGTGGTGTGCCCAGGAGGATCCTGCTTGAGAAGAGAGGGTGTACCAGTGTTCCCTTTGAACCTTACTAATTCTATGATTCTGTGATGTGTGAGAATGCTTCAAAGTTGAGCCAGGATGGGTTTAGACTGTACATTAGCAAACATTTCATTAGCAAGAGATTGGTCAAATCCTGGAATACGCTTCTTGGAGAGTTAGTTGATGCCCCCAGCCTGTCAGTGTTTAAGAGTATTTAGATAAAGCCCCTAAAAATGTGCTGCACAGCTTTTGATCCCTGAAGTGGACAGTCAGTGGGACTGGATGATTGTTCACAGAATGACAGAATCATTTATACTGAAAAAGACCTCTACAATCATCAAGTCCCACTGAACACCACCACATTGTCAACTAGACCATGGCAGCGAGTGCCGCATCCAGTCTTTCTGTAAACACCTCCAGGGACACTGACTCCACCACCTCCCTGGGCAGCCCATTCCAATGTTTAATCACCTTTTCTGTGAAGAAATTCTTCCTCATGTCCAGCCTGAACATCCTCTGGTGCAGCTTAAGGCTATGTCCTCTCTTCCTGTCACTGGTGTCCTGGGAAAAGAAACTGAACCCCACCTGGCCACAGCCTCCTTTCAGGCAGTTGTAGAGAGTGATAAGGTCACTCCCGACCCTCCTTTCCTCCAGGCTAAACACCCCCTGCTCCCTCAGCCGCTCCTCACAGGACTCTCCAGATCCTTCCTCAGCTCTGTTGCCCTTCTCTGGACTCACTCCAGTATCTTTGTCCTTCCTGAATTCAGGGGCCCAGAACGGGGCTCAAAGTGTGGCTTGACCACTGTCAAGTACAGGAGTAAAATTTCTTCCCTAGTCCTGCTGCCCACACTATTGGTGATCCAAGCCAGGATACCACTGGCCTTCTTGGCCACTTGGGCACACATTGACTCATGTTCAGCTGCTGTCAGCAAGGACCTCCAGGTCATTTCCTGCTGGGCAGCCTTCCTGCCACTCTTCCCCCTGCCTGTAGTGCTGCCTGGCATTGTTGTAGCTAAAGTATTGGACTTACCACTTGGTTTTGTTCAACCTCACATCTTGCCCTATCTATCTCACTTCTCCAGCCCCCATTTACAGAGCCTCCCTACTCTTCAGCAGATCGACACTCCTGCCATACTTGGTGCTGCTGTCTGGGAAGTTACAAATTTACTCAATCCTTTCACCATCCAGATCATCAACATTGAACATTGAACAACACAACACTAAACCTAGTGGACATCACTAGCCACACTAGAGTTGTAGGTTCATTTTTAAACAGTCAGATCTATTATATTCTACAGAAGGTAAAGGCTTTGAAATTGCATTAGACTGAGACCTCATTAGTTTCCATAACAGTGGAAAGTGGTAAGAATGGCCCTCACATGGGCTAGTAGAAAATGCTAACAAAATAGTGAACAGGTGAAAAACATCTCTCCAGAATGCACTTCAGCACGTGGTGGATCAACAATGCACTGAGACAAAACATCATGGATTATAATAACTCCCAATTAATTCTTTCCTTCCATTATTTTTTTGTCACATTTTAAATCCACATAAGCCTTTGGCACTTACCAGAACTTGCTAGAAAGAAGTCCACAGCTTAACTAGCGCTAACTAAACCCCTCATCTTTTAGTTCCAAATGCAATACCCCACTCAAAGGGCTATTGAGGGTTCCCAGTTTTTATGTTTGAAGATGTAACAAATAATTTTTCCTTATTCTCTCTCATTATATGGTAGGCATCAATTCTACTCCTCCACCATCTATTCTCCTAACAATTGCTGGTCTCTTAATCCATTCCTCATGTGGAAGCCCTCCCAATATTCTCTATATGGCTACACTATCAACTTCTTTATTGGCATAACAATATCCTTTTCGTAGTAAATTGCTTTATATCTTATACTGAAGAAAAAAATATCCTATCCATCAAACAATTCTCTACTTGTACTATGTAAAACTGAAAGAAGTTCCCATCTATCCTCATTCTCTTCCTCCTTATATCAGAGTGGGATCACTAAAACCAGGACATACCTTCTTCTATTATAATAAATGACCAAAAGAGCCTCTTTCAGCACTGTATCTCTCAGAATTTTTGATTTGCACTAAAGGACTAGCAATTTGAATCACAGATAGAAAGACTTTTATTTCTAACTGAAGGTCACTTGCGGAAATTCCTTGTATTTCTCTTTTTAAGCTTGGAATAAGTAATTTACAAGCTACGTAATTACTATTAATGTTGCTAAGTCTGATCTTTTTGGTAGATCTTTTTCAGCACTTTTTTATTTTTCCTTTTAGTGTAAGTTGCTTTGGCAGGCAAAGCAGCAGTCTTAATAGTTGTCTTCCTTGTGCTATCAGTTTCTCAACCACCCTTGTGACAAACTTCTTTTTTAGACATTATTAAATTCATCAAAGGTTGCTAAGTTCGTGGATTCAGTGTTGTTCATTTTTAGGGAGAGTGTACTAGCTAATCCTGAAAAACCATTATATTATCTGAGATTCTCTCTGTTGCTGTTGGAACTGAAATCTGTTCATCCCACTTGAGAGACAGAATAATGACTAGTTTTGTTTTATTGTCACATACAATGAAAACCTGACCTTTGCATTTGAGCACAGATTGAGTGGGAGAAATTAGTCTTCAGGGCATCTGTGTAATCAGCCCCTAAATGAAATCTGAAGCCTTAGCAGTAAGGAAGACCATTGTTTAAGTCTGGTACTAAACCTTTAACCCTGTTTCACATAGCACGATAAGCTTTTTGGCAACACACACTGAAAGTGCAGGCACCAGTCTGACCTTTATAGAGTTGGATGAGTGCAAAAATTAGTAGACTGTTATTTGAAGTTGAAGAGCAAACAGGTTGAGGGATGTGATGAAAACCCTTTCAATTTCACATAACTAATACAAGGCATTCAACTCAATTTAAGAACATAAATTAATACATGTTAATTTAAAAATTCTAAGCTGTTTTTTAAGAATCAACTGCCAGTAAAAACAGTTATTTGGCCTTTAAGACCATATATCTGGCAGACCTATTTAAGATGGTGTCTCTCCATTGCAAGTTCTCTCTCCTTGATACATATATGTAAATAGTTTCTCTTCCCTAAAAAAATTATGACACATTTGGAATAGCAACCATTTCCTTTTGTACATCTATTAGCTTCATGTGATAAAAGTGCTAAAGAAAACTTCCTATGACATTGTTCCTCCTTATGGGTTGTGCCAGATCTCTGAAGCAAAGATCAAATATCCTAGAAGAAAAAGTGTACATTCCAATTTAATGTTTCCCAGCAGTGGTTATTTTGAGATGGAGAATAGGAAAAAAAATCTCAATTTTCATAAGTTATCACAGTACCAATAATGTTCTAAACTATTTTAAATTTTCTATTCTGAGACGATTCCTCTCAACACTAAACTCATCTAAAGATTTGAGAAGGTGGTAAGTGATAAATTTGTGTTAGTAATGTAAAATCAGTTGACTTCCAGGCTAAAATATATTTCAGGGCCAAATCAAGTGCCCAGTATTTAAAGGCAGTTCATCAACGTCCTGCAGCTGTTATTCACATACAGATATTTAATCAGTGAACAGGGAAGAAAATCAGATTACAAATTAAACCCTGTGTAAATTTGCAAATAAGACAAAGATCTGAAGTGGTCTTGTAGGAGATCTGAAATTTCTGGATGTACTGCTTTGCAGGAACAGGTTGTAGTAGTGAAAGACTACAGGGCTGGCTTCCATAAGAAGATGCCAGAAACTTTCCCTGTGTCCCAGAAATCCAGTGCCCACCAGCTCCAAGACCAGGCTCAGTACATGAGCAATGGTGGTAGTGCCTCTAGGATAACATAACTAAGAAGGGGAAAAAACCTGCACAAGAGCAGCTGGGAGAGAGGAGCAAGATATGAGGGAGAAAGAGCTCAGCAGACATAAAGGTCAGTGGAGAAGGAGGGGGGGAAGTGCTCCAGGTGCCAGAGCGAGGATTCCCTCACAACCCATGGAGATCATGGTGGAGCTGAGATCCACTCTGCAGCCAGTGGAGGGGTCCACAACAGAGCAAGTGGATACCCAGAGGAGGCAGTGACTCCATGGAAAGCCCTTTATGGAGCAGGTTCCCGGCAGCACCTGTGACCCTGCGGAGAGAGGAGCCTGCACTGCAACAAGTTTGCTGTCAGGACTTGTGACTCTGCAGGGAAACCACTCTGGAGCAAGCTGTTAATTAATGACGGACTGCACCTAGCTGGCGGAACACATGCTGGAACTGCTCATGAAGAACTGCAGCCCCACAGGAGGGACACACATGGGAGCAGGGGTGAGAGTGTGAGGATGAAGGAGCTGTAGAGGTTCTGACCATAATTCCTATTACCTATTCCTGGTGCATCACTGAGAAGGAGGAGGTAGAGAATTGTGGAGTGAAGTCAACCCCAGGAAGAAGGGAGGGGTGGGGGGAAGGTATTTTAAAATTTACTTTTGTTTCTCATTACACTACTTTGGTAAGAAATTAAATTCATTTCCTCGAGTCCAGTCTCTTTTGTCTCTGAGGGTAATTGCTGAGTTATCTCTCCCTGACCTTATCTCAGTCCATGAAACTTTATATTTCCTCTCCCTCATACATTTGAGGAGGGGTGTGGCAGAGAGGCTTTGATGGGCACCCGGCACCCAACCACGGTTAACCCACTACACTGGAGAACTATATAAAGCAACAGAAAGTAACTTATTCTGAAGATTATGCACATAAAATGAGCAGAAGCCATATAGTCTTGACTGGATACTTATCCTTCCTCCTAACAGAGGAAACATTTTACTTTATACACACAAACACAGAAATAATATAAGATACTGTAATTTCTAGTCAATAGGAGAAGAAATTTTCATACTGGTCCATGAATGTTAATGATCTTGTACTACAAAACACCAGTTTCTCTAACTACTAAAAATTTCAACCATCTTTCTGTGGCTTGTTTTTATAGTAGCAAGGGAAAACAGAAGACTGTTGCTATGGACTCCTTAAAATTAAATGATACAGTATGCAGTATGCCACTCAATTACCCTTAGGCTGTGCTTTAAGCACCTCAGCTACTATACCCAGGGTCAGAAGGAAGGGTTATGATATTAAAAAGGAAAAAAAAAACCACACACAAAACCAGAAATCTATAGAAAAGAAAGTTATAGATATCACACAGAAAAACTGTATGACCTTGATTTTTAAATGGGTTCACGTAGATTTGTCTGACAAGGCAAGAAGTGACAAGTGGATAATCTTAGGCAGCCATTCTCCATCCTCTGAGCCAATAGGAGAAAGTAATCTTTTTAAAAACCAAAATAATATGGTGAATTTTGAAATGTGCAGATATTAAAAAAAAGAAATTTAATTCACTCTTCCATGTTTCTAAGAAAGCAATATTTACAGAGTAACTCTGACAAATACTGTTGAACCAGATTAAGTTTTATGATAATTTGAGGAAACTTGATAAAAATGATGAATTTTGTATTAGAGTTCAAAGTGGTTGATGGTTCACTGGAGATCACATTGCCCATAAAGTATATTGCAAGCCACAAGTAAGGGCTTGCAAAGCACCCACAAGATCCTCTTTGCATATTCACCCAGCAACGAAAGTAAGCAAATCATCTTATTCAAATGGAGAGCAGGATGTTGTGCCAACTGCATTCTATAGGCTCAGCCAGTCATGAGTCAAAACCAGTTTGTGGTCACCTCTGTGTGTCCTACAAAACTAGCAATGGGACAACATAATGAAACAATTGGCAGAAAATGTGCAAGCTGCCAAATGTCAGAAAGAACATTAAATTGCTTTTGGTAAAGAACAGAGTAAGAACTGAGAGTTAGAGTGCCACTTCATTTTCTCATCTCTTCAGTTCTGACCACTCAGTAATCAAGAAGATACATCATAAGTGGAATAGGAGAGGGCTACCATAGAGTTCAGAGGTGCTGAGAATCCTAGATATAAAAAGTGATTTAGGAAAACCACAATATAAGCTCCCTTTGGATAACAGAAAACATATTTTCCCCCCAAAAAACCACCCCAGAACCAGAGGATATGGACTAAAATGAAAAGGCAACAAACTCAAGAAGTTGGTTTGTGGTTTGTTAAGTGCTGAGAATCACAGAAGCTGGTAGGGACTCACTGGGGCACAGAGAATCATCAAGTCCAGTTCTTGGTCCTGCAAAGGACACCCCAAGAGTCACATCACAGGCTTGAGAGCATTGTTCAAATACTTCTTGAACTCTGTCAGGCTGTTGCTGTGACCACTTAGCTGGGGAGTTGTTGCAGTGTCTGGCCACCCTCTGGGTGAAGAACTGATATCAAACCTAAACCTCCCATGACACAACTTCAGGCCAATTCCCTTGAGTCCTGTCAGTGCTAACCCAGAGAAGACATCAGTGCCTGCCCTTCTTTGGACACTCTCTAATGGTTTAATATCTTCCTTATACTGTGATCCCCAGAACTGCCCCAAGCACTTGAGATGAGGCCATCCCAGTTGCCTGGCTGGCCATGCTGTGCCCGATGCCCCCAGGACATGGGTGACCCCACAGGCTGCCAGGGCACTGCTGGCTCATTTTCAAGCCCAGGCAACCCCCAGGTGAGTTTCCCCAGCTCTTCTTTCCAGATTCTTGTCCCCCAATCTAAATATACTTAAAGATGTATAAATATTAAGAAGTTATTCTATCTCCAATGTAAGAGTATAAGTAACTTTCAATTTTTCATATTCAAGAAAATGGCTCTTCAAGAAATATGCCAGGGAGGAAAAGATTTTTTTACAGATAAACCACAATGTAATGAATAGGATTACAAGTTCCTTTAGAAATATCTTTCATTTCTGGTACAGAATACAAGGTTTTTTTCATTTTTATTACTTGTTCTTTAAAAAAAATGAGGCAAAATCATCAGTGTTGAAATGTGTCTGGATATTTATATGTAACTTATGCTATAACCTTTTTAAGTGTCACAATGGAAGAGCACTGTATCTTTTTCTCTTTAAAAAATACAGTTCAAGTTACTTGGCAATAAAAATTTTAGTGTATTCTAGCCAACTGACCTTTAAAGCATATTTACTTGACTATCAGGCACTTTTCATTATGTATGGATTTGGCACTAGACACATTCTTGCATAGTTCCTGTTTCCATAATACATATGATGAAGTTCAGCAGCTACTGAAGGGGAAAAAAAAAAAAAAAACCAAACCACAATGCCAAACCACAGCCTTACAAAAGTAGCCTTCATCAATGGCCAAACCATAGCTTCCCATTTACTGAGTTTCCTGTGTTTCTCCTTAATGGCAACAAACATCAGCACAAAGGAGTTCTTTTTTCTCCCAGGCTAACAATGGACTGGAGAAGGTACCACTTTTTTTAATCTACTACCTTTTTCCTCAAAAGAACTTAACAGCTGGTATTTGTCTGGCCCTAATAAGCCAGTGTAAGCATGCATTTGAGATAGGGTTTTTAGATCAATAACATCTATGTGGTTAATATTTTAGGGGGTCTAAATAAAGATATATTTATTCATACTTAATTTTATTTATAATTTAAGAAATTGTTCTATGAAAATTATAATAAAATTTTATCTACAAACTTTACTCTTAAATGTGAGTGTTTTGTTAATATCTTAATTGCTGAAGGATTTATCCAACATGAGAGACATTTGAAATTGAATCTTACTAATGAGCCATGCAATAGGAGAGGAGACAGGCTTATGTTTCATTACAGTAAGGGACCTACATAGTCCAGTATAGAAGGCAACTCCTAGCCTGGGTAAAACAATTCTTGTTTTAATTAAGAGTAATGGCTGGCTGACTCAGAACAGAAAAAAAGTTGAGCTTTGGAAGAAAGACTAATACTTTATAACCTTTTCAGTTTATGAAGTACTACTCCATACTGATTTTAAGATTCTGACTGAAAAGTCCACCACATCACCTTTGTAAGCATTTTTAGTAGTTATCTTTTTCCACTAGTGTAAAAAATAATTGGATCCTAAAGTCTAATCCAGATTTGTCTGGGTTGGATTTCTAATTGACTTAGTTTGTTATGCTTCATCTCTTAGACAATGAGATTCTGTTACTAAAATTTCTCTCTTCATAATGATGCAGTTGTCTCTTGAAGTACTCTGAATGTTATGCAGATCTTTTGTTAGGAACATCATTACAAACTATGAAATAAATTAAAAGGACACTTCCAGAAGGAAATGATGACATTTAGGCATACTAGATAAAAATTCTCAACTTTTATATAGTACAGGAGATAAGCCTCTTTTTTTTTTTTTTTTTGGAACGTCAGCTCAAAGAACACACACTTAAATCTCTTGGTCAAGCTGCCCAGATTGAAGTAAAACAATTTGTAACTGTGTAAATATGACAGCCCTTTCCCAGGACAGTTTTTTAGGATTCCTAAATTCACTTGTGAAGAAAGGAGTTAACCAATGCAGCAATTGGGAAACAGCTATAAAGAAATACAGTCACTAAAGACAGAAGTGTTCACAAGAAAGAGTGAAATAATTCAGGAGGCTGTAGTCAGATAATCATTTTGGGGTTTTTTAGATGGGGGAGGTGAAGAATCCATGGGGTGTCAGGGGAGGAGAATATTTGTTGCAATGAGAGAGATGCAGCACACTGGGGTTAATGCTGAACAGCTGTAGCTGATGTCAGTTTTAAAACTTGGACATTAGCCTGGAAGAAGTAGGAATCTCACTGCTGTAAGGCTCTGGATAAAAGCTTGCCTATTAACTGAAAGAAATGCAGTTGGAAACAGAGTTTGAAAATATGTTCTTGTGCTTTTCAAAGGCGTGGCAAAAGCTTGGCACACACTGGAGGGCTGGCAACCCTGCAAAGGCAATTGCATGGTGCCAATTCAGTGAGATTCACAAGCAAGTGCTCCAAGCAAAGGAAAACCCATGTCTCAGTAAAAAACCAAAGGATGATTAATGGAAGGCATTTCAAGCACTACTTGCAGTGTGTGTGTGTAAGATTAAAAAAAAAAGAAAACAACATTTTGCTTCTTTACCATCTAAGGCAATGCCTCAGAACTTCCTGTAAAATCAGGACAGCCTGCAGCAAAATGATTGTTTTCCTAGAACAATAGTGCCATTGCCAGGCCCCCAAAGATACAGTGACCCTCCAGAAGAGGCACAGGATCTTCAAAACTCCCCTGAAAAAAGAAGATGAAACAGAACAGAATTCCAAACATAAGATGTTTCAGCAGCATTGAAAAGACTAGAATTGCACAAAATGTCAGAAGCTTTCTAAGACCCTTCCAAAGCACAGGCAATGACATGGGCTTATTGAATGATGCATCGAAGTCTGAGAGAGAAAGAGAAGGTAGAATAGGATGCATAAAAAGGAAAAGAAAATCCACAATACCAGAAGATTGCATGAACTGCAGTAATAATAGAGTATATTTTAAAGAAATAAAACATGAACAAATCCTGTGCAGTTTGTTATTCATATACAGATCATCTTCTTTGATAAAACATGAAACCAAAATTGCTGTTATTGTCATATAGTTTGAACTTCTAATAAACCATCATTCTCATGCATTCCCTGCAAAAGAATGGCACTTAGAACCAGGACTGATTTTTGGTTTTTTAAAATAATTTTTAACCATCAGTTGCAATTATGAGTATCAAAATCCTTACACCTTTTGAGCAAAGATAATACCCTGATCAAGACTCCAGGAACACAAAACCTGCTGTGTATTACCTACATGATAGCATACCTTTTTTTACCTACATGATAGCATACACTTTTGAGGCAGGTATAGAGTAAAATGTAAATGTAAAATGTAACAGTAAAATGTTCTCCACAGACACAAATAAATGACTATGAAAAATAAGTGGTGAAAAAAATCCTAATTTAATCCACCTGTTTGTATCTTCCAAAAAAGATTTCACAAAAACAAGGTAACAATTAGCACCTCTTAAGCTTTTAAGGCAATCTGAGGAAATAACAGTCCTTCTGCTATAAGGAGTTCTAAAATGGGGTCCAGAATAGAAAGGTATCTCTGCTCATGGAGGCATTGCAGATGCAGACTACCCATCAATCTCTTCCTTGAAACCCACAGCAAACACAATTAAATTACAGCACAGTGTTGCAAAGCAAACATCCTCACAAAAACATTTTCTGCAATATATAGAAAGGCAAATAGAAGACTAAAAGCACTCTTGATGGCATATTCTTTCAACTTCCCTCACATTTTTTAGAATGGGAAATGCATGCGATACTGGAAAGGTTGAAACAATGAAGATATGCCTCTAATCCTAACAGGTAACACAGAACCATTCATAGCTTCAGCTTTGTTCCTGAAAATGCTTAGTTGGTTTTTTATTTCTCTCTTCAAGTAAACTTGAAAGGGTTTTTCTGGTAACAGAACACCACATGGTTCTATTATTGTTTACTGCAAATTAACAGTCCTTTAAAAAGTTGCATGAAAGATGCCTCCTGAGCACATGTTAGCTTTCAGCAGTTCTTCACAAAGCACTGTTGGACACCTTTTCCCTCCCACAGTTTTATATTTCATTTTGGCAGACAGAAACATGTTCCCAATAGAAAACAACCCAGCCAACTGCTGGCCTTCAAACAGACCCATGAAAAGAAGTAAAAGATAATGGGCTTTCCTGTTCCCTGATAAATCCCTAGCTAGCCACAGATATATATCTCTGCTTTGCAGGTTTTCTCTTAGTTTAATATTCATTAAGAGGATATCAAACTCAGCTAGTCTCATTACTGAATTTTTTTTATTACTCTCTTGTGTATTATTTTAATTTCTGTTGTTCATACATTCATGTATAAACTGAATGAAACCATATTAAATACTAACAGTGCAAGAGAATTCCCACATAATTATAACAGACATCTTGACAGCTAGAAAAGGCTCTGCTCCTTCCAGTGTTGCTCCACTGATTTGGCCCAAACAATATCTACTCTCATGCCTCACCTTTTTACATTTTCCCCCATCCCCTTTTTGCATTCACCTGAACAATTTCACTTATTCTTCCAAACTTGCATAACCACAGAATAATGAATTATGGAAAAGATCTCCAAAACCATTGAGTGCAATCTTTGGCCAAACACCACATTGTCAGCTAGAGCACAGCACTAAGTGCCATGTCCAGTCCTTTCTTGAACACATTCAGGGATGGGGACTCCATCATCTCCCTGGGCAATTTATTCACACGCTTGACCTTCCAAGGAGGAAGTTCTTCCTTATGTCCAGTCTAAACATCTCTTGGCACAGTTTGAGGCTGTGCCCTCCCATTCTGGCAGTTGCTGCCTGGGAAAGGAGTCTGACCTTCACCTGGCCACAACCCCCCTTTCAGACAGTTATAGAGAGCCATAAGGTCTCCCCTGAGCCTCCTTTTCTCTGGGATAAACACCCCCAGCTCCCTCAGATGCTTCTCACAGGACTCACTTTCTAGACCCTTCTTTAGCTGTTGACCTGTACTCTTGTGCAGTGATTCAAGCTTACACTCACAAGGTCTTGCTAGTCTTGTAGGCAATCAAATGCAATCACAGAATCATACTTAGAGAACTTGATTCATGAGAAACAAGTTAGGAGCTGGAATTATAGAGGTCATACACAGTCTGGTCCTTAATTCTGATTACAGAGCATGTCTAAGTGTTNACCACTACTGTTTCAGGCACAGGCCAGGGAGGATTCACCCCCCTGTCCAGGCTCCTGCCCATCAGGAGAACCAGAGAGATACTCTGGTCTGCCACATTCGATATATTAGCATCAGAAAAAAATTTGAATGCTATGCAATTAAACTGCAATACTATGGTTAGGCAATTTCCAATTTCTTAAGTCCTGCAGTGGCGGAAGTTTTTTGGCAGAAGTTTGTGGTTACAAACAGCAAGACATTGTTTCCGAAGCAAAGACAGTTACATATGTTGAAAAACCCTTCCCATGGAGAATATATCCTCAAAAAATCATCCAATGCTCTTCCTAAAGTTCATAAAAAGGGGTGATTCACAGTTTGTGTCTTTGTCCTCTATCTGGAATATGTAGAAAGCCTTCAGCCTCCTTTGCTCAACACTAGTCTCAAGACAGTTTCTGCTCTGTGTAAGCCTTTTGATTGGTATCAGTAGACTTGGTTAAACCCACTTTTGTCTTGTTGCTGAGACAATCTACCAGTCCCAGACTGGGGGCTGCTGTGCCTGAGGTGCCCATTGCATACTGCAGCACCACTTTCAAGACACCTCACACACACAAGCATTAGGGTAATTCCTTTGTCTGGACTGGATGACAGCAGACAATATCCTTCTTTACTTTCCAAACAAGAATAAAAATAAAGAATGGTGAAATTTGTCAAGTGACACAACAGGGACAATGCAAAACAGAGAAACCCACATGCTCTCTGTGTTTAGGTAGCACAAACCTGTCCCTCCTATGTGAACACTGCAGTCCCTTCAAGCAGCATCACACTACTTTTGACTACTCTTACATGTCAGTAAAGCACTGTAGGAGAAAGGTTTCAAGGGAAAAATTTTAATTGTATACTTTGAACCACTATCTATATAGTTTTCACTTTCTTATTGATTCATGTCCACAAAGGGCAAAAAAATTTAAATTATTTTTATGTCACCATCCATTCAGGGTAATTATCCTTGCCTCTGCTTTGGCCTTCAGTTTGTCAGAAATAATAAAAGGGAAAAAAAATTTCTGCAATCAGACATTTTGAGGCCAATGTGTCTCCTGCTTCCATGTTTTCTACTTAAAGATCTTGAGTTTTTATATAAAAATGTATCCAATGTTTGTTTGGGCTCTTATGGGTTTTTTTTAACTTCTCTCCACTTATTTCATGGCTGGGTACCCCGCTTATATTTCATGTGTCAAGTCGATTTTTCCCTAACAGGAACAAACTCTTCTCCTGTCACAGCACTTCTTGAACAGATAAACACTGAGAATCACAGAGGATTTCAGAATACAAAATTAATTTTCAGATCTTTCATTTTGGTTCTCGATACATTTCTAAGTTTGTAACTCATCATAATACTCTTTCAGAGATGGCTGAATTTTATTTGCCTCATAAGCCATGTACAATTACCACTGCCTTTACTTAAATATGTGTTTATATATAATTTTTATTAAGCTTTTTGCAAGTTAAATATACATGTAAAATCATCCAAATTATACCCAAGACAATCATCTGTAAATTTATATTCAAATTAATGTGCTCATCAAAAATTTCGGGTCAGATACCCTCTGAAGTTTCCTTTTTCCTAAACACATATTCCATATACTTACAATGAGGAGACAGCCCCATAGTTGCATACTGTGATTCTCAGCTTCAATAAGAATAATTAGCCTGCCAAGTTTTCTCAATAATTCCAACACATACATTTCATTTTAGTGGTTTCAGACAACAGCTTTCCCATTAACAGGAATCTGAAAAAAAATTAATAACATTAGGTGAAAAGTACAAAAGAGGATTGCAATACTTTGCCCTGAGACTGTAGGCTTGACTTCCAACTGAATTTAAAGGTAGCAAGGGAAAAAATAATATTTTACACCAATATTACAAAACTATTATTATATACAAGACTGTTTTATTCTGACATGGAATCAAGTGTCTATAAAAAGATATTTTCTTAATGGAAGCCAGGTAACAATAGTCTTTCAATATTGCAGTGTTTTTCAAAACAAAATTGGAATAAATTTGAATTTGATTAAATAAAGCTTTAGAGAAAGAAAACTTCTACTGGTGTTATAAACCAAATCTCTTTTGGTCTTTCCTTACACATTTGACATTGAAATTGAAATAACTAAAAGTATTTTTTTCTTTTGGTTCAATTTCCTGACATAAAAGGAGCTAAAACCTGCCAAAAATTTTATTATGCTCTTAAATAGCTGTAAAATAAGCATACAGGTAGTCTAGAATAAATCATTAGCTGTTTTATATCAGTTAATATTTTGCAAATATTATAAGTATAATCAAACACAAACAAGTATACAGAATAGTTTGAGAAATCAGGCAGTAAAACAGGATGCCTGGCTTAAACCCTGACTCCCTTCATCTTCTTTCCTAAGAAAGTGAGAGCGCTGTAAGAATGTGAGAACTACCATGGTAAGCAGCTGCACATCATCACTAGTTAGCTAGCAACAGAAAAAACACAACCCAAAATGAACCTGCAGCTCCTAGAGGACCCCACTCCAGAGCAGGTGGATGCCTAAAGGAGGTTGTGCATAGGAAACCCATACTGGAGCAGGCTTCTGGCAGGAGCTGTGGCCTCCCAGACAGAAGAGTCATCTCTGCAGCAGATCTGCTGGCAGGACTTGTGGAGGAGCCACGCTGAAGCAGGTTGTTCCTGCAGACTTGGACCCTGTGGGAGGGACACACACTAGAGCAGTTTGTAGAGTACTGTATCCCCACAGGAGAAACTCACACTGGAGAAGTTCATGGAGGACAGTTCCCCACAGGTGGAACCCCATGATGGAGCAGGGGATGAGTGAGAAGAGGAAGGAGTGACAGAGATAACATGATGAACTGAGTGCAACTCCCAGTGCCCATCCCCTTGTACCACTGGGAAAGAGTGGATAGAAAATTTAGGAGCAAA
Source organism: Alaudala cheleensis (assembly GCA_013398995.1). NCBI lineage: Eukaryota > Metazoa > Chordata > Aves > Passeriformes > Alaudidae > Alaudala > Alaudala cheleensis. The sequence continues at coordinate 287,190 of VWYE01012087.1, read as the reverse complement.
TTTGAGTTTGGAAAAAAAGGAGAGATGGGGCAAGGTGTTTTAAGATTTGGTGTTTATTTTTCTCATTATCCTACTTTGATTTTATTAGTAATAAATTAAATTAATTTTCTTTATCAAGATTCTTTTGCCCATGGCAGTAATTTGTGAGTTGTCTGCCCCTAGTTTTATCTTGATCCATGAGCATTTTGTTATATGTTCTCTGTCCTGCCCAGCAGAGAAGACAGAGAGACAGAGCAGCTGTGGTGGGCACCTCTCAAGCAGGCAGGGTCAACCAGCCTCACGCTCTTCCTGCCCCAAAGTAAGAAAAAAAACCCTGGATTTTGCCAGAAAAATAGCCATTTTGATTATCTGCCTCACAATCTACCATGTTCTGTTGCTAAGAACAGAAATGGGTTGATGTTTTTTCTGTTTGATTCTATGTGTGGAAATCCATACTGAGTAAAGGCACTTAGATCTTTTGATGATTTAGGACATGCTTGGTTGACAGCATCCCAAAAGAACCTAAGAATAGCTGTATTTCTGTTCACACAAGTTTCTTGTTTGAAGTCTGTGAATGAGGTAAGTTTGTACAGCCTTTCGGGATGCAGACTGAAGAAGCTGCTAGCTGAGGCTTACACGAGTGACACGTTGAGAAGCAGGCCTCTCACTCCAAAATAAACCAGGCATTTCTGCATTGTGTTCTGCACAGTTGTGGGGGGCAGCACAGTGCAAATGTCTCAGGGCTTTTCTGCTTAGACAGTCTAAGTTCAATTGTGCTCCCCTGGACCCAAGCTAAGTCAGTTCAGAGCACCTGCTCCTGTACCTACTTCTGTTTCTTTTTGCTAAAGGAAGGCTTATTAAATTGAAGATTCTCACTAACCTGAGGGTTCTATATAACAACAAAAATACTGGGCAACAGTCATTGTGCTATGGACAAAACACGACATTTTAAGTACTAGAGCCAAGAAGCACATAAAATGATAGTAATGAAAAATTATTTCACAATATCCTTTCTTTTGCATACTCATTAGGGTAGGGCTTAATTACAAAAGCATAGGCTGTTAAGTGCACAGGCAGCTCAAAGCATTTAATACTATTCTCATTTCAATAGGGCAGATAGGCACAATAACAATATCGCTGCTGATTAAATAGGATTCTTTGTCTTAATGCTTTGGTTTTCTAATCTCTAGCAAATAGCACATTCGAAAAAGAACGTATTCCAGTATTCTGGTCACAGCAGATTAATACAGTCTTTTGTTTGAAAATTCTTATTTTCTCTTTCTAATTGGAGAAGATTTTTGGAAGATAATACTCTGACAGTTTCTGGGTGGTTTGTAACCAGCTTTTGCAGAAGATAAACATAGTAGCTGCTCTTGCTCCGAGCTGACCTTGACTCCCTGATGGTAAATTAAAACAAAACAAACCCAACAAAACAAATAAACAAAAAACCACCACCAGAAGAGTCGAAGAGGTTTCTAAAGAAAAGCAAGTATTAAAAAGCAGAGTGTTTATTCCTGAGACTGATTTTCACATGCCAACTACTGCAGCATACACAGGATGTTTTATCAGCCACTCCAAAGCCTCACTATATTGTTCTCATCACAAGCTTTTTAATACCTGAAAACCAACTTCAGACTACACAAAAAAAATGTAGTAACAATAAAGGAGTAAAACATCTTTGAGCAGTTCAGAAAGTGAACAAAAGGCAACGTTTTCCCAGTTCCCAATGACTTGCTCAATTCATTTAATCCTCTTCTATTGCAGAAGACACAGCTGCAGCCTTGAAAATGGTGTTATTGCATGTTCAGTTCTACTGTCTACCTAGATAAAACTATTTTGGTGTTAGATCAAGGTACAGAGATTATGCTCAAGCAGAGCAAAGAGCAATTAAATCAGGCACTCCTGAGATTGCCAATTGAAACTGAATTTACAAACCAGTAATCCAATTTAAGATAGGACAGCCACTGTTCTTGAGGAGGATTATGATCTGAGTCATCAAGTTTATAAAAAAATTAGATGCTTATTAGTATTAAAGGAACCACCACTGATCATTGAGATACAAAACAAGAATAGCATTTTACAATGTAAACAAATAATTGGTGCTTTTGAACTGGGTATAAATACTGCTTTACTTCAACTCCTTAACTTTCAATTTTTTAAGCATCACAAAAGAAACAAATGCTGTGTCTGTAGGTATTTTAAATATCAAAAAGGTAAACATTTGACAATGTTTTATAAAACTATGAACATCTCTATTACATAAATAGAAGTTTCACTAAGATGTTTAAGTCATACATCTAGCTACAACATATTACATCAACTCTAACTAGTAGGAATGTATTTAATTCAAAAGACTTTTTATAATAAGAACTTCGGGTCTACTTCATTTCTTTGAGCATACGTTTTGAAAAATGCCACAAGGCTGACCTCTGCTGGGTCATAAATTATCAAGCCTCTGAAGTGGCACACAAATATTAAAACTTTCTTGAGCATAAGAAAAAGCATCAACTTTTCAGCATCACAACATATTTTTCATAGATCTCAACATAAAAAGGACATAACATTCTTCACAGTCTCTCAGAGGACGTTAATATGCTGTAAGACATTAAAATAAACAGGAAACTAATGATCCCACTAGTTATTTGCTGACCAATATTTTAATATAAAATCAGCTAAAGGACTCAGAACTACTGCTTTTTATTAAATTAAGTTTAAAAGTTAGCACTGAAAATATGCTTTGAAATCACACAACAAGTCTTAGTCATTCACAAGGCCAGATCCTCACATGAACAAGTGTTCAGGCAAAAAAAAGGGAAACAAAAAAACCTTACGGACATATAAATACATTACATTGTGCCTTTTATTCACCTTTGGAGTCTGCCTAGAATTATCAGGGTCAGTTCTTCCACTATTCAGCAGGAAAACTCACAAATGATTGCCAGAAGCTTCTCTCTCAGTCACCACTAAAGTTTCAGAGAACCTTGAAGGGATTTCAAATCAGTTATAACGTGTAAAAAATTCACAGAAAGGAGCAGCAGTACACAGCCTTAGAGAGCCTTAAATTAGCATCTGTGTTACTACAATTCATACCGGCCACCAGATCACACTTCTATGTATCTCATTCTCTGCCACAACCCCAGGCAAAACAACTGCAGCATACCAGAGACATATCTTACCCTCCTTGACCAGACTACTAGGCAGAGCAGAGATGATTTCCCTAATCCTCAGACACAGTCATGACATGGCAACTCAAAATGTGACACCTATTTGCCATTAACACTGGGATTTGACTAGTGAACAAAAAGTAACTAATGTTGTTTTCTTTAGTTGCCTCAAAAATCAAGAGAGGAATGAAAAATCAACTGTTTCCCATCACCCCCTAAATATCAAGCCACTGACTAAAGCTAATGAACTTAAATAGATGTGTGACTCACATATGAAAATCCATAACATGCAGACTGAGGAGCCGTGAGATTTCGTCCAGTCTTCTACGGATCATGAGTCATTATACTTACCCTTTTCTCACTATGCCTTGAGCTCAGTGACTTGGGTTTCAGTAAATATCTACCAAAAATGTCTTCTGAAGACACAAGGAAGAATTAAAACTCACCATATTCCACCATTCAGTTGTCTGAACTTAAAAAAAAAAAAAATCCCAAAACACATCCAGCTTCATCTTCTACCCAAAGAGTATTATATTCTCTTCTCAATTCAAATCTGCTGCTTATCAAGTACTGCTTTATTTTAATGCACCCCACGAGATAATCCACTGAACTCCTGAACAAGCTTGACAGAGTTAAGAAATGTTCTGTGATTCTGTTCTTTTTCTGATAAAGGGGAAAGACTGATGTAATGCAAATTCTCAGCTAAAGGAAATAATTCCAAATACTCACCTTGTATAATCTTTAGTTTTATAAAAGCTGCAAAAATGCAATTCTTTAATATCAGACAGTACTGAATGTAGAGGTCACATGAGATGAGTCATCTGATTTTATGTAATACTCTCCAATTTAAGACTGTCAAAAACCACATTCGCCCCTTTGCTTCAGCATTATGCCAGGAAGTCTTGTTGACTACAAAATAAATTTTTTACAGACGCGTAATTTTCCAGAACACAGTCTTTCCTTGCTTTTTTTTTCTTACACGACCTACATATCTTTTTGTCAGACATTTAAGTTAGAAGTGACCATGTTAGAATTTATTTTCAACTCGCACTGTTCCATATTAATGCCTCTGTTGTTACTGAAGAGTCCAAAAACACTGATAAGACTAGCTAACAATGCCAACAGATTTTTGTTTTCACATCCTCAAAGTGAACCAACTGATAGGAAAGTATATTGATTTGATGCAAAAACCCATAGGGCATCTCTCCAACATGACCTGTTATCTGTACATTTAAACACTTACTGACATTACCCAGGAATAATTTTATCAGATGCTACTAAATGAAATGCTATAATGAGCTTATTGTATCCACAATATTTGGCCATATCTTTGGCTCTATCAATTCTTCCATGGAATCCATAAAAAACAGATAAAAGTTAAGACTATTGTCAATTTACTAAATCTTCTATATAAATAAGCCACCTTCATTAAATTTTCATCAAAACCCAACAAACGTTCTAAAATAAACGTGTAAGCTCCATCACTAAAGAAAGCAAGTTTGTCATGCAAGAGTATGTTGTCTATGAAGAACTAAAACAATGCATTTAATAGGCTTTAGCTCTACTTCTGTGCTCTACTACTAGGCCCACTAAAGTTCAGAATAATTTTTTTCCCATTTTGCCCTGCTTTGCATCAGACTCATTTACCATTGGCTATTTGGATTGTTCTCAATTATCCTCTTGAAAAATGGTATATTTGACACTGTTTTGCTATTATTATGTCTTTGTCAGGATGACCAAAATTTTTTTCAGCTTTAGATACCAAAAATTTTTAAAAAAGCAATGAAATGGAAAATTACTGTCTAGAACCAACACTGGTTAAATATCTTGCCTCTTTCAATTACTTTTAATAAGGACTTCACAAACATGTACCAGATTCCTTCTGTCTAAACACACTCTAAATCTTCTCTTTGTTATTCAATTAGCTTGGCAACATTAAATGTGAGTTAAACACACAAAGAAGTACTCATGAAAAGGAAGTTAGGTCACATAATTTTATATAATTATATTCAGTAAACCTGTCAATTTCTTTCAGTCATTAGAATGCAATACTCACTTCTAAAACATGATTTATATAGAAAGAGATGTCCTAGATGCACAGCTATTCTATAATCTGAGATCCTGTAGAGAAAAAAACAAACCCCTAAACTGACATCTAATACAGGAGGAGATGCTGATTAGAAAATATCATACTGCAAATCTTTGGAAACATTTGAAGTAAAACCAATTTAATAGACTTCCTTTTTCTGAAAAGCTCCTCTCCTCCCACTTCTCCTTCAAGACTAATGAATTTATGAAAACAGTAATGTTAATGCATGACAGCTATTATAAATTGCACCAGAAGTTCCAAAGTAATGAAATACCTACAGTTGTGTCTGTGAGTTTTTGGATTTTAAATCTAAGACATGTGAGGTTGCCTAGAAGGAGAATCCTAGGTTCTCAGGCAATAGGAAACTTTAAAAATTGTGAACAAGAAATAAAGCCGGTTATTTGAGTTAGCAGTCTCTGTGACAGAAAAAGAAGCTCTTACAATGTAAAACATCTTCTAAGAGAAGAGGGCAAAAAAAGCTATGACACATCACCACAATATATCAGAAAGTGGTATACGAACACACTATCTTCTTGACCTTAGTTCCTGTTTCCATTTAGTAGAATATGAAGGCAAGATCACAGATTTTGCTTAAAGCTTCCTCTGATATAAAGTGAAGTAACATCTGAAAATAGTTTCAGAAAATAACATTAGTCATCAATCATTCTCTGTAATCATGAATGTAAACAGCTGATATCACAAACCGGGCAAATCAAACAGGAGTTAAAGAGACCTCTCACAAAATATGAGAAATTAAATAATCCTTACATATTTGCAAATAAGAATAGCAGCTATTACTCAATTAAAACACAGGACTAGACTTGCAGATGGCTGATTGTTAATTTAGGACCTGGCACAGGCTGTGTTTTTGTAAGGCAAAAAAGCAATGTTAAGCAAAGGCTCGGCTCCTCTCTCAAGAAAGAAAGATAAATACCATTATTTCCACTTTGAGGCAGTGCTGGAGCAAAATTGTCACAGATGTGTCACAAATAACCAGTAGGTCAGGAGAAATGTTGTGCTCAAGGTGGAGTAGAGGGTGAGGGAAAGTCGATTGCTCTGGAGGGGGAAAAGAACACAGCAAAAAAAAAACCCCAAACAAACAAACAAACCCCTAGACCAGACCAACCAACACACAACCCCCCCCCAAATGAAACAAAACCAACCAAACAAAAACCAAAACAAAAACCAAATAAACAATGAAAACACCTCCCACACAAAGTTTTTGCTTACAGATCTTGCTCAAAAAGTCTTGTCAACTAATGGCATTATACTAGAAGTTTCAGTACTACAAAATAAATATAATCCAAATTTAACAAGAATTAGCTCCTACTTATGTAAAAGACTACGCCCTATGCTCCACTTAGATGACAAACATAAGTTTAATAACCAGACCAAAAAAGCAGCAACAGCTTCTGCCTTTATTGAGTCTTCCTCCTAATGTGCTTTAAAAGAAGTCAGCTAGTCCTCCATTTAGTGAGGGTCTTCAGAACAGTCACTAGGATAATCAAAACAAAGTTTGCTTGTGGGCCTCATGGATCAGGGGAAACAAACCCAGGGGAGGCCATGATGCTCAGTCTTGGCAATATCAAGACATCACTGGGCTTTAACATAGAAGTAAATGTTAAATTAATGAGAAAGATAATATCAAAAGTGAAGTTTCTATTCCTACATTTTAGGGTTAAAGGATATTTTTTGAGATATTTTATCAAGCTTACAGTCTTCTCTGAAATAGCTTTCAAGCTTACTTTTTTTAACTTGCAACCTGAAAGGAATAGGTAAATATACCTAGCTAACCTTAGTTTTGTGTTCCTACCCTATTCATCTTGCACATTTACACTTCGTTCAGCTGTAAGGAGCCATACTTACATAACTTCTGTTATTGAAATAAGCTTTTCTAAAGCATCTCCCAAGACAGGAGCACAGTTAAAATTCAGTCTATGAGATTATGATTGCAAATCAAAATTCCCTCCCTACAGTTCCTTCAAGTTTTTCAAAGATATTTTGTATTTTCCACAGTCTTGGGAATTGTGAGGAAATGGACTCCTTTGGGGGTTTTTAAACAAAAGGATGATCAATTCATAGAGACATATGGCTTATCGCCAACTTCACATCATGAAAATTAATTAGTTAACTTTAATAGATGTTTAAAATAGACTCAGGAAGGCTACATATTTTTTAAAAGTAACAATAGGGAAGAATTCAACAGGACAGCAGATGGCTTATTGGCAAGCAGTAAGATTATTTCAAAGGGCAGATAGATTGGCTTCTACTTCTACTCTGCAATTTAGGCAGTGATGGCAGAGATCACTTAAGATGAATTTCCACTTTTATGCCAGACTTGCTTTCAACCAGCCTTACTCATTATGACACTTCATGGATTAATGAGGTAACAAAATCTATGTGAGCAGTCATGTTATAGTCAAAATTTGACATCATGCAAACATACACAAAATACTGTGGCACACCTAAGATTCTCTCACCTTTAAAGACATAGCACAAAAGGTTAGATATGGCCTCAAACCATTTTTAAAAGTAATTTTTATATTTCCTTAATATTTGAAAAGTGTACCTTTCTGTATCAACTTTGCTTAAGAAAAAGATTATTGATAGGAAGCCCAAGTATCTTTGTGAGAACAGATCATGAAAACATGTATGGTTCAATATCACACTGCCCAGGAAATAATCCAGTATATTAAAGCAACCACCTTGTAATGTACATGATGAAACTTATTGACTGGTTAGGAAGTTAGCAAGGTACAAATGCTGTCAATATTGCATTACATTTTCTACTAAAATGTCAGAAATTTGTTGAGATGTCAGCTGTCTTCTCTCCGGCATAGACTCCCCTGACATTCAATATGCTATGAAATGCTGTTCTTCAAATTTCTAATGGATAGCATGAAATCACGACTCTAGGTAAATACAGGAAAAGGGCAATGCTTTAATAGATAAAATGTGCTTTCAGAATCAACTATGCAATATGTGCAGGCAGGTTACAGGTATGCTAGATTTCACAATGCAAAACTAATCAAATCAATAAATGCATGTACTCTACAATGTCACTTCAATATTTGAGTTCCATTTTTAGAGGAACCTCAAGGCTTTAAAATTTTCTGATTAAGTGTATTCTCTTGTCAAGCACCCAGCTTTGTACAAAAATATGCAGTAAGAAAATAGGGGGAAAAGGCTGCATTGCCTATCAGAACAGGTCAGCATTACATAAAGTTAATGGAATTTCAAAGGAACTTCACTCAAGCTGTAATGCACCATATGAATCAGAAGATTGAGAATTAGTTTTCAAAAATAAGTCTGCCATGTTAGGGTCAGCAATATTACAACCTGCCCCTGAGGCAGATTAACTGAGGTTCTTGTAAATAGATCCCTCAGGGCAGACTAGAGTGACACAACACTGAATGGCGAGGTTTTTACAAATAAAAAGAGATCAGATAGATAGACAGATAGATAGACAGATAGATAGACAGATAGATAGACAGATAGATAGACAGATAGATAGACAGATAGATAGACAGATAAAAGAGATGATTTTGGAATAATTTGGTTAAAATTGAAAGGAAGTATCTAGCAGATTTGGTTATTATCTATACAAATATAGCAATATATAATTATGATTATTACACTTGAGAAAATATATAAGGAAAATAAAAAGAAAGGATAAGAGCAGATGGTGAAGAGGGAATATATCACCACCCTATGAGACCTGATTGTTGCAATTTAGATGTCCAGTGGTTGAAGTGACAGATACAATTTTGATCCATCATGGGTAGGGGAAATCCCTGAAATCCAAAGGTCAAGGGGTTTGTTCAGGTGGGAATGCCGAGGTATTCCTCTTCAGGGAGGAATTCTACAATGTCTCTTGTTACAGTGTGGATCATGTGCCTGGTGGCAGACTCAAGAAATCAATCTGGGGGCAAAGACACAACCCCTGTTTGTTATGCCAGCATAGAAGAGCCAGTTCTGCCTTAACAGAAGTGATGAATACACCCAGGCCTAGGTGTAAATGTCTCTGTATCTCTGTCAGCATAAGAGAGAATTTTCTACTTGAGCCAGCTGTGTAAGGGAGGAAATTGGCATGATAAAAACCAGTATCCCACATTGTAGGATCTAATTCTTGGAGGCGTTTTCCCTTATCTGTCTCAAACTCCAGTTTGCTGCTACACAAAGGTGGGTTTGTCATAGTCATCCTCTGGGTGATGGGTGCTCACCCTCTCTGAACCTGGGCCATTCTTATACAGGTTAGAGGTTTCATAACCACATACCCCTCCCCCTTCCCCTGTGGCTGAGGGGTGCAAACAAAGTACTGCTGCTTTTGCAAACAGCCGATTGGCTGCATCATTAACTTTTAATAGTACAGTCTCTCACAAAAAGCAAAGAAAAATCCAGTGTTTCATACTTACTCAAGCATTTACAGTGAGTTAATTCCTCACACTATATGTGCACAAATACAGCCTAGTTTATGCAAAACACTTACTTTCAGGGAGGAAAAAAGCTGTTGACTAGTTAGAAAGAATACATTACATACAAATAAATTTAGAATGATAGTGAAACCAAACCACAGTATGTGTACATTATCACCCATATATAGAATAATCCCCTTGAGTGTGTGGTGGGTTTTTTAGTTTTGTTTTTGTTTTGTTATTGTTTTTTGTTGCTTGTTTTAAAGTAACAGACATTAAAAAAAATAATGCTCAACAAAAATACTGATAATGGTTCACATTACTACAACCTCAATACTCTCCCCCTCGTCTTTCAATGTTTTCTATCATTTTAGCAGTATCCCCAGTAGTTTTTTGAGTAACCACGTGCTGCTCAGGCTCCTTTTGCATGAAGTCCATTGACAATACATTGTCTCTGTTCACTTGCTGATATATTTCAAACTATTTACATTCGAAAGCTTCTGGTTCTGTGAAATGGTTGAAAAGGCTTTTTAAAGGCCCACATCAGTATTGGTGGTTTCTGTTTCGTTTTTTCAGGAAACAGCATTGCTTCGGTTTCAGGGGTAGGAAATCGTACTCTGTACACTTCAGGGTAAGACTTCTGAAACTAGAAAAGTACATTAATTCAAATTAAGAATTTGTTCAAACATGTACAATAAACTATTAAAGTGAAGCTTGCATTTCTGGAGCAGGGAAATTATTTCTCGAATGGACTTTCTACACCTCTATATAGAAAATTACACAATATTTCTGTTTTGGATTGATTCATCACAGCACACTTGTTCTAAATTATTATAAATCTTGAAAACCCAAGTGTAGCCGCTATTTTTAATTTCAGTATTACTCTAGAAGAATACATGTCTAAGACTTCATAAATCTTTTTGAGTTGAAATTAGAAACTGGAGAAATTTTTATTTACTTGCTTGAGCTTCTTCTTTTTATCTTTCACAGATATTTCTTTATTCATTACAATTTCTTCCAACAAATCTGCCAGTGGTTCTTGAGAGCCAGTTGCCCTTTGGTATTCAATTTCACCTGTACTGATTTGGTGACAAAATGATGGAGGAGGAAGTGTTGCATCACTATCGGCCCCAGCATATTTTATCTGAAGATACAGTAAAAAAAANAAAAAAAAAAAAAAAGTAGCTGTGTTTTCTGCAAAACACTTGCATAAACTAGCTTAAACAATTGACCACTCCAAGACATTAGGTACAGGAAATACTGAATAGAGATCCTAAACCCTAATTTTTATCTCCAGCCCTAATTGAGTGAATTCCAGTAAGTCAGAAAAACAAAAAGGAAGCCTGATCAGCTCTTGAAATAACTTTAAAGTTACTTTTCCAGTAGAAAATAGACAAAAGAACTAAAAATTATCTTAATAAATGCAAACTACGGTATCAAGAAACAGAAAGATGAAAAATTGGAGCAGGTAAGGAAGGTTCTAAAGAAAAAAAAAAAGTCAGAACATTAATGGAAACAATTTATAATCATTCCATTTTCTTCACTACCACAAACATAGTTTGGCCATTCCATGGGAGGGTAGTGCTGACAAACAAGAAAACATATTTGAGATTTCTTGTCTCTAAAGATTTGTTTAGTTTCATTTAAACATGTATTTATGGTTGATTATCAGTAGTCAAAATTAATTAGGTCTTCAAAAGCTAACAGAGACAGAACAAAGTCTTTTAAGAACTGTTGATCTTCAGAGAGCAAAGGATAAATTCAACCTAGAATCAGAGACCCATAAGCAGTTTTTTCACAAAATACTTACTTGGACTCTCTGGAGATGTACAACATGATCCTCTATGGAAGATTTTAAAGCAGAAGGAACACTTAAGATCTCTTGATAATTATCCATGAGAAAAGATACTAGTTTAGCGGCAAGAAGTTCATCCAGGTCAATTTCATCCTTTGAGCAGAGAATACAACGGGAAAAAGCCTGAACCATCTGAGGAAAAATAATCCACATAATTATCATTTTTCTGGTTTGGAGTGAGGAGTAGAGAATCAGGCTGTATTTAAAAAGTGACCTTTTAGAACAAATATTCAAACATCACAATATTTACTGTATTTCAAACATATCAATATTTTTTAAAAATGTATTATGTTCAGTGACATTATGTGAGTGCCCTGAAGATTGCTCCTGCCTCATCAGATAATCCAGTCCTGACATTAGATACAGAATGGATGAAATCCATTTTATTCTCAAGACTTTGTCAAACAGCCACTTCATATGAATGTTTAAAGAGAGCATAGGTATTTAGAGATGTTTTTAAATAACATGGAAATTTAATAGAAATTAGACACCAAAGGGAAAACTTAATACCACTATTCTCAAATCATCAAGTTTCAGGTCCAGTTATCTTCATGTGGACTTGTGCTCAAGCACTCAGTTACAAGTTTGTGAACCAGTCACTTGTAACATTAAAATCACATAAGACAATAAAGATTTATGTCGTGTACCATACTACATTGCTGAATTAAAACTTAGTACAAAACACTCAGACTGTAAGGATTCACTTCTGAAAACAACATTTCGATTACAACAATAATTTCCATGAAAGGCCACTTACAGTTAATTAAATTATAACATTAGCAGTAAAAAATTTAATTATTTTAATCAAATACTATTCAGAGTTCATGAAAAACTTAATTGCTGTGGAGGGTGTTTAGATGCTACTATACCATTTTTACAGAATGGCTCTGCAGCTTTGTTTTCCATTGCACTTAATTTTCAAAGACTTTTAAATTCACCAAAATAAATACATGTTGTTAGCTAGTTGGAATTGCTAAGTTATGCCTAATAACTTTGCAATAAGGTGTTGTTGCAAACATCAGTTAGTGGTATCACTACATATGGTTGTACAGAAGGAGCATTAGCAAAAAACTGGAGCTTACTTTAAGAGACTTCTCTGCGTGGTGAAAAGAAAATAACTACTGAAATAAACGATTGAGATTTCCATTTTTTTGAATGGCTGAAAACAGGTCAATCAGAACATTCAGCTCCATATTTCTAGCTATGATTGAAACAAGCAGTCTTTTTCATTCACACTGTCTGCAGTGATTAAGAACACCACAGAATTCATCATTCATCTGCCTTTCCTTTTTTTTTTTTTTGATTGATTTTGCTTGTTTGTTTTTGGGCGTTGCTTGTTTGTTTGTGCTTTTTTTCTACTCAATAGTGAAATCAGCAGTGATTTAACTTTGAAAGATAAGGAAACCTCTAAATTCTAAGCAAGTTCTTTATCATGAAATCCCACTTTATTCAAATTCAAATTAGCTTTCCACAGAGCTGGGAGAGACAAACCAGTTCCTTAAACGAGAAAACTGTATTTTGATCATACTCTCCAGTAAGAATCTTTAACCTGTGCTGCTCCAAAAGCCTGTCCAGACCTTTTACCTTGCACTTATACGTACCAAAGTTCTGGTCCTCACAGATTCAGAAAGAGGTGGCAAATCCTGGTTTACACTAATTCTTGCCATCATTCTCACCAACAGCTGTAGTCTTTTTCTATTTTCTGGTGGCAGTAGGAGACAAGATATCTGAAGAGCTTCTATAACCTTGCTGGGTTTTTGCAGCAGTCCTGGTTTATATGAGATCAGAAGGTTGGGAAACATTTCTCAGTTATATATTTCCATAACATTTAACATAATATTTCAAAATCTAACTCCCAGAATTCCTTTTTTACTCATTCAAGATTGCCTTAAAACTCCACTCCCCAAGGAGACTAGAAAGATATCACTAGACTTGGACTACTAGGACTTGTTTAAGTCTTTAGAAGATTTTCTTCTGTTGCACTGGAAGAAATTGATAGCCATAACCAACAAGATATTAGAATACATTAAAATTACAACGTTTCGTTTTAGCCTTTGCTCTTTTATTACCTCAGCACTAAACACAACTGAATGGTAGGCACAGATGCAGCAACCACATTACATAAAATGTTAAGTCTGTGGTAACACTCAGAGGGAAAGAAAATGTGCTAATGCATCAGTGACAGCTGTGACAATGCCAACACACGCCTCACACCTATAGATACCAAATCTATGCCTTTGAGAAAACACTCCAGTGTGTAGAGATATTTGAAGACTGGACAGGCACAGTAGAAAGTGATAGTAGCTTAGGTACCTATAGAAAATCACCAAAATATCATCTTATTTTAGGTTAAGGCTTAGCCAAGGAAGCATCTATTACGATTTTGTCTAAACAGCACTACTATCAGAACAAAAGTTGGGAAACAAAATAACTGCATGACTGAAATCTAGCAATAATTTCTGTTAAAAAAGGAACAAGGAAGAAAACAGATATTTTCTTTTTCCCATAGGACCATAGAAGTTGGAAGAGATCTCTGGAGATTATATAGACCTCTTAAATGATCAAAGCAGGTTCATCTACAGGAAGGTGCCCAGGTTTTGAATAGCTCCTCTCAGCTTTTGAATAGCTCCAAAGACAGACTTTCCACAGCCTCTCTGGTCAACTACTTCCACTGTTCGATCACCATCCAATTAAAATGCTATTCTCTATGAAAATAAGGTTTTCTGTACTTCTGTTCCTGCCCTTTGACTCTTGCCCTGTCATTGCGTACCCCTGATTGAAGTCTGGCTCCTTCTTCTTTTTTAGTCCTCCAGTGTCAATCTTTTATACAGACTACTTAGATTCTCCCTGAGCCTTCTCCTCTCCAGAATAAATGGTCCCTGTTATCAGTTTCTACTCATATGACACGCATTCAGAAACTTTATTAATTTTTGATTTGTCTCACTGGACCCGCTGACTAGTGCTGAGGAAATACATCTCTCGACCTACCAGCAATGCGCTTCATGCAGTTATGGATGCTGCTGATACTCTCTGCCTCAAGGACACTGCTGGCTCATGGTCACATTAGTGCCCATCAGGACTTCCAAGTCCTTCTCAGCAAAGCTGCTCTCAGACCAGTCACCTCCAGAATTTACTGGTGCATGGGATTATTCCTCCCCAGGAGAGGAGTTGACATTTCCCCTTTTCTAACTTTGTAAGATTCCTGTTTACCTATTTCTGAAGGCAGTCAAGGTCACCCTGCATGGTACTACAGCCCTCTGCTGCATAGGCTACTCTTCCCCATTTCAGTTATCTGCATGCTTTTCTAGAGCACTGCGCCCTTGTTTAGGAAATATGTGCCACCATCCTCCTAGTCATTAACAAAGTGTTAACTATTACCGGCCACACTATCAGCCCTGGGGTGCTCCCCACTGACTGACATGCAGACAGACTTTGTGCTAAGGATCACAAAGCTCTGAGCCCAGCAATTGCACCAGTTCATGAGTTTACCTCACTACCCACCTACCCAGCCTTTACTTCCTCAGGTTGGCTAATGGAAGACAGTTTTGAAAGCTTTACTACTCTCAACATAAACAGTATCCACTGCTATCCCTTCATCCACCATTTTAGTCAACTCCATAGTGTGAAACATAAATTATTTCTTACTGAAAAAGAAGTGTGGGGTAGGCAAGGCATTCCAAGGAGAGGGGTAAAGCACTAAAGTTATTTTTCATAATAAAGCTTTTTCTAATTTCAAAGGAAGATTTGGCAAGCGTATTAATGCATATTTTCAGAAGAGTAAGGAATGATCCCATATCAATATTTTTTTAGAGACCACAAAACTAATGGTTGACTTCTTGAAGCACTGCACAATTTTCATTGACTTCCACACACACATTGGCATGAAATCTTTCTTCTAATTTTACACTTACAAAATACTGTGAAATAAAGCTAGTAAAACCTGAAAGACGTGAAAAACAATGGAAAACCAAACAGAAACAAAGTATGAAAGCAGAGGAATAAGTTTTTAAAGATATCAACAAGAGTTGTCTAAGAAAAAGAAGTCAGAAATTGAATGATACTCAGTATGAAGCAAGACTGACAACTCATGAAGTATAAAATAACTGAATTCCAGGAACAGAACTGTTATTCTGGATTCCTTCCTCATCTCAATAGTTTACAAAAAACTGTGTTGTTCACACAGAAAGAAGTTCAAAAAACGAACATGCTGCAAAGTGGGCTTACTTTTCAACTCAATTTTCTTTCTGAAATTTGATTACATAAAATGTAATCAAATATTTTCTTATTTACTGTCTTTCTATAGGATCAGAATTGTGAATTTTAATACAGTGTGAACCTCTGAAAAGTTCTAGGTAATAACTAAACCACTGCTTCTTTAAAGCACTACATTAGTTAATGTAATTTCTAAATTTAAGTTACAAAGTATTTCAATTCCCTTCAAAGGTCATATTTCCAGGGTTAAAAACAGTGCTTAAAGCTCTAATCCTTTCTAATCTAGACTTCTGTCAAGCAATTTTAAAAGCTTGTGAGAGTTTTTAAGATATTTAAGCATTTGTAAAAAAAGAAAAATCTGTTAAAATCCATCTGTTTGATGCTGAACAATGAACAGAGGCCTTTAATATTATAAAGACAAACAATGAAAGATTTTTGAACTAATGTGATCAAAAAGATACAAAAATAAAACCACTGTGTAATATGAAAGAAATTTAAATATTAAATTGTTCTCTATATAGAATGGAAAGGATGGGTCCTTAAGAATTCATCTATGACAGTATTTAAGTAAGGTAAAATAACTCCAGGAAATTAACTCTAAAGGATATTTTTTTCACTACATCCTGAACTACTTACCTAACACACTAACAAAAATATCAAAAAAATGAAATGTGAGAAGAGGTTCTTTCATCTGGCCAAAGTAGTCCACAATAGTTTTGAAGACATCTCTTTCAAAGCCTGAGTATGTAGGCTGCTTCAGATCTGAATAGCTGGGCCCTACAAAGAACAAGAAAAAAAAAATTGACTTTCAGCCACCAAGCAGATATTAAAATGCATCATTAGAGAAAAAAAGTTTTTAAAAAGATTCATTCTTCAAAATAAGTGAAATTTTATTGATCTACTTCTGGAGTGATCTATTCCCAATAGATCTAGTGAAGATACATAGTAAGGAAAAACATTAATAGATTAGTTAAACCTTTATATAATTCATTTAAATAAGCTGCACTGGAAGGAGAATAATACATCCTGACAAGTCTTTTCCAACTTTCTTTTAGAAAATCATCAAAGAAAAGACTGAAAGTGAATATAAACAGGATTTAATAAAGTGGTGAAGACACAGTCAGTTAAATTTTTTTGAGGGGAGTGGGTTCTTTCTGGGATCTTTTTTTCCTTCTGCATTTACTCACAATTTGCTAGACATTTCATTGCAGATAATATCCAATGCGGTAGTTCCTCTGCACAGGAAAGAAACAGAAATTAAAAGGAGAAAAAAGAATAAAAAGGAAATATTCAACTGTTAGACAAACGCAAAGCTGAAAATACTTTAACATGTTCCTGCTGTGTACCAAACCAAGTGACTACAGAGGCAGGTTTACCTTAATGTAAGATCTTGCCTGAATTACATCTATACTTCAGTACCTCCACTCGTATCAGACAGTTATACTTTCTGCCCTTGCAGCACAATCAGCAAAACAGGTCATATCACAAATCTTTAGCCTACTCTA
>VWYE01012087.1:152490-269919 GCA_013398995.1 Alaudala cheleensis | reverse complement strand
TACAGCATTCCTCAGTGCTATACAGTGAAATGTTTATTTTGTACCAAAGATGATGAAAAGCACTCATATATTCAGTTTTGCCATTTCTGCAAAGAGAAAGTTAATATTTTGTGAAGGTCCAACTGCCTTTGAAATGAACATACATATGCTCTGAAAGCAGTTTTATTCACAACCAAACAGCATATTTAATTTCTCCACAAATCTTATGAAAAACATGGTGCCAATAATACTGTGATACATCAGAGTAGCAAAGATGCTTTATTTTTTTCCCTGATGTGCAAAACAGTTTTAAACATGGTACTATCTTCAAAATACATTGACTGAAAACTCAAAACTTTCTCAATGTACATTTTGGTTCTCTCACAATTTTTAATACTTTTTTCTTCATGTAAAATCCATGAAGAGGAAAAAAAATTTTAAAATATTCAGGTAGTTAAAAGGGAAAAGTTAGTTGAAGAGATTAGCTGAGAAAGTTACCTTGAAGTGATTAATATCCCTATGTTTATAAAAGGTAAAAAGTTGCTACTGTTTCATTTTTCAATCCTACTAAAGCCAGAATATGTTTAAGGGAGTCAATATGGACTAAACCCTGACTCTTACTATTGGGATATCAGAGGAGAATAATAGCACTTAACTTTGTAAAAACTCTAGTTTTTACAGATGTGGTCACACAAGTGTAAAGGTGTAACAGAACTAACACTTAAATTCCAGTAGATTACAATATAAAAAAATTAAATTAAAATTTCTAAAATACTCACTTGACTTGTCCTCTAAAGTGACGATGCCTTGCTTATTGACATTATATACATTTTGAACTATATGTTTTGAATTCACAAGTTTTGTGTCTAACACTTCATCCAAAGAATCCAAACCTAAGACCTTTTGTAATCTGCAAAAATACATAAACACACAGTTCATACACCATCTAATCTGGAAAAGGCAAACATGAAGTATTAGGATACAATTGGAAAGAAAAGAGACCTTCATTTCATAGAGAATATCTCCAGCTGAATGACAGCCATAAGGATCATTCATTGCAACTCCTGTTCCTCACAGAAATGCCTAGACTTATAGAATACCCTATAAAGAATACCCTAAGATCCACAAAGATCAGCTCCTGGCTCTGCACGGCACAGCCACAAAAATTATACCACATGCCTGAGAGCATTGTCAAAACACCTCTTGAAATCTGACAGGCTTAGGTTCTGTGACCACTTCCCTGGGCAGCCTGTTCCAGTGCCCAACCATCCTCTGGGTGAGGAGTCTTTTCCTAATATCCAACCTAAACCTCCCCTGACAACTTTAGGCCATTCCTTCAGTCCTGTCATTGGTCACAAAGAAGAGATCAGCATATTGTCCTCCATTTCCCATCACAGATTAAATTGCAATATCCCCTCAGCCTCCTCTTCTCTAGGTTAAAGAAGCCAGGAGACCTCAATCACTCCTCATGCTTTCCCCTCTAGACCCTTCACAATCTTCATAACCCTAAAAAAGTTTTGTTTTAGTACGTAGAAAAGGTTTAGTAATTTCATACCTTAAATTATACCATATAACTAAAAGTGCTGCCTACATGCTCCTTGAACTCTGTCCGGCTTGGTGCTGAGACCACTTGCCCAGGTTCCAGTGCCCAGTCACACCCTGGTGAAGAACCTCTTCCTAATGGGGAATCTGAACTTTCCCAGACATCATTTGATTCCATCTCCTTGTGTCCTTATTGCTGGTCACCAGATATCTTCCACATCTCCCCCCACTGCCTCTCAAGAAGTTGTAGGCTGCAATGAGGTCACCCCTCAGCTTTCTCAAAGCTTTTGGTGACTCTATAGCTCTTTGCTCTATCCAGATCTCACACTGCAGGCCCTGTCTACCCTTGCAGGAGTCCAAAGTTCCTTCTAAATTAGTATAATGGACAAACTTTATGTACATTCAATTCCTGCATCCATATCATTTATAAAAACATGGAAAAAGCACTGGCCCTAAAATGGAGCGCTGCAGAACCCCACTGAAGACTGCTCACCAGAGATAACACATTTACTACAATCCTTTACGTCTGCCCATGAGCCAGCTGCTCACCCAACAATATTATGGACTCACCAAGCTGCATGCTGGACAATTTATCTAGAAGGATACTGTGAGACAGTAGCAAAAGCTTTGCTTAAATGCAAAGCAAACATATTAACTGGCTTCCCTTGGTCAACTAGATTACCTTGTCATAAAAGAAAATTAAATTTGTTAAGCAGCATTTTCCCCTTCTGAAACTGCGCTGGCTATGGCTCATGACTGTGCCTCAAAAAAATTTTTATTAACTCCCAGAACAACCTTCTCCATAATTTTACAGGCACTGAAGTGATACTGACAGGCCTACAATTACCAAGATCTTTGTCCTTTGCTTTCTTAAAATTGCAAGAATATTTGCCTGCTTCCAGACAATAAGGGCCTCTCCAGACTCCCAAGATAAATGAAAAATAATGGAGAGAGATCCTGCAATACCATCATCCAGCTCTTTAAGCACACTGGGATGAATCCATTTGGCTTCACAGATTTAAGCACATTCAGCTGGAGTGGAAAGTTTCAAAGAAATTCAGGGTCAGCTGTGAGTCTCCCAGTTCCCACTATCATACTCTTCCAACACAGAGCTGTGGGAGGCTCAGTATCAATTATCAAACTTAAGGAGGCCAGGACTTTCTGTCAGCTGAATGCTATTGCTCCCTGATCAAGCTGTCAGAGTTTCAGCATCCTTCCACACAATCTGCTGTGCCAACTGCGTTTGCCTGCTCTGATCTTTTGGTTGCTAGAGCTGTATAGGGGCCTTGATGTGAAGTAGGGGCTTGGCCACTATAGCCCTTAGTCTTACTTGCCCAGGTCCTGTCAGCTGCTGCCTTGTGAGCTCCAGGCTACCAGGGGGTTTTCTCCATTCCCCTGAAATTTCTTTGGTTCAGGAAACCCTGAAGGAGTAGACATGCACTAAAGCCTTCTGCTGCCCATCATGCTGTCACCAAAACTGCTCACCACAGCACTGAGTGCATTACATGCAGAGAATGTGCTAGGTTTACACTAAAGTGATCATTAGGAAGACCTCAACTATGCTGTAATATCAGCTAGTGTATATTATTTTTGTCCTCTGCAGAAATAGTCCAAAGCAATCACTTTAACTTTGCATAGGATATTCCTTTTGAATATAGTAAAGAATATCTGAATCTCAAAGCTTCAGCTTTAATGAGCTACTCCATTTATCTCATACAAAGTATTGTACTTGCCATTGAAAGGTTTCATAGTACTTCTACATAAGTGGTTTTATTTCCTAGCAACAAGAGAAAGAGACAAAGTGATTAAACAAGACAAAGCCTACACAACAAAGACTTGTATAACACAACATGCAGAAGTCAAAAGGTACTAAGCACAGTAAAGTTTTTTTTTGCTGACTTTATTTGCTGAATTTGTTAGCCAAATAACAAGTGGTAGAGTTAGTCTAGACGCTATGCCTTCGAAGGCAGTGATGAAAAATGAGTGGGTGAAATTACAAGTGTTACCAGAGAAGACAGACAAGACTATTACCTACTACAGTTTTACTATAAGAGCAAATGACTCATAAGCATACTCACCGTGATAAAGTCATGGATTTCCATATCTCTTCTATATTTGTTTGTGTTAGCTCTCTGCGGAACACAAGCTTGCATGCCGGTACTTCTCCGATAGCTATGCTGTGTCGCTTGTACCACATCTCAGAGTTCTGAAATCAGGGAAAACTTTAAAGTGTTAAACAGTGTAAAACATTTCTAGTACAGAATTGCAAGTGTTCATAAATTCCAGCGAAGTCTTCAGAATCCAAGTAAGTATTTGTGTTGCAAAGAAATGAATCTGGCACACGCATCTTTTCTCAATTCTGTAACTTGTCCAAAGCTGAAAACTCATGAGTGTCAGAGTAGCCATTAAAATTCAGAAGTCAATGAATGACTTTCAATCCTATGGTCAGGTCCTATCCATGGTTAAAATGGATAAGATTAATTTTAAGATTAAACATCTGCTTATGAAAAAGTTATTGGAGTATTACAAGATGAGATAAAAAAGAATAGAAAAAAATTAATCCTTCTTCAGCATATACTGAAAATAATTAAACATTAAGTTCAATAACAGCTTCTATATATAAATAAAGTAAAAGCAAATCACTACATCTGAAGGCACCCATCTATTCCATCATTATAACAGGGTAAAGTAAAGCTGAGAATGCAGAAGACCTTTATGCAACCTTCACATCTAAGCTTGAAGATTGTCATCAGGAGATCGGTGGGTGGACATACATTGCAGCTTGTATCACCAGAGTCCTTTTCAAGGCAAAAATCCTAATCATTCCAATTCTTTGATTTACACTACAGACCAGTGCTAAAGTGCATTAAAAGTATTCCTTTGTGATCACAACCAAAACACAAAATGTGCTTCAGGAATGCACTTAAATACTTGAAGCACTAATTGTCTGTCATTCCATGACAGACTAGATTAGAACTAGCTGTTAGCAAATAGCAGCCTCTGAAATTAAGGGTCTGGTCCTCCACATCACTATCTCATGACACAGGCCCATGCTCATCAATCCACACACAGCCATTAAGTGCTCAGATTGATGCTGAAGCAATTCAAGGTACCACCATTTTCAGCTGTCTACTTCAGCATTCCAGTGGAAGTTACACCTAATTATAAAAGAAGCAGCAGAAAGAATCTTATACCTTGCCTCACTTACAGTCCAGTGTATTAATCCAAACTGCCAACGGAAGAGATTTTGAGCTATGCCAAACTCTATGCTGTTGCATCTGAGTCAGATACAGAGGCAGACTTTTGCTAATTCTTATCAGGCCAGGATGTTTGGATGGAAATTTAGAGCACAGTTAGAGGCTGTAACATATTACACCTTCAACAGATACTTGCTCAGTAACTAAAACACCCCATTCTCTTTTCTTGTCTTTGGCATCACCTTCTATCTTGATCTTCTACCTACAATTGAAGTTCTAAGGACCATATTTTTCCTCTTCAGAAGCTGTTGTACATGAAGAGTGCACTTGATCTGCACACAATTGGATTGTAAATGTGGAATAACCATTCATTCATTCAGAACATTTAGATGTCCTGCAAAATAGTAGGAGCTACTTTTCCAAATAGACTATGGTTCATCAAGAAATCTAAGGCCTGAGTCCTGCTCTGAAGTACAGTAATAAAAAGGCAAAAATCATCAAAGAAATCCCCAGTTCACAAATTATGGGAACACACACATATAAGATACACTGAAGGAAGAGTTTAGAATAAACATAACTCCAGAAGTGTTGTCTTTTACTATGTTTGGGTTAACAGAGCTGATACAGTTTTGGTTCACTAATAAAAGCAAGTTGTTTCAATAACTTTCCAAAGGCTGGGTCAATCCAGGATGCTTTTCCATGCTTACAAAGGATAACTGAAAAATCAGGACCTCTTCTTCTTAGCCAAACATATTCTTTATGAAAAAGGAAATTGAGTCAGTAACAGCCTTACAGCAGCTAGGAAGGTTGTAATACCTTATATACTCCAATATGAAGTGTACAAATAAGAGTTACAGTGTGACTATTTTGCTTTGTGATGTAACAAATGCCCTATTGGAATTTGAGCAAACTGGGATGAAATATGGAAAAATACACCCATGCTGAACTCAAATTGCTCAGGACATTGCAATGTGTAGCACAAAGAATACTAAAATCTTACTTCTCCAAATTGTAAGAAAAACTTTACTTCACAAAAGTTTAAAATAAAAGTATTCAGCATTTAATTTTATAAGTCAAGTATTTTGTGACAGAGTGTAGAGGTCATCTGTTCAATTTTGCTTTCCAAATAAGCTTTTTTTCTGGGGAAATAAAACGCCTTACCATTGCGACGGATTTCACCAGGATGTGTTCTTGAGAAGAGCCAGCCTTCGGTTCATTCCAGTCTGGAAATTTAATTACTTCCTTTCCACATGAAGGTTTCTTTGGATATGACTTCAGTGGTGAGGAAGGAGGAAATCTACAATTAGAGAACATTTTTAAAGTCTCAGAATGTCAACCTAATTTTTTTTTTAAAGTCTTTGAATGCTAATCCCTATTTACCAATGCAAAACTGTCATCAGCCTTCACATGCAAAAATACAACAAATGCTATGGACATTCACAGCCCAGCTTAGTTCCCTGTAGACTGGTGTTACATGATATGTAAAACATTGTGGACTGACTTGTTTGCCCTCCAGCTGCTGCTCCAGAACAGTTCAGGTCCTTTGTACCTCCCATAGCTGAGCCCTGGGCAAGTGTCTGACATCCCAGTGCATCTCATCTAGCACTAGCTGCCTTTGCATAGAAAACGACATAGGCCTTCAATAGAAGATGATTCTGCTGTAAAGCTGTGGGTATGTTTTCCCCCATTCGAGTGCATTGTTAGCATACATTTCCTAAAGCAAAGCTACATAGCTAAGCTGCATGACTAACATTCAGATTTAGTTACAGTGCATGCAAGTGTCCACACAAAATTCTGACCACATTACCAGGTTCTTCTGCTTTTACATGCTTTCTGTGCGAAGATCATATCCTGCAGTTCTTTTCTGGAGTCTTTTTCCAGCTGGTTTTGCGGGTAACTATTTGACTTCTTAAGGCATTTCAAGAAGTGCCTTGAAGAAATTAGCAGAAATAAGCCCTAAACCAGCCCTTGCAGAAAAGAAGGAAAACAAACGATCCTGTTTGGCCAGCATCAAACTATTGCTAAGCTTAGGTCAGACCATGTACAAAGGAACTAATGACAGTATATCAGAATAGTAAACCAGTTAGATAGCAACACCTCTTCAGACTGGCCCAGATCCAATCTTGTCTTTGACTCCCAGGTTTTATATGCTGAGATTCCTGATGCATTAAGAAACTGCTTAAGCCTCACTCACTCTTTTAAATCAGAATGTAAAAGACAGATATGACAGACGTGACTTTGCAAGAGCTTGTCCCCTGCTGAATAGCATGCATATATCCTACCAGAAAAAACACTTGAGAAATCTCACATTTCTCCAAAATGTCACCCCATTCTCTAAAGGCACTTCAAACATTTAATAAGCTTTTAATTTAAATTTGTATTGCAGTTTGGTTAGTCCAGTGCCATTACAATGAGTGGTTAAACACATTGACTGTTTTGACCGCACACATTTAGTACATTCCACAGTACTGTTCAAACAGCGCCACACACAACACAGATTTCACTTCTGTCAGGCAAACCCTCAGAACCAGCAGCAAGCACGTCACTCTAATACTGCAAGATTTACTCTGTTTTTTAATGGTAAGCCAGATATTCAGCTGTTGAGTGTTCTCAACCATTTTCCAGATATTCATTATTTCTTAAGAATTTAACGTTAAAATAAAACATACCCACATATCTGCAGCCTTTTTCCTTTGCCTTACACTATTCTCAGTAGTTTCCTGTTTCTTCTCCACAATTTTTAGTTTTGCATCATTTGCTGCCCTGATTTGCAACCAATCAGTAAAAGAGTAAGTTCTTACAGGCAGAAAAAGGAGGTGTATTGCTACTACTCAGGCAGCATTACAGCAAGATCTAGATGGAGAAGGATTAATGTCACTCAAACCGAAGGACTGAGAAGCACTCCAAAGCTGGCTATAGCCAGCAACACTAGTTTGGGGAGTTTCTAAAAAGAGGAACTAGAGATACCTGTTTCTGTCCAGAACAAAGGATATAGAAGAATCTCAACTAACAGTCATGTCCATGATATAACATGTATTACTGCTGAATTTCCAAAAGATTGCTATCACTACAAGAGTGCTAACTCTTTAGGTTTTAAAAGAATGGCTTAGATTCCAAAAAAAATGCATAAAGCCCAACAGCTTCCAAAACAGTAATTTCTCATTCATTATTGTAGACTCAACTGAACCAATAAGTCAGGACACACTGCTAAAGTCTTTGCTACTTTTAGAAATCACATTACATATCATCTTCACATTTAATTCTTGCCAAATACTCTCATGCAAATCAACCTTTGGCAATATTTCTTTTGTGTACTGTGTGGGCAAACAAGAGCAGACAGCTACACTTACATGGGAAGTTAATGAATGACACAACTGTGTACCACAGTGTGCAATTGCAGCATATTAACACATAAATTTATACCGAAGGCATGAAGAAGGTAAGTATTTCCAAAGTAATCACTGTCAGTAGAATTGACTCATACCAGTACCTCCATCACCACTGTGAGGAGAAAAAAAAACCCTTATTTTACAGGTAGCATTAGGAAAGTCCACCAGAGGGAGCTGCCAGGACATTGAATACATGACTAAAATAGGCTGGGAAACCAATGTTTAGCTACTTAAACAGGAGAGAAGCATGTTTTGATAGTTAAAGCCAGGAGTAATGTATATAGATGTTATGCGCCAAGCCCAGTGAGGGAAAAGCTGGCTCCAGTTCAAGATGCATAAAAGGCATGCATGTTTAACTGAAAAAATCTCAATTAGTAACTTAGTTATTCTTCCAGTGGGAGGAGGAGAAAGAACATCACAGCAAAATATATAACAAAAGAGTTCTGTTGTCTAATAGCAAATCAGTAGTCAGAGCATGCAGAAAATTAAAAGAACAGAAATATTTCACCCAGCCAACTTCCACAGCCTGCAGCTGAGTAAAGTCATGACTGAAAAAACAAATAAAAGAACAAATAATTTGAATATATACTCATGCTAATGCAAAATAAACAAAAAACCTCACAGCCACACAAACACAGCAAAACTAAACCAAAGAAATACAGCATAACACCAGCAGTTATAAAAGTCAATATTAAATCTCTTGACAAGAATTAATGTCCATAAATAAAAATAAAATATTAACAGAGCAAAATTAAAAATTGACTTAATAAATATCAAGTGGGAATTCAGTACTATCTATTTGCCCCAAGAGAATACTAAAAAAACATTACCTAAACACTAACATGTCAAATTTGAGTATATAATAGTAGCTGTAATAAGTAGAAGCATAAACGTATTGCTAACCTATTTTCCCTAATGTTTTGCATGACAAGAACTTCCATTTCCCCAAAAGAAGGCTCACCATGATAAAAGATACAAATCCATACTTGAAGTAATAGCCATCTATAAAATACTTCTGCACCAAACAGGACTCTACAAGATTGTACAAATTTAGAACCTGCAACTTCCATCCACCCAAACCTTAACTGAGGCTACAAGAGGTCAAAGAATCCAGTCCAGTAATGCTAAGCTTTAACTACAAAGAAATTTATTCTTCTCTCTTAACAAGCCATCAGCTGAGATGCTCAACAGGGACAAGTAAGCAACCATCCTTGAGTATAAGCAAAAAAAGCTTTGTCCCTTGTCCATCTACAAACCAAGGAGCATAAAAAAAAGTTACATCATAAATGCCTTAGATTCAAAAGGCCTTTCTCTTCTTTCAGAAGAGGTGGAGACAGCAACCAAAATAGTCAGGGGGTTGGGGTGAAGAAGGACAATGGGAGTTGGATGACCAATGGCATCCTCACTACCACCTATGTGTCTTAATAGGCACTCTTCCAGGAACAACAGATCTGATGTCTGCCATCAGCAATCAGAACTCGATACCATGTGAAAGCTGCAAAAGCTTTTGTTGATATTAAAAAAACGTAACTGAATAGAAACGACCATCAAAAATATTTCAAAACAGACTAGAAAACTGAGGTCAAACATTAAATCATAGCAGTTACCCGTTACTACAAAAATTAAAGTCTTTAAAAGGAAAAGGGGAAAACAGGTCAACACCTTTTCAGAGGCATTCTACAAATATACTTGTAAAACATGAGCAAGAGTTATTACACCCTGTTTCCAAAAAAATTTTTTCTATCATCGTATACAGGCTTACCGATATAAATGGCCATCGTCTTCAAAGTCCTCTTTGCCCCATCTTCCCTTAATATCTTCGATTACATGATTTTTCAGGAACTTTTTAAGCAGCTTAACCGTTTGATCACGAGTCACTTCTGGGCCAAAGTTTTGGTTAGAGCCAAGCAGCTCATGCAAACAGTCCACTGCTTCCGAGGCTTTGAAGCAACGCTCGTAGCTCTTGAAACGACAGCGATGCTTCCGTAAGGGCATCCCAGCACGGAAGAGCTCGATTATCTCGTTCCACTGGGAAAGAACAAAGCAAATTGTTACAGGAGCTCTTCTCCCAGGATCTCCTGCGACCAGAACGCAGCCAGTTCTGCAAGCAGAACTACACACCTTTTTGGCCATCTGCGTTCACAAGAGCAGCGAAACCTAAGGGCAGGATTTAAACTGTCGAGACCCGAGAACAAACACAGGTTTAATAGGCTGAAATATTTAGAGCCCCACACGACCTGCAGTTCTACGGATACGGTTCTAACCTCCTTTAGGTTTTACCAGAACAGAAGGCTGAACCTGCCTCTCCGTCCTGCCGGGCTCTGCCTGCCCCGAGCCAGCTCTGGGCGCCCAACCCCGCAGAGACACGGCCTGGGAGCACCGGCCGGCACCGAGGTGGCCCGAAAGCGAGCGGCCTCCGGGGACAGAGGCGCGGGCGGGCGGGGGTGCCCGGGATGGCGGCGGGGGCCCCATTCCCCCCGCTGTCACTCACCAGGCGGGTGGCGCGGTACGGCCCGGGCCCCACCAGCCGCGGCTCCATGGGNCGGGCGCGGCACGTGACGGGCCCGCGCCGTCCTTGATTGGAGGAGGGGCGGGAGCCGAGCGCGAGCGGGGCGCGGTGGGTGGCGCTGTCGCGCGCCGCAGCCTGCAGGCCTCAGCGTGGGCGTGCGCTGTGTGGCGGGGCTGTGCGCGGGGGCGCCGGGCCGCAGGACGAGAGACTACGGGCAGAAAAGTGGTGCAGCGGAAGTTCCTCGTGATCATCAGGAGGGACTTCCTTGCTGTGTAGGTACTGTGCGCTAGAACTAGATTTCCCAGAGACGTTCTGGAGCCTTTCTCATGGGAGGTACTCTAGAACCACCTGAACTCAATCCTGTGCATGTGCTCTGGGATGGCGCTGCTTGGGCTGGTTGGACCAGGTGACATGCTGTAGTCCCCTCCAACCTGGCCCATTTGGCGAGCCTGTGTGTGGAAACAAGTTAAACCATGACAGAAAAAGGTTGGCCGGTTAATTGCTGCCCTGATAAAGTGAACACAGCCTTGGCATTAATTAAACAAACAAACAAATCTAACTAAAAGACCACTGCAAACCCTCAGTTTTCAATGTTTTAATTGTTTTCAATCAAATTTTTTGTTAAATTTGTTTTGAATTCAGGCAATGTGTGGGATGATAATTACTTGCAATTACGTTTGATATTATTCCTACAGAAGACAGGGGTTGATGCTGGTGCCAGAGAATTCACTGAGTTGTTGTGTATTAGCTTTTTATGAGCATTTTAAAGAAAGGGTGATTTCGAAAGCAAATAGGAAATCTCCATTTTAAGGTAGGAGATTTTGATACCAGGTCACCTATCCTGCATGGGTGGGGATGTAACTGAAACTCCTGTGATACCTATTACAGATGAGCTATCTCTGTCAATTTTTAGGACTTTCGCAGTAGAGGAGTGACTGGTAACACCAGTGTTTCTTCTCCACCAAGTCTAAGGAAAACAAAATTTTAGCCCCATTCCCCTCACTGTCAGTCAACATTCACCATCCAGTCACATGGATGACTTAGCTGACTGTTGGACTCCTCTTTCTAGCCTAACTCAAAAGTGTACATTTAAGTATGTGAGATGCACAGGTTTTAGGTTCAGATAAAGATTGCATGATTCTTATGTTCTGTGTCAGAAAACAGGATTTATTTTGAGCTGGTGTTACAATATATGCATCCTCTTAGGCTGCATCCAAACAACTCACTGCATTCTCTTTCTCCAAATGCTTTATAACTCACAGAACCACTGTGCAAGATATTATGCAGCGGGAATCTGACCCGGCACTCGCTGACAGCCCACAGAATGATTAGCATCTCCAGTTTCTGCTCCTGCTTATTAGTTCTTAATCTCAGACTACTGACTCTGGAAGCGTTTGGCTAGTGTACAACTGCTGGAATTAGAAGTTTTCCTTCTTCCTTCTGTTCAGCACCTGTCCACATGCAGACTCCTTAGTTTTGACTGTGCATAGTCTCAGCTCCTATTTAAGCCCTATTTAAGTGAGTTTGAAAAATCAGTTGGATGTCTAGCTCCCAAACCAACAACCAAGTACCTGTGCCTTCACACCCAGCTACATTCCTCCATCTGTATTTATGGAGCAGGGAAGGAGGTATAATTGCAAAATCAGAGACCAGAACTAGGACTTCCCCTACCAGCAAATAAATCATCTGCAAGGCAACAGAGCAATGCCTGCTTCCTTGCACAAGAAGCAGAGGGTATTATTACCTAGTTTTCACTACAGACTAGCTATTACAGCCTCATAAAGCCTGCATTTCCCAAACACATTTGAATGTGCAGGCTCAAGAAGGCCTAAAAGAACTAAACTGTCACACTTGCTTCATCAGTACTAATGTAATAAATAATTTTATGTATCTATATATATAAAAATGTAAAAACAACAAAAAACCCCATATAAAACTGGCAAATCCCTTAATGCTATTTGAAAAAGCAGCAATAGGTCTCTGTCCTTAAGGAAATCCCCCCTAACTCTGGAAGCCAGGGGCATTAGTACAGGCCAGAGCTGGCTGGACGTGAGACTTTGAGATAGTGACAGACTGCATTTCCCACCAAAAAGAGGCGTGGTCCCTGCTCAGCATGGCAGCTGTTCAGGATCTTGTGACACAGCACTTCTCCACCTGTACTGACAGAGAGCTGGGAACTGAACAATGATGATTCTAAGATCAAGCATCTAAAATTCAGGGGGTGCAATCTAAATCTCAAGTCATCCCAATACTTTTGAGATCTACTGTCAAGCTGCCATGAGAGCTGACAGCTACAGGAATTAAATAGTGAATAGATAAAATATAAATTATTTTTTATTTGTTTTAAAAAACCTGATGGAATCTGAAAATAAAACATTTGCAGCTCATGTCCAACCTAAGTTTACATTCCTTTAGCATTTACAATGCACCATAAATGTCAGTAAAATAAAAGTGTTCAGGTAACAAAGCTTACTCTCTTGAAATTGTGCAACAGGGAGGCTATTAAAATCTGCCTCAAAGTTTTGAGTATTTAAAAATCCCACCGATCAGATTAAGTAAAAAGCAAATATTGCAAGGTTTTTGTTTTTGTTTTTTTTTTTGTGTTGTAGAAAACAGTACCTTTAATCGTAAATTACTCTAAACACATTTAATTCCTCATTTCCAGGTCTGTTGCATGCACCAATTCCTTAATAAACTCATGCAGTACAAATGCAACTTACAAAGAGCAGGCTCCTTTGATTTCTACACAAATGTGACTCTGACAATTTGCCTAACTTTGGAAAACAAAATACCAGGTAATTAATTCAACAGAGAGTGGAGCCATGCCCAGTCACAACTGCCTGCCCCACTTTCAGAAGCTCAGAGAATGTAACATATCTTTTTGCCTGGCAAAAAGATAACTGGAGTAACTTTAGCCTTGAGCTGATAAAAACAAGCTGTAATAATAAAAAAAAACCAAGATGACACAAACTTTTTCTAGACATGTATTTCAATAGACAATGGAAATGGAATAAAGTAGAGCACAGTACAATCATGATAGGCAACATTTAAGCTTAAATCATTAAAATTTTTTACATTTTATTTGAGTACTAAGTTTTTGGCTATTGAATTAAAAGATTCCATAAACCTCCTAGCCCCACTTCACAAACAGCACAGGCTACCAATATAAAGTATATCCATAGACACATTGAATAATAAGTGTACTTGGCTACTACAGTGAACAAATCAGTAAGATGTTTTGATCACTATGCTACAAGACAATTCAGATAATCCCCATATTAGTAGCTTTCCAACATTTACGATAATGTTCAACTGAGTACAACATGAAATGAATTCAGTTCTAGTAAAAGACAATATATCCAAAAATCTCTGATCTTCAAATGAAACGCTATGTCTTGACAGAATAACGTACAAACTTTCCTTTAAAGTAATATAGTTTATAAACAGATGTAACAATGTTTATGTATTAACTATATTAATATGCCTTAGATTCTATAAACAGTACTTACTGAAGAATCATTCTTATAATAAACTGAAGCTGACAGTCTTAGCAACTTACATCATTTAAAGTGAAGTAAATTTTATCCCCTCAGAGTGTGTTCAAAGTACTCAGTACTTGTCATACACGTTTTAGTTTTTCCAATTATCTTTATTTTTGTGCATTTTCTAGATAGAGATCATCTACCTTTATTTTTTTTTTTTTTTAAATCAGAGATCCACAGTTCTTCCCCACTCCCATGTTCTGAATCCCAAATAACTTACGGTAAAAATACAAATTCTGTTTTGGAAGAAAACATACAAAATATACACCATGTAGTGTGCGCACCTAAACATCTTGATTGTCAAGTAGTGCAAGTTTCCCCTTTGACATACACACTTCTTTGGTTTCAGATACAAGAATTGGTTTCACTGGTCTTTGCTGATGCCATTTCTTGCCATTTTTGGCAGTCTTTGTCCCTTTGTGTAAGCATGGTACCAGAAGTGGAGAAACAGGACTAAAAACATAAAGCCATAGAGCCAAATAATAAACATGAAAATCGGATACTGGTACGGACAATCATCCATAACGTAGATTTGTCCTATATGCACTGTGATCATAATAAACTGGACCTGGAGGAAAAAGGTAAAGAAAGTAAGTGCTTTAAAAATGAATTACAACCTTACTACAGAAGTTTAAAAAATTTCAGCATAGCTTGTTTGCTGAAAAACAGACAGTAGGGGTGGAGTGGGGGGAAAGTAAGGAGCAACAGGGGCAACAGCACAACTTCCTATATATAACACCTATGCACCTTTATGGCCCATCTCCCCAAAATATTACTCGACTGAAAAACAAGTTTGCATAATAAAGGAAGAGAAGTTCTGGGACAAACTAAGAAACTCCAATAGAGTTCTACCCTGGCCAGTTCAGATAAAAAGGAAAGAGGCAGACAGTGTTTGTGACAAATGGGAGGCTGCCTTAGAAAAATCAGCCAGGAAAAAAAAAAAATAACAAAACAAAGCAAGCAACCATGAAAGGGTTAGGGAACAGGAATTCTCACCTTCTCTGCACACTAGCATGTGACAAAAAGACACTCCACATAAACTCCAAGTTAATAGTCCACTGGTAGTGCCTCCAGGTCAAAAAGACCAAGTTATAAATATTCAGGCTACATTGTTTGGAGTTGCACATGGTCACATGAACTATTCTACTAAAACTAGCCCTGATGCAAGCAGACAGGGAGCTCCTTTACCTCCTCCACCAGCATTCTTGCTCATTCTAAGCCAATTGTTTAGCCAGAAACTGAATTTTGAAAATCCATCTATTAAATGATGTGGGCAATAAAAGCATTCAGAAGAGCAACCTTTTGAAAGTGACCAAAGGCTGATAAAACACTTGGTATAAATACTGCAAAAGTGGGTTTTAATGCTCCAGGTTGGAGAGAGATAAATGTTCTAAACACAAACATTTTCCATGAAAGAACATCAAGTTCTAAAGAAATACTTTTCCCCTTTCCTTACTACATGTTACATGTAGTTACTAGCTACATGTATATTCTGTACATTAATTGAATTTTCTTGGGGTAAATTTATACTTTAATAACTTTTATACAAGCATTGAGTCTTGTATATATATATATTTACTAAGTATTACATAACTGAAAAGCTTATTTGACTAAATCTGTGATTACAGTGAATGCTGAAGTCAGATGATTTAAATATATTACTGTGGAGAGCTCACACCTTTTGTTATCCTCAATTAAAACATTAGTAAATCTTATACCAACTGTAAGCTCCACATCTGGGCATAACTAAAAGGACAAATTTATTGCATTGAAACTGTATTAGCTACAATCAGGTTTTTGAGAGGTGCAAATGTCAAGGACAGATACGCACAAGTTGTATAGTTGTCATGTACTTTTTCCACCACAAATATTTATGATAGGCTGGTCCCAAGGAACAGATTCCATAGTAAGTGTACATGACAACATGCACAATACAGTTCAGCAAAGCATGAAATGTTCCTAAACCACCTGTAGAAAAACAAAGCATAGAAATATTATTACAGCAGGTATTTAAAAAGCCACTGAGGTCCTAGCAGATTGTTTTGAGCCAGGGTATAAAAAAACATGCACCACAAAACCGAGATTTGACTAAACCTTGAGGTATTTTACCTGAATTGGATTGCTGCCAATTCTGATGGAGCATATCAGTTTCTTGTCTCAGAAAAGGTTTATCTAAGCATTCCCAAAAAAGCAGTGACACCCAGCTGATCTAATTACCCATAAAAACATTTTAGTGGAATTTTTTGTTCTTTGGGTTCATTTTTTAATTATTTTTTTACTACAACATATTTTTGATAGAGACACAGAAAACTTAGTAGAACATTTCCTTTCCATGCCTCCTGGGTTTTGCCTTCTTTCTAGACATCATGATGAACTTCAGAAAGTTATAGAGGATAAATAATAAGTCTCTTTTCAATACAGATTTCCAGATTCCCAGGGAATGAAATAGTTTCAGATAGTAAGTTTCTATAATCATGAACAAGGGTCTCACAAATCCATTGTCAATCTCAAAACATACTTACAGTGAAAGGGCAACTTAAGTAGGGCCCATTTTGGGATAAATTTATGACTGAAACCAGTAACACATGAGCATTTCAAAGAACAAGTAAGGAAGCACTTAATCATGGAGCTACATGATCCTGCTCAAAGTAGCTTTATTTTAATGAATGCAAGAAAGTAGAGGTAAAAGTGATTCAAGAAGCAGCAGACAGCAAAGTATTTTTAAAAGACACATGGACATGAAAACAATGATGATCAAAAAGAAAACAAGGTGACATAAAAGGAGACATTTAGTGAGAAAATTTTCCCATTTAGAATCATTCCAATTTAAAAAAAAACATATTTTGTGTTTTTAGTAGCTCACACTAATCTTCCAGCTTGAGAAGGCATATCTCCTCCAGCTGTGATTACAAACTTTCTTTGAAACTTAGCTATTTGTATTTTTTAAAATAATTTGAATGTTCTTGCAGTTCAAATATACATACTTTTTTTTGGCTTGTGCAGTGAACATTCAGAAGAAAAAATAAATAGCTAAAGCAGACAAAAGAGGAACCTACACAACAGTACAAAAATACGCTCCAAAAAGCAACACTATACTAAGCATCATTTTATAATTCTCTATTTATACCAGATCAGAGAAAAAACAGCATCTCCATCCAAAACTGTTGGTTTTTTTACAAACAGGTTGAAAACTTGACAGATGCTGCCATTTAGAAGGACAAGCACTGATGAAACTGAATACAAGGTAAACATCAGCAGGACTGAAATTCTTGGAAAAAATATTAAACTTATCAAACAACAGTATTTGGAAAGATAAGTGTAAAGATGAGCAATAGAGATTTTGGAATAAACACAGCTCTGCATAAATATGAGGGACTATTACTAGCAGAGGACAAAACAGTTCTTGCACACTTTGCTGAAAGTATTTGTCAAATTGCCACATGGGAAATTTGAATCTGATGCAAAATCAGAAGCCTGTAGCTGGTACACTGATCCAACATCCAGATAAAAAGGAGAAAGTTAATCACCTATAAGTGGAAAATTTTCAAGGTTGAAGAGGAGGGACTGCTATTTGCTGTAGGTTTCCCTTTGCAGACCTATAAACACACTGGGGTGTATACTATGTTTTATTATTAACTTAATACCAGTTAATTACTCAGCAAGGTTTGAGAAATACATAATCAATCCATCACTTTCCTAATAACAGAAACTCAACATATCCATTTATACATAAGGAAAACCTGCACACTGGAAAGGGTCAAGATCTACAAATTTTCCAGAGTGCTTTCTGGACCACTCCAGAAATAGACATAAAGTAGACACTAACAGATCAGACTGAAAAGCAATGTAACAACTGCTTCTTCAATTCACCATCAATTTTCTGGGACAAAAAAGGAAAAACACAAAACGTGTTTCCAGGTAAACACGTATGAAACCCCACTATGTCTCAGTAGAAACTGCTAAAAAAGCCTAAGCTGTCCCAGCAATGGATTAATAAATGACTGTGCATTTCTCCACTCTGTGCTTTTCAGACTATTCTCATGCCAAGTTGTATTTACAATGTGGCATAGGAAAATGCATGCGAAGACACACCAAGCAGGAAAGGAGAAAGTGAAGGTAAGCTGATAGTGGTCAAAGAATTTAAATTCAAAACAATTCAAATATGGTTTTTTAATAAAGAAGGTCCAGAAAAATGTTTCTGTAGTTTTCTGAGAGCTGAAGTATAAAGTGTAAATAAACCCCACACATCCTAGATAAAGCCAGTAAAAGTAACCATAACAAAGACCAAATAATTTCTCAAACATGAAAAAAAGTGAATGAAGTTCTCCTCTCCAACTCAGTTCTAACATTGTAGGGGAGAAATGGTTATTAAGTAGTTTCAGCAGAGTTATTTGCTTCATGTATCTCCTCTGATTTTTCAGTTCTTCTCTTTTTCATCTAATAACATTCTTCTGCTTGTACTGAACTCTCTTCTCTGTACCTCTTCCCCCATAAGAAATCAACACTGAACAAAATGCTGTCAAATAGGAAAAATGAGTAATCCCCACCCATTTAAATAATAATGGTGATCTCAGTTTATCCATAAAATACTGCAGAAATCTAAATTTAAAAACAATGATGTTTCCAAGGTTTTTGATTCTCTTTCTCTTTTTTTGTCTACCACAGGTAACTTTCACTACAGAAGATATGCTCAGTTTAAACTCCACTGTCTCTCCATACCTGCAGCAAATTTGACTCCAAACCACCAGGTCCATGGCATGATGGAATGATGAAAGACATGCAGGAACGTAACTTGGTTGTTCTTCTTGCGCAGCACAAAAAATATCTGAAGCAGATTTTTAATTAACAGAATGTTATAGAAGGTAATCAAGCCCAACATATTTAAAGAAAAATGTACACATCAGTGCTGGTTGCTCACTACTATACAGTTAAAAGTTCTTCACAGTTACAGTGTAGGGAGAAGAAGGAAAACTGAGTGTCTGGCTATGCAAACTAGTTTTAAAAAAACCTTAAAACCAATTAGTAAAATCCACCTGAGAAATCTCGAATGCCAAGGCAAGCTTTGAAACCAAATGTCAAAGGTTAGCCATCACCTTTATGTGCAAAAAACCATGTAAGATAGACTTGCTAGATTGAGAAATCCCTACAAGCATCAGATTTTAAGTCCCCTGAACTATTAATAAAAGGCCATTTGAGAATATTAACTGAAGGACTTAGAGTAAAAAATACTATGTTAGAGAAATAGCACTTTATATGAACTCTGACTTAGCTAGCATTGGAAAACATCAAAATTGTACAGAATATATGTAGGTATTCTTAATTGAGATTGACAGGCCCCCCTTTTAAAGGAGAGGCATCAAGGGAAATATTAAGGGAAGACAGCAAAAAAACTGTAAGCAGAAGTTGGAAAGGGTAATATCAGATGGTAAGCAAATAGACACAGAAGAAAAGAAGTCTGGTGTGCCAGAGAAAACATTTGGAATCAGCAGGTTTAAATACAGCTAAAAAATTACTTTTGCAATAAAACAAAAGAGTTGATGAGAAACAGGTACCTAATTGTCTGTATTCAAACAAAACAAATTTTAAAAAATCAGGCTTGGGACTAATTAAAAGGGAGCACTATATCCTGAATGGAATAAAGGCAAATAGAGCAATATACTTGTCAGGATTTTCCAGTTTCAGCATTCCTGACACTTCCACTACCATTCCATTTAGTTTAGTCAGTAAGATCTTCCAGTGTTGAATCATGAACATTTGCAGATGAAAAGTCATATAGCCAGCTTTGCTCAGAGGATGTAGAACATCCTCACTGCTCATGAGTCAGCTCCTGAAACACCACTATTGTGACCAAACAAGAGGGCAAATAGAACTGCAGCTAATTCCAACACTCAGAAGCTGGTTTGAAAATATCTCAGTCAGTTCTATGTGGTGCCAGTCTTGGAAAGATGACTGCTGGTGGTGAACAAGGTCTGCATTCTGCTTCAATGCATTGCTGCTCAGACTTTCTTTGAAACAGGCTAGAGTGCCAGCCTGACATCAAACATCTCTATAGTCATGACACTCAAGACAGTCTCAGGAACTGAGAGCAAGTGGTATGGCAATTTTGTCCTGCATGCAGAGCTGCTGATGAATGAATGAGAAAGATAAAATCTGAAGATGATGTGAAAAAAACTATTCAGCATGATCAACAGTTTTTTATCTGCAGTGTTGAGACAAGCATTGCCATAGCAAAACATAGTGTATTCAGCTGTTAAACAGACAAGTTATCCAGACTTCCTAACTATTTAAAGGTGTGTTCCCTCAGTAATATTTTTTCCTGATAATGAAGTAAGAACACTGTAAAAAGACAATAAGATACAAAGAGATTCTAGGGGTAAACATCGTGATGTTATTATAATAATTGAAGATTGGAGGTCTAAATAAAAAGCAACTTACATCCTGAGCCCTGAATAGCACCAGTTCTGCTGTGAAAAGGAAACAGAACCACTTATTTTATTAGCCTACAAATACTTACAGTGTCTAATAATTCAATGAACTTGGAAAAGAAGTAAAGCCAACAAGTTCGCACCATCTGCAAAAGCAAAAATCAAACTGTCAAACCATAAAAGTCATAAACAAAACTGAGCAGGACAAGTGAGTATCTATAAAGGAAAGTACTGGGCCAAACAATGTTCCAAGGTTGACAGAAATATTTAAATGTATAGTTTGGTTGGTTTTTCTTTAAAAACACAAAACAATTTTTAAACTTAAAGGAATTTTGAAACCAACAAACAAGCCAGTGAATTCCTTACCTCTTTCTTTCTCCCAACCAACCCATCCCTTCAGTTAACTCATGTGCTCTACATTATGCAAGAGGGCATTTCCATTGAGTGCATTCCACTCTATAACACTGCATTCAAAAAGCGGGCTGTTCAAAAAGCATTTCAAAAAATCAAGTAAATGTATAACACATTACTTTGAACAACCTGGTCTAGTGGAAGGTGTCCTTGCTCATATCAGGGTGTTGGAATTAGATGATCTCCAAGGTCACTTCCAACCCAAACTATTCTATTGTTCTATGATTACAATTGGCCTTTGTCTTTGGGAACTTACTCTGAGAGCTGTCGGTGACCTCGAGTAGTCAACTATATCACACCGGAATGAGTATCCTGTGGCCCAGCCTGACATAAGAAACTGGAGGAAAGAAAAGGGCAAAGATTAACTTCACATCTTTTGAAAAATTCATTAATTTTGGATTACTTTTGCAATCACTAAGCAGGAGGGGGAAAACAATATTAAAAACACCTTAAATCAGCAACTTTGTCAATCATCTACCTGTGTGTGGGATAGCTACCACAAAAATCCTTTGCTGTTGAAGATTAATGAATTTCTAATTCCAGGACCACACCCATAGACAAGAACTTTCTTCCTACACCCATTATTTCAGCATTAGTAACTGAAGAGAAGAAAGAGATGCATCTCAAAACCAGTGTTAAAAAACAACTTACTGTGTAAGACCACAAAACCAAATCTAATTCTTTTGAGCATTGCTATCACAACAATCTTAATACAAAATCAAATACAATACAACCTCTTAATACTCTAACAAAACCAGCCCAACAGGAAGCTATTGCTAATTATCATTAAAGGAACAAATCAATATGCACGATGTGTATTTAATATCATCGTTTCTAAAATTCTGCACAGTTAAACTTTATGGTTCAATCAGTTTTCTACTCATACGAGCAACGAGAAGTTACAACTGAGAGCACACACATGACCAAAGGACTATATGTACCAAATATAATTTTTTCTCTTGGAATGTATTAAATTTTGGACAAGAGCAACAATATTAGGATTATACTTGGCTCATTCTGCCAGCCACTTTGACATCTGTATTTTAAATCTTCATGATGCTTCTCATTATCACCATCCACTCATGCATGATAAGAGCTTCACCTCTCCTAACAGAAGCAGGCTTTCATCCTTTTAACTTCCTGAAATAACTAATTGCTTAAAATAAACACCTTTCTTTGGAACACCAGCAAAACAACACAGCACTAAAATACCCACCAAATGACTTGGTTCCAAAAAAGGAAAGAATCAGCTTCTTGCTGACCACCAGACAACTGCAGAAATTCAATCAGTTACACTCTGTCCATGCACACTTTCATGAAATTGTAACGTGTAAATCTTGACAGCAGACTTATTGAATACTGTGCCAGTGTCAGACACTAACAGAAGTTTAATTTTTTTCTTTTTTTGTATCTTTGTGGGGTTTTGGGGGGTTTTTGTTTGTTTCTGAGGTTTAAAACCAAAACAAAACTTGGAACCAAATTTCAAAAGGAAATTCAGCAATTTTTCAAAAAGATGTCTAAATAGCAAAAGCATTAATTTTGCCCATCACTTTCCACACAACAGTCACGACACAGAATAGCTGCTGCTGCAGTGCCTTTAGAGAGGTTAGAAGAAATGTCAGGTAGTTCACTGTAACTCATGATAAATCATGCAAATTAACCAACAGGAACATATCTTGCCAGTTTGGCACAATGATCTGGCAACTTTTTATTGCCAGTTTGCCAAACCTGAAATAGCCACATAGCCTGAGAGTCACACGCAGGGTCAGTATAGCACAGCGATGCTTCACCAAGCAAACATGTAATGCTGTCATTTACACAATACCAGCAACAAATAGCTACATTTAAAACCTCACCAAAGCTCCCCAAATCCCAACAAACAAGTAAAGCCCAACAGCAGCAAAATCTCAACATCGCTTTTGAAAAAAAAAAAAAATTGCTATTTTGGGGTTGTGAGGAAAATCAATGTTGAAGATAATAATTTGGGCTTGGTGGGAAAAACAGGGGGCAGAGGTTGGAGGTTTTTTGTTTAGGAGGGTTTTGTTTGTTCATTTAAAGGAAAAAAATGCCTTGAATTAGATTTTATTAACCTCGCCAATGAGCTCTGTCATTTAAAAGGCAGATCTAACTGAAGATTATTTCACAGTAGACATACTCTATACAGTGTTTGAAACATCTGTTCTGAAGGAAATTGTTCCTTCCCCTTAAGGGCAGGTTGTCACATTATCACCTAGTAGGACAGAAACAATTACAAAGCAAAAGCATATTGTCTGCTTTACCTGTTGGAGTACAATAAATTTAGATTATGAAAACTTTAAACTTTTTAAATTATGCATCATGACACAAAATGTTTCATGTTCTCTCTTTCTGAGTATGACTTATTCCCTTTTTCCAAGAATTACAAGTTTAGCATACAGCTTGGAGGAATATAATTACTGACATGACAATAATGTTTTTTTGAGAATTGCAGTGTGGGAATTATATTAATAAATTTATTAAAAGTTAGTTGTTAAAGACATGAAATACATTAATACATTACAAGCATTAATACTTACTTCATAAGTCATATATAAAGAGAGGGCTACCACACTGAAATTATAAAATGTCATTATCTGCCTGAGTTCAAAAGGTTTTTTATTTTCCATGAGTTTGGGTCCCAAGGAAGTGACAAAATAAACGTAGGTTCCAATGATAAAAGTTGTTGGAAAAGGTGAAGACATGAGTGGCCAGCCTTCCAGTCTTGGATCTAGAGGGGGTAGGGGGAGAAAAAAAAAGAAATCAGATGTCTACAGTACTTAATAAAACAGCTACAGAAAAGTATTTAATTCTTGATGGTCTAGGTTTTTCTATCACCAATCATGTTTCAGAGTCCATTCACCTCAAATCCATACTGACTGGATAACATGATTTAACCCATGTAGGATTC
The DNA here is from genome assembly GCA_013398995.1 of Alaudala cheleensis. NCBI lineage: Eukaryota > Metazoa > Chordata > Aves > Passeriformes > Alaudidae > Alaudala > Alaudala cheleensis. The sequence goes on along the minus strand of VWYE01012087.1, from coordinate 245,999 downwards.
AGCACCTCTTTCTTCACATATAATGAAGACACAGAATCTCTAGTGACATGATTTTCTGTCTTTACACTACGACAAAGCACACACTTTCATACCATAAGAAAGTTACAATACAACAAACAAATGTTGCAAGTTACCCCACAGTTATGCCCGAGAGCTGTATTGCAGAGGCACGTCCTCCTCAGCACACCTCATTCCCTCTCCCTGCAGATGAGGCTGGAAGGTATTTCATCTGGGCATCACCATGATTCCACTGCATCCTTTTCTGGTTCATCACAAAGTCCCAGATCACCAAAGACTGCTACATTTCTCCATAAGCAGGTGAACTGATACAAACCTCATGTAATTTTTATTTTCTTTAATTTTTTTAATACTGACTTTGGGAAGATTTGGTTCAGAATGATCCCAAACTTAACAACTGACTCAGTAAACTGTTGCTTTCATGACTTGCTGCTGTATTTTAAGGGTAAAATTACACTACTGTTATTTTTGTCAAGTGTTTAATTCATAGCCAAATGTTTCAAGTCAGCAAATTTTCAACCCACAGCATATTCAAGCAAGCTTTCACCCCTGAGACCCTCTTGTGTGCTTAACAGCCACTGGAAGTGTAAGAACAGATTGAGGAGGAGAGCACATTACAATGCTGCTCACAGCTTGTAATGTGCCAGGGCTACTGCCCACAGACCAAGGAGGACTGTGACCCACAGCATGAGGAATCTGCTCGTGTGCACTGCAAGAGAATCTCTTCATAGCTGACTGTTTTTGTTGTATCCACCCTTGCCCTGCTCCCACCAAACCTTTCCCACTGTTCTTCCCAGCCTGATCCTGAGAAAACTGTGTTCCACCACTAACACGATGATACAAAATGCCAAATACAAGCTGTAAGGAAAAGCTGGGTCATGGAGACAGGTTCTGGAATCATGGATACTGCAGCAGAAATGCTTGCTCCATCCCAATCCACTTCACCCCATGAGTCATACTGATTTAACTCCCTGCTCACTTGAAGGCTGTGCTTTGACAGAACAAGAAAAGTGGTGCTCAGCTATACTGAAAAAGATAAATCAGTAATCTTATGTATCAAACCTTAACCACTTCTCAATTTTTTTCCCAGAAATTAGCTAATCCCTGTCACTATCTGTCTTCCACAATGAGAAACACTGAGACTGACAGGTCTTAACCCCAAAATTGAGGTCGTCTCTATCAGCTTTTGGTAAGCATACACAATAACAAGAGTGGCAACATAAAAGCAAAGTATGATTAATATCCCTCTCTAACTGCAACAAGAGACTAACACTCCTTTTCAAAGTGCCACTCTGACAGAGTTAATTACTCTGAGGATTAATTTCAAAATACTGAAACTTATCAGGGCTTGGACTTGTTTTTTATTTCCATAACACCATATGCCTGCATTAATTAACTGATAAAATGCAATTGTTTGCTAATGAAAAAGAGTTAAAACTATACATTCAGCACCATAGGAAAAACTCAAACTATATATCCAGGTAACCAGAGCACTGACAAGAGAATTACTGTCTACACTTTATTTACTCTGAATTTATGTCCATAAACCTGAGTATTGTTTACTTCCTATTTTAAAATGCAGAAGCTAGACTGCCATGTTAATTGGTAACCTGGCAAGTCTTACAAATATTCATGGGATGACAAAGCTACTTCTGAGTTGATAAACAGCACACCTAGCATAGCTGCACATTGCTATTCAAAATCATTGGGAGTTAGTAACTTTTAGATTTAAATGACTCACCAGCATCTTTAATCCATTCATCATACAGTAGTATAGCCTTTGATGTCAGATTGCTAAAGGCCATTTTCACTTGATTTTTATGATGCTGCCTGCAGAAAACAAAACAAAATATGATTTTTGTCAATAAGGAAAGATTATTTAAGTTTTTTGGAAAGATTTTCAGGGAACAAAGTGGTAAAAAAAGAGAAAGTGCTAGCAGAGCACCATATGTGAAATACAGATCAGGAAGCATTAGCTGGCCACATCCCACTATCGTTGGGTCTAATTTATAGCAGAGTTGTTATGCACAACATTATGATTTTGCAATCTCTACATACAAGCCAGGTGCTTCCGTGCCATAAAGTGTTATCTCAAGAAACTGTGCTGTGGTTAACCATTACAGTTAAGAGGTAAATATGAATAAACAACAGATGCCTAAATTATTTTTTTATCACCATCTCCACCTAAAGTCCAAGCTGCTAGTAGAAGAGGAAGTTCAGCTTTGCAACATTTATTATTGAAAAAAATAATTTCTAAGTAAGAAGTATTTCTAAGCTATGTGGGAAGGACAAAAGGTACCAACATGTCAGCATACTCCTTTTAAATACAATAATTAGCCACGTTATAATTAGTATGCAAATCCCACTCTGATGAATCAACTGTTTCCACACCAGAATCACAGAATGTCATATACCAATGGCAATACCATTAACCCACAAAAATTTTCCAGCACATCCACTCCTACTTGTGCAAAACTTTTCAGAGAAGTATGCTTATACGAATACTGATGTTTTTTTCTCAACAATTAAGGACTCATCAGCCCTTCCCTTGCCTAGAAAATATCTTTTAAAAATCCCAGCACATTTGATGGTGTTTTTCCCCTACTCATTCAGTGTCTCGCTTTACCCTATGCATTCTCACAATACCCCTGTGCAATCTTCACAGTGTATTCACCTTTATTAGTAGTATTTTTTTATTATTTCAAGCTGCAGCACACCTTGATAACCAGCTCCTTTCCTCTGACAGCCCTTCTGAATCTCCTCCAGGCTAAGCCTGAAATCTCCTCCAGACTAAGCAGGTTGAGACAGCCAGTTCTTCCCTCATGATGGTAATGCATCTCTATCCTCAGATATCCCCATCATCCTCTTCTCATTTACCTTCACCTTAACCATCCAGAAAAACAATTTCACCCTTATTTCCACTTCTACAAGTACATCCTGTTCACTGCCATTTTGCAGGAATTTTTAGCCACTACACTCACCCTTCATTGCAAGATGCAACACAGACGAGCCTGCCTCCATTAGAGTTCATCTGATCTGCCTCATCTCCATTCTCATTTTGCTGCCCACTTGTTTTCCTGGTTACACTTCTGTCCTGTGTCTCTAAATATCTGAAATAACTGCCAATTTCATGTTTGGAAAATATTCCCTCTGCAAGTCTATTTTAAGTTCACATTTTCTAGAAATATCATTCTCCAGCATCCGCATTTCCCAATTCAATGTCACTGCCTTCACGCTGACCATTTTCATGCATCCTGTATTCATATTACAATATTTGCTTCAGGGTTCTATGCTGATAAAAGTGCTGACAAAACAGGAGGGGGCATCTTCTTTCTTTGCTGATGGAAACATGAGGAGCACTCTTGCATTTGACACTAGTAATCACATGAGAGAAAGGATTTTATGGTCAGAGGCAAATTATAAATATTATTGTCACCTTGCTCCATAAGCCAACTATGGATGATATCAAACATACAGAAATCCAACCCTGTCCTGAACACCAGGTACTTCAGAGTGCTCAACTGTGACAGCCAAGCAATTCAGCCATAACTGGTGCTGGGGAGGAACCATTAAAAATGTTTACTTTATAAATAACTATTGTATTAAATTGTTAGACCAATTAAAATAAATTATTCTTTTAATCCAGTATTCTTTCAGTTACAGACACATGAGCACAGTCTTTCAAGAGAAAAGGCATGGCACACTGAAAGTACTTCATGCACTGGTAATAATAGAATTCTACCAAAGCCCACAGAACCTTTGTACGGATTATGGCTCAATTTTTCAACAAATATATTCACTGAGTACAAATAATCATATGATATTTAACTGGTTCTTTGATAAGAAAAGTAGCTTACTGATTTCACTGCCATTCAGTTTTCCCACCCTCGCATTACTGGAACTCAGACTGGCCAGCTCAACATGAGAAAAGTTAAACAAGAAATCTGCTTCAAAACATGCTCTTAAAAATCCAGAAAATTCAGTGTAGATTCTGGCACTAAATCAATTGCCATTTAATAGCCATGTATTTGGTTTGCATAGCCAATCTTTGGTAGTGGGGGGGTCTGCAGGGTGGCTTCCGCAAGAGGCTGTGAGAAGCTTCCTCAGTGTCCAGCGGAGCCAGTCTCTGGTCACTCCAAAGATGATGGCTAAGGCTGGGCCAATTAGAAATGGAGGTGATGCCCCTGTGATAACAGATGTAAGAAGAAGAAGAAAAAACACCCAACATTTGTGCAGTTGTAATTGCCACCAGAGAAGAGTGAGCACATGTCAGAGGAATGGCCCAGCACACACCCAGGTCAGGGGAAAAGAAGGGGCAGGAGGTGCTCCAGGCACCAGAGCTGAGGTTCCCCTGCAGCCCCTGGTGCAGACCAGTGAGCAGCTGTGCCCCTGCAGCCCATGGAGGTCCCTGGGGATGCAGAGATCCATGTGCAGCCCCACATTGGCTGTGAAGCCATGGACAGAGGTCAGTTTGGAGCAGTCTGTGCCTGAAGGATGCACCCCATGGAAGAGTGACCCACATTGCAGCAGCTCATGGGGAACTGTTGTTTATGGGATGAGCTCACACTGAAGAAGTTAATGGAGAATTGTCTCCCATGAGGGAGACCCCACACTGGAGCAGGGGAAGGACTCCTCTCCCCGGGGAGCAGCAGAAACAATGTGATGAACTGACCATAACCTCCATTCCCTATATCCCCACCACTCTGGGGGGAGAAGACAGAGCTGGGAAGGAGAGAAGGGTGGGGGAAAGATGTTTTAAGGTTTCATTGTACTTCTTATGCTCTGATTTAGTTAGTAATAAATTCAATCAGTACCTTTAATTCAAGTCTGTTTTGCCTGTGATGGTATTTGGTGAGTGATCTTTCCCAATCCTTACCTTAACCCATGAATCCTATGTTGTATTTTCTCTCCCTGTCCTGCTGTGGAGTGAGAGAGAGGCTTTGGTGGGCATCTGGCATCCAGACAGGGTCAATGCACTACAATGGGCTTGGGGTGTGAATTGTAACACCCTCTTACAGTTGTCATTCAACAGCTGCAAACTCACAAATAGACAGTTCTTCACACTTACCTACTTGAATTCTCAACTTTAATTTATTTATCAGAAGCCAGACAAGCACGCTGTCAGCGTTTAAATAGTAACTCTTATACCTGCTAGGCACTAAGGCCAAATGGAAGACTTTCATCTGGAATCAAACTATTTCCAATAGATTTCTTCTAGTTGTAGTAGAAAGGCAGAAAACAAAAATAGTGAAACTGGCCTTTGCCATACTGATGGTGAGGGATTTGTCTCATCTCTCCTGACCCCAGCACGCACAGCTCCTCTTCCTTTAAAATAGTCCTCAAAAGTTTGGACAGCAGAGGCTCTCAGCCTTCAAGATTTCTTTTCTGTTCATAATCAAGCAAGACACAACTCCACCTCAGTTACCAAACTTCTGAAAGTTTCTGGAGTTCAGTAACTTGAGAGGATTTACACAGACAGCAGCCACAGCCTCACCCCTCAGTAGTGACTGATCAATTAATCTGAATCTAAACATAAGCAAAATAAAGTAAGTTAACTCCAGTTACTTTAAGAAAAAATGTCTGCAAGAAAGACTGTGCTGTTCAGAACTTTCCTACAGTTAAAAGGTCTATTTAAAACCAACTTTTATATATGACATTACTATTTTACTTTCAATGTGCTTTACAATTCCATCTGTTTTCTTAACTAGCTACCCAGTTTTCTTTCATATACCCACTTCTGTGAACAATAGTTTACATTAATGTTAGGTTCTCAGAATACTTTTTTTGTTAACCACCTACAAAAGGAGAGTTAAGGGCAGCATGGAAAATATTTCATCTTACCTTGTTTCACTTAGTTCACGCACATTTGTACACACTGGAAAACAATATGATTAAGACCTGCTCTTTATTTAATAGAAGAGTGAAAAAAAGGAAATCACATGCCTATACACAAGATAAACAATTAGCTTGTGCTTCCTCAAAAAAAAAACCAAACAACATTTTTGAAAGGCTATTTTTTTTATTGTACAACTGTGTTGTTAAGAAATAAACTGATAATGCTTTGACCATAATGCAATCTTCCAAAATGTTTGGCAGTTTTGTAGGCTACAGAAATTATCTTCTAAATGTGAGACTGGAAAGAGTTCACCTGAAGGGTCAAAGATTTGGGGACAGAGAAGGCCATTTGTTAAATACAGTTTTAGTCCTTCATACTACAAGCTCATCTGCCCATTATGCATTTGTATAGCCATAGTTCAGTCAGGAAAACAATGCTTGGTTTACGTACCTGCTAATGCACTTACAGAATTAGTACATCAGCACTTTTATTTCCAATCTTCCCCTTTCTGCTCATATCAAAATTTAAAAATGCCATAAAAATGCAGAATAGAGTGTCCGGTTTAGAGCAAACTCTCTCAAAATTAGGTAACACTAGCAGACTCATAATCAAAATTGGGTTGTTTTAAACAATATATTGCAAACAATTTACATAAACTCAAAAATGTAGTCATGTAAGTAGCCTGCCCAGCTTGAAAAGTTCTAAATAAGAGGCAGTCCTCTCAAACATAAGCAATTGGAAAACAAGTGTCAAAATCACCTCAAAAATGTATGCAAGATATTCAGTTCTTCAAAAGAAGTAAGTGCTACTTCTCTTTTTGTCAATGGAAATAATACTGTGCACCTAAGTTTAAGTCAGTGTGGTACCATAATTTCTGAATAAATCCTTAAACAAATGTGCCTCCACCACTATAAAAAAGGAGATGTAAGTGAGACTAAAGTTTGTGTTAAAGAGCAAACTAATCAGCTGTGCTCTGGTTGCCTGCAGCTCATCAGGCAGATGGAAGAGCCCACTAACTGCAGCTGAGCTAAGGTTCTGCAGCTTGGCAGAACCAGTTCCAAGCTGGACCATTACCTTTACTGGAGAGGCAAGGGCAGATAAGATTGTCTACACCAACAAAAATGCCGCAAATACTACGGCAAACTATGTAAGAATGTCTAACAATGAGAAGTGGTAAGGAAACAAGCTGTTGGAAGTGCTCAAGTTCACTTAGCTCACAAAACTATTAGTGACTTCTGTAATGGGAATTACTGCTATGCCTCAAATATTCCTATTTTTTAAAGGAGAACAAGAAGTTTCTCACATTCCTTTGCTTAATCCACGTGAAAGATATTTGCCATTCTTTATGCTCCTTTATTCCCCCTACATAGTTTTTATTATTTGCTTTCAAATAGTAAATTTTACTACAATTGCTTTATGTTAATGGCCACTAAACAAAATAAGCACACAAAAGAACTTCATAAAAAAACCAAATCCGAACAACACAAAACAAAAAAAAACCTCACCAGAACGAAATAATCTAATGTAAGCTCTATCACCCCAAAAACCAATTTTTGTGTGAACTTAAAACACTAAACATTGAAAATTTACATTAAAGAAAAAAGCTTATCATTAGAAAGACAAGATATTTTTACAGTGATCCTTCAGAAAATGACTGGAGATTATGCCAATCCAGTGCAGAATTCAGTGGTCGAATTTCCACTCAGGATGGGTCCCAAAAGCAAAGCTTTCAGAGTAACACCTAGCCCCTACACACCATAAAGGGATTACTGGAGGATCATCCATCCTGCAGACCCCACTGGAAGAGGGGGAGAGCCTACAGAAAGCACCAACCCATGCAGGTCTGATTTCAAAATTATAGCTAAGAAATGGCAGTAATACTGGCTTACATATTCAGGCACAATTATGAAACTTTAATGTTTCAGAATCACTTTGTATACTGTTGTTAATTCTGCTCTTGAAGTTCAGAAGGTAATTATATTAGGACGTTTCACAGATGGTATCTTAAGACTTACCTGAGAAATACCAGCTCTGCCCTTCCTATTTCCCAAGGCTGTGTGTTACATAATTGCAGTTATTTTAACTACATTACTCCCTTATGTCACATGGCAAGCAACTACAAACTGCCTATTATGTTACACGGATTAGTCACCCGTATTCTGCAACAAAGTTTTAAACTTTAGCTGGGTGTCACCTGTTGTTATGAATTTTGCTGAGAGAAGTTTCTGTCACCTTTTCCATGTTTATGCCTTCTCTCAACCATCCAGACCAGTTTTTGAGAGATTCATCTCACATGCAGGTTTGGTACATCCTGCTTAAAATCAGATGGCTTTTTCCTTTTTGATAATATTGCTCATAAACACCACCCCTGCTAGATGACAGTGGTCATCCTAAAAACAGATTACTGAGGCTTAGAAACTTTATTAGAACATCTACTTACAAAATTCCTCATTGGGAATATTCTATAAGATATTTAATCTATATTGATATCTATATCAATAAGATATCTTGTGTAGTCACCCTGACTGAATTTTTTTACATAGCACCTTTTTATTTAATCTTTTGCTTTTTAAACTAGCATGAAATCTGTTATTTATCTATGTGACTAAAGTACTCTAAGTAGCAGAACTAGTGAAAACAGGTTTCATTTCAACCACACTTCACACTGGTTTTCTGTCTAATGGATTTCCCACTCTGCTGCTGCGTAAAATAAAGACCAGTTTGTATTTGCTTCCACACCTCTTTATAAATTGTTAAAAGAACAGATACTGAAGACTTCACAGCAAAGCTGAACACTAACAACAGGCACGGAAAATCCCCTTCTTATAGGAACAATTTCAGGAGTACAGCCCTGTCTTGTACCCAGCTCCCAAGCAGAATTAGATGGGCACTGTCCTGGATGACAAGCACTGAACCAATCACCAGTGCCTGAATGAGGAAGGCCCCTGTGCAGTCCAGTCCCACAGCATCACTGCCAGTAGGTCTGCTCCAGGCAGCTGCAAGATGAGCCACAGCAGTTCACCAATTCAACAGGCCTTGAGAAAGAAAAAAAGTTATTCTTCTCAGTCAACTTAGACTTGAAAGGTTGAACTGGCTTGTGCAAAGGGAACATTAAAACTCACAAACTGAAATGCCACACGAAGGGAGAAAAGTGGGAATAACAGCCCTGTCATAGATCCCTTTAAGCTGATAATGAAGTCATGTAGGGAGGCCACATCATCATCCAGTCCCGCCTACTCACAGACATTCCTGTACTAGATCCCTAGTCAAGAACTTCACATGCTTCACCTCAAAAAGTCATCACTCTTTCCACCAGGGACACTCCAGAAGATGAGATGCGAAGCCACAAAAATTACGTTCTGCTACAGTAAGGTAGGAAAAGACCTGTCATCACCAGTATCTTAAATATCTTAAATATATCACCTGAGGTTGCAGGGATGCATGTGAAATGATCCTAGGGACTAATCTCCTACATCATATAGAAAGACTTATCAAGTCTAAGTAGTTCTTGCAACCATAGCCTGGAAGGAAGTTTCTTTACAAGTCTGAATCCAGTTATCAGTTTAAATCAAGTATGAGACTCGGGGCACGTCCCTGAAAATGTTCTCAGTTTAAGACTGAGCACTTAGGACTTGAGCGCCATGAACATCTTCACCAGTTTTCTCTCCCCATACTTTCAGTGTTTTAGAGGAAACCAAAAACATTAGCATGGGGAAAGTTCCTAAGATTTAACTTGTTTTTAGTGCTCCCCTCCCTCTAAGAAAAGCTCTTTATTGAGCATTTAAATGTCAGCCATCCTTCAGCTAACTAGTCCCACCTGTCTACCCTGCTGTAGTGAGTGGCTCCTCACACACCTTAGAACAGAGGCTCTTCCCCTTCATGTCCCAGTGCACAACTTAGAGTTGGCTCCTTTGATTCCAGCTCAGTGACAGCAGCTCACAATGTCACCCAGACCTGCATACACAGTGACACCTGTGGCACACACAGCATGACAACTTTCACTTAGAAGTCAAAATAAGGTTGTTAATGCACCCTCACTTCCATCAGATAATGGTATATCATTACCTTTATCAAAGTCCTTTGGTAATGCATTGATTTAGTAACTGGGCCATATCTGACCCAGGTTAATATCCTCCCTCCCCAAAGGATTTAGACTCTCCTTTTTCCTCCTTACCTTATTGTGCAACTAGGAAAGCAGCATTTCAGATTTTTTTTAAAGAGCAGATCAACTAAGCTTTAGGTCACTTTAAACAGACTTTCACAAAACACAAACTGAGGGCTAGGAAGCAGTAACACAATCCAGTGTTTTCAGCCCTGCTGCACAATCATGCTCACTCATATGCCCTGTGCTCCCTGCTTGTTCACCTACAAGCCGACATCTTGGTAAGACATAGAGTTTTCAGCCATTCTGTTTGCTTTTCCTCTACAAACAGCTATGGTAGAGACAGTTCTGATAAGGATATGTAATAATTATTTACTGCTGTGGTGTTTCTAAAGTGTATACACATCATTAGTAACCAAGCAAAAGAGAATATAGAGCTCTGAACTGAACTAGAGGAGTAAGGACTGCTATTTACCTGCACTGCAAAAGATAACACAGAGTGGGTTTTTCAACCTGCCAAGGAAGCATATTTATAATACACAGTTTTTAGGTAAGCTCTAAAGAGAGGGAGTGCAAGTGCCAACTAAACACTTTGAAATGGATCAAAGACATCTAATGCCTGAGACTGTCCCCTTCCTTCAGCAGCAAGATGAGTCACTGAGTTGGCTCCACCATATCGTCTATCCTAATTTACGGTTAAGAGTTAATGCATATGAGTTAACTGAATGTAAGGCTCTCATACATTGAATTAGTCACAATAGAAGCAGTCTGCTACCAAGGACTTGTGTTTACCCACCTCTTGGTAGAACAACAACATAAATTGTCATTAAATAGTCACAGTGGGGGTTACTCCATGGAAGCTAAACAGAAACAGAAAACCAGAGCTAGACTTGGGCTTCCAGAGAAGACTTAAAAGAAAAAGGGAGAGGACTTGTTACATAGGGTAGCATCTTGCTAACCCAGCCAATGCCAATGGGAAAAAAAAGCAGACTAGCCTTTTTATTTCCAAAGACATGCCATAACCAAGTAATCAATGGCAATGTTGCTATTCAGCACTAGGGGAAAAAAAAATAGACCATAATTTTCACCTGCAGTAGGCAAAGGCAGGAAGATGAGGCTGTCTTTGTAACACAAAAATACATCAGAAAGGAGTTTTATAGGAAGAGGAGATGGAAAAAAATGTAAATAATTGCCTTAAGAAGACAATATTCACCTTAAGAAAGAAGAGGTAAGCAACTGAAGTGAAAAATATTCGTAATTATTGAAGAGGTGTTTTTCCACAGTTACATCTTGTGTATAGCATACACTCAGCTCTTGTCACTGTAGTTGCCATGGCAAAACAACATTGCAAAATCAATGCCATTTTATGGAATTTTTATTGCACCAGCTCTAACCTTGCTGGGCTCAGAATATTAGTAAGTAGTAACACTGATAACACCCGTTGAGAGTTGCAACATACTATTTTGTTCATCCTCTAACACAGCAATTTACAATAGTTGAACTGCTCCCACACCACTCTCCCATGCTGACGTGAGCTAATTTGCTTTACCATTGTTTCCCACTGCCCTGCACTTGCTCAACCTACCCACCCTCAGGGTCCTGGGCCGATATCCTAGGCAGCAAAATAATGCATTCCTTCTGATCCTATTTTGCTTGCATTGCAGTAGGCAGGCATAAATTTTAAAGGCAGCTGACCTAGAACTGACACCCTCCCTTCCCTCCCCCTCTTTTTAAGCTACCATACAGCATAGTGGACATGCTGCTGAGCATTGTAAACATCAGCAACTGCACCCTCCCTGGGAGGCTCTTCCAAGAGAGCAGGAACCAGCTGTGCTGGCACCTTCGGCAGTGACCCGCACAGTGCAGCCTGAACTTTGGGAAGTGTGACACAGGCAGCAGTGGCACAATGACAGGGGATGGCAGAACTCTGGGGTGACAAAAGCCACTTCAAAGGAATTGTGCTAAGTGCTTTTTAAACTAAAGTCTCAGAACACTCCTACCCAAGAAAGCATGCTGACAGGATCACTAAAAAAGCTGCTGCTCACAAGTCCAGTCTTGGCACATGCACTTTTTGGAGCACTCCAGGAAGCAACTACATTGCCACATCCTTAATCTTTCCAGTCCAGAGCTGGAAATTTATACAGCTGCAGCTGGAAGTTTCAAATCACTGAGAGATATGCAGGGAAGTATACAAAACTTAGGTTGTTGTTGTTTAAATTAACATTCTTCAGCACGATGAAAGGTTTGGTTAATCGCTATGAAATGCACTCCTAAGTTTTAGCATCAGGCAACCCACGAAGGCCCATTATATCATTGTTTGGAGACTCAAGCCTCTCAGTCAGAAGAACTAAATAGAGCAGTAAAGGAAATTTCTCCTGGCACTCCATTTTTTTATTTCTGCATCCCAAAGAAGATATCCACTTTAAAAAAAAAATAAATAAATAAAAGAAAACAAAGGTAATTAGCTTACATTTACACCTGACCAAAATTATCATGGAAGAGAAAAAGTAAAATACAGTTTCTGAAATGGAAAAGCCAGATATGTCTACTATACTCCATACTCAACGGAGGAATACAAAGGGGTGGAGCACAGAAATGGACAACAGAGAGGCATCTGAAGTTTAGGGATAACTGGAAGAAATGACCCCACAGGCTCATCCTGAAGTCAAAGCCACTTGCTTTGTGATTGTATGTTGAATCCAGATGAATGCATGGAAATTAGTACATTATAAACCCTCATTTTATTCTGTTCAAAATTTGAGTAAGGTTTTGGGTACCACTCAAGCCATCTTGCATGTTGCTCACACTACTTGCCTGATAACTTTCCCCAGCACCTTTTCCTTTTGAGATGACTCACCCTTTGGAGGCAGATCCAGTTTGACAGCTTGGGCACATGGGGTGAACACAAGAATGGGAGCACCTTTGCTTTCATACAGTGCTGGCAGCAGTTCTAAAAATATTCTTTTCCACTTGCTATGCAGATACCCTTCTAAGGACTATGGAAGTGCCGGACTTTCAAGGGTTCTCGCAACAGATTTGGAGGTCAGAACTCAACACAGAGTATGGAATAGGAATATTCATGGTTGCCTATAAGCACTAAAGTGAGGAAACATCCAGACACAGTGACCTAGAGCAGCCAAAGGTCTGTGGAGACTAAAGAAAAAGGTTGCATGGGCAACAAAATGTTGCATGGACAGTAAGCAGAAGACAGCCTAACCTCAACAGTTTGCATGAAAGAAAAACTATCCAACACCTAAAAACATCAACTGGCTTGATCAGCAAAAGTATCTAACAAGATTTTTTAAACCAGATGTTGTTATAAAAATCCAACTTCAAAATAAATAAATTTTTCATTCAAATTCCAATAAATCAGTATGCAGGAGTTTGCAGAACAAAATGCAAAACAGAAGTTGATATTATGGGCAAAGATACATTAATGGTAACACACAGCTGTGGAGGCATACTTCTGCTCCAGATCTAGTTATCTAAACCTTAGTTCCTTTGCTAATAGGGATTTTTGAAAGTCTTCATTATTTTGCACTTTCTGGAAGCTCAAGAATAGCAGGTCATGAGTTTGTAACAGCAGAGGCTTTTTAAAATCAGCCTAGAACACCAAATGGTAACTTCACAGAGAAGCAGAATCAAACAACACATCCATATGCAAGTTTAATCACAGGTATGTTGTAAGGATTTTGCATCTCCCATCAGTATTTCCACTACCACAACAGAATGCACTTTTCACCATCTTTCCAAGCATTTGGAGACCCCAAGACCACAAGACATATCTGCAGTTTAAAATACAACAATTCATGCAAGACAGCGTGTAGGGATGTCTCAGCTACGTCTGGCCAAGGCGACTGCACTTTTTTTCTCCTCTTTTCGATCCTGAAAGATTGCCAAGTATAAATAGCTTAAAAAAAAAATAGAGAGAGATCTCATAAACAAAGTGCATTAGGCAATGGATGTGCAACATCAGAATAACACAGGAGGCAATAATACTTCCAGCAAAGAAGCTTGGCAAGCAGCAGAGTACTCAGCCTAATACTAATGGTTCCTTTAAAACACCAGTATACTAGAAACAGACAAGTGTCTAACAGTCTACTCAGCATGCCACAGCAGTAAAACAGAACAAAACTGGACTGTCTCAAATACAAAAGAAAATTTGACTTACATATAGCTATGCATTTAAGTTATCAAAACAAGTCTTAGTATTTTTGACATACAGGTTTCAATGCCTTGCAGAAGAGGTCAGTCAGTGGGTTTGGTTCACTCTCTGTATGGAGTTCTCAGTCCCCAGAGAAAAAGGAGCATGTCTTCTACCAGCTGACACAGCAAAGCTGTAAGCAAAACCAAAGTGTTGTGTGCTGGTTCAATATTCCATTTAATACGCAAAACTAGCAGGCCACATCCCCATTTTCTGAACCTAAAGCAACATCACAGCCCTCCCAAACATGGTTTGCTTCCTCTCTTCCTCTTCTGCCTCACTTCAGTATGACTCCATTGCTCACATTTAAACCAAACAATCTGCTCTCACACACATTCTTTGTCTTATATATACATTGTTCATTATATGCAGGTTCATCCAGCTGACCATATCCAAAAAGCTTGATGTTATCCCACTGACTGGAAAGGAAGACTGGATCTCTTCCCACTGCAGTCATCTCAAAGAATGAGCCACGGTCATATAATTTCGTGGTCTGTAAAAGTGACTCCCTCACTTATCACAAAAGTCTTTCTAGATTCAATCAAGTTTTGTCTGAGTCTTCAGCACCTTAGATGAAAGTAACTGATGAAATATCACACTTCACAACAATAATGCGTAAAGTCTCTACAGGATAAAAGCAAGAACACCAGATTGCACAATTTCCACACCTCCAGAGGCAATTTTCCATTCCATACTTTTAAATGTAGTTCAAAAATGGGGTATATGAGATGTTCAGTTTTAAAATAAAGTAGCAACCTCACTTCAAAACTGGGAAAAATTCCAGAGCAAACCAGAACTCAGCATGGTCCAGTCCATGCTCAGGAACATTTTCTCCACAACTTTCTGATAAGCTTCCCTAACTGATCAAGTGGATCACTAAAAAGCAGTTTCAGGATAATCTGAAATTCAGATGGAGAATACTTCACCTCATAAGATTTCAAGCAGTCATTAAAGGACTAGTTGAAAAGAAGCACAGAGTATTCTAATAGCACCTGTATTTTACATTCCCTCCTCTTTTTCTAAAATCTACCATCTTCCCAGTTAGAAGTTAAACTGCGTGATCTTCCTGAACATCAGAGATATGGCATAAGGCTATTTACAGCCTTGTCTTACAGTTTTTCCTTTTTCATGTAAAAACAAACTTAAGCAGACTCCTTAACAACAGTTACAGAAAAACAAGTGCTACAGAAACAATGTTGTCCGGACAGCAGAAATAATGAGAGTGATTGTAACAAGGCTTTTGAGAAATTCACCTTACAAGTAGTTTTATGAAATGTTTCATTTCAAAGTTGACAGTGAGCATTTGAGTTTACTTCATTATCCTCTTGGCCTTGGTCAATTCTCATTCACAAGAGACCAAAGGGACAGAGCACTTCCAAAGTAATAATAATAGTAGTAATAATAATTTCATTACACTTGTCACACCCCTTTTGGACAGTTAAAGACTAAAAAGTGAATTTTTTCTTCAGCACTGAACAAACAAGCTAGAACTATGACTACAAAATGAAAAAGAATGTATTTAATCTAGATTTTTCCAACTATATCTAAACAAGCACAAAAGCGACTGTTGTGGATGTTAAGAATGCAAATACTGTAAAACGCACTATTCTCTTCCAATATACCTAAATCCAAGTAATTTTCACCAGTACAAAAGGAAAGGTTGCCAGCTACTATTTCTCTGAACTGACTACAGACATTCCACATGCCCATCTCCATCTATTCATAATGCCACAAGGTAAGCAAATACTGCAGTAATACTTAACAAAATAAATGAGCACTTTTGACCAGCAACCCTGATAATCTTAAGGCTTCAGCCAGTATCTTTTAATGAAAAACAAAAGAAAAAATTTTGCACTTCACTTTTTAACAGATCAGGTGAAACAAAAACAAACAAAAAAAAATTTGGTGCCATTTCAACTAACTTTCCTGAAAGAAAGAGCACAGTACCAATGTGAACCATTCCCATACTCTAAAAGCATACAGAGAACCACTGAATCAGGTTTTTGTGACTTTGCTTTAAGTCATTTCAGGACTGATGATACAATGCAAATTATTTCCAAATCAACAAACTGATCTTTGTGAGTCAGACTCCAGCAAGAGTCGTCCCCTTCTTTTGTTAGAAAACAAAGAATAAAAGGAATAGAGTAAGCTATATTTTTATCTCAGGCATAGCCATAAACCCTGAATGCCATCACTGGGATAGGAGCATTCTCTTGAATTCTGTGAGAAGCCTGTTGAAATTTAGCAGCTTTTTGCACAGTACATCCTATTTCTTTACACAGGGTTTTGCGGTGCACTAGACAAAGTTACAGTCACATTCACATGCATTCAGTGAGGCATTGCTTTAAAAAAAAAAAAAAGTCTTTGAATAGAGGTTCCAGGCACAGAGCCCAATGTGCAAGGCCCATATCAATATAAAACATAATCCAAACTACAAAGAATTCACAATACAATTAAACACAGGCAGGCAGCATGTAGGAATTCATAAAGCACAGCCTGCTCAAGCAGAGCAAGTCTGGCTGTTTACAGGGTAAGTTTGCAATTATAAGAGCACTTTTAATAGTAGCAATGTAATTTTAATCAACCTCTCTCCCCATTACTCATACCTGCTCCTATGTCACCCTTGACTTCTGCTGGAACAACCATTTTTCTGGCTGCATAATAAAATAGATTGGGAAACAGACCCAGTGCAGGAGAGCAAGCCTCACAGAAAAAGAAAGGGTATTTTTTAACCCAGACTGTTTCCTCAGTGCTTCTTAGTATCAGCTTTCATCAAGAAATACTCAGCACAAAAGAAAAGTCACACAAGAAACACATGCAAAGAAAAGCACGTGGAATAATAGCTGGTGAAACTGCAACAACAGCCTAAGTTGGTATCACAAGTGAAGTGGAGATAAGGGCTGATGTTTGCTGCTTTTACCCTGGCACAGTTAAAAGGGGCAATCTGAATACCATTGCTCCTAGCAAATAAGATTTGTAGAGTTTACTGACACCTGTATTTGTCCTCCTTGTGACATCTGTGCCTCTCTGCAGGTGGAAGCCAGAGTTTGCTTTGGGCTGGATAGGCTTTTTAAGTAGTTTTTAAGAGATTTCTGTGCTACCTCAGGATTTTGAAATTAAATGCTACTGAAACTCAATTCCTCAGACTCTCATGAAGACCAAGGTAACACTTAAAGACACTTAAATCTGTGTATTCATCTCACATTACTCCATTCACAAAACACTTACAGGTGTTTTCTAGTCAACATCTTCAGTGATAAACTGCTGTGTGTAGCCATCACAAGCAGACAGAATAAAAATAACAAAATACAAGCGGAAAAAAGACACATTGAAAGCATTTTACTTTGCGAATTCAGAAAAAATAGGGGAAAAAACCCAAACAAACTGACCAAAAAACCAAAAACAACCAACTATTCAAGATTTCCATGTCAATGATTAGCATTAAACACTGAAACCAAAGACAGGTAAAGATAGGAGACACCTGAGTTATTCTGGTGTCTCTCATCACTGTAAACTCATGTACCTATTACTTTTTGGATTTCATCTAAATGTCATATACACAGAAAAAATTCTTCACTGCTATGTCACTGGCAATTTTGCCAAACTTTTGGCGAACTGAAAATGGGACAAGAGACAATTTCTGCATGACCCTCTAGCTTTAGAGGTACCCTTTCAAAGGAACTTAAAAAAAAGTACAGTCAGGTTCACAAAATTAACTATTTTTTAAAATTCTTTCGTTCTGCTAATCTCATATTTTTGAGGAGTAAAAGGTTTCATTTCCACCATTTAGGCTGCATTTGCCCTTTACAAGCAGCACTGAGCCTCAGTACTGGGTGAGGTCTCTGGGCAAGCACATGGGGCTTGCTCCCTAGCACTGTGCATCAACACAGAGTAACCACTCAGCTTTCCAGCACAGACCAACTTCCCTTCAAGTACTCAGAAAGGCCTACCAAAACTGCTGATTGAAGTTAATAATCCATTAACTGCAGTAGAGAAAAACATAACTAAGTCTGCCATTTCTTGGGTTTAATACCTACTTGGGCAAAAAGAAACTGATAAAAACACTGTGTGTGTGCCACATACTGTAACTTCATGAAAGAAAACCAGAACGGTGAAGAGCTGCAGTGAGGGACAGAGGAATACTGAGAGGAACAAGTATTTCTTCCTTTCCAGCTACCCAGGCTTTGAGAAGCAGCTTAAAGTTTCAGAAATCCATTAGCCTGAAGTGAATATGAGTGTTGGGCTACAACATTATTTGTATAAAACATGCTGTGCCACTGAAGACGTCAACATCCCATCTATTCATATTTGCCTGTATACTACAGCTCTACTATCCCTATTTTACAAGTTGTCCTTGATCCACTTGAGACAAAACAACACAGTTGGTCTAAACCCATAACTGATAGCTAAACCATCTTATTTCAGCAGGGGCAGATGAGGGAGCTCACACCAGCCTTCACCAGGAAAATTACAGGGCAGCAGCCTCTTACTGCCGGGCTGAGGCAGTCATCAGGCAGGGAGAGATGCCACACAAAGTCTGCCAAGTTAGATCCAGAATACAATAAACATGATTTCACAAGCAGCTAATGAAGATCCAGAAAGGGATCCTGGCTCCCTTCCACCTCCTGCCCTTGAACACAGAGGTGATGTCCTCCCACTCCCCTCACCCCACACACGTCTCCCATGCCCATCCCACTGCTTGTGCCTCTGCCTCGCTCTGCATCTGCCCACACCTCCATCTGTGTGTTAGGCAACCAGATATGGCAGGCCAGAGGAAGAGATAAGACAAGCATTAACTCAGACAGACTGGGCAGAAGCAGCTTCAAGAGGAACAGCAGAAGTCCACACCAGGGATTCCCAGTTTAGAGAGAAACAAAGCCAGGAAGGGCACAGAGAGGCAAGGGGTGCATATTTGGCAAAAGCCATCAAGTCATGTCAGGATACAGAAACATCCCTGATTAGTTCTTTTACTGATATGCAACTAGTTGATAGGTATTTCACGGTATTTAGTGAGCTTCATGAGTTAAATCCTATTTGGCTTGTATTACTTGACTAATGCTGTGGCATCTTTCCCAACACATTCCATGAATATTGCTTCCTGTACCAGAACCTGTCTTGCTGTACCAATAAATACATAACAGAAAGATCACACGTTATATTGAAATACCATTAAGTTGCATTTTTCCCTGTATTTTCAACAGCAGTGCTGCCTAGGAAGAGTTCAAAGAATCACAGAATGGCCTCGGTTGGAAACATCACCTAGTTCCAAACTCCTGCCATGGCCAGGGACACCTTTCACCGGACCAGGCTGTTCAGAGCTTCATCCAGCCTGGCCTTTCAGGGATGGGGCATCCACAGTTCTCTGGGCAACCTCTTCCAGCACCTCACTTTAAGCCTATGTTTCTCTAGGTTTTCAAATCCTAGGTCTTTGTACATTTTCTTCAGGTAAACATGAGCACAAGTGCTCCCACTCCTCATGGAAGTGTTTTCAGGGTAGGTCCACATTGCCTAATGCCATGTCAGTACACCATGATTCTACCTCTACCAGAGGCAGCTCCAAGGCAGCCTGAGTGTGCTCCAGGCAGCACCCCAAGTGTTGAGCAGCAGAATAAATCAGGCAGCATGCTGTTCCCAGGCTGCTCCAACAACCAGAAAAACTTGTTGAAACTTCTCCCACATAGCAGTGTTCAGTATAGACCTACACATGGGTCTGGGAAGAACTGAATTACAATGAAGTAAGGAAAAGAGTATCCATACATGACTAAGTTTTCAGCTTTAATTACTATACCTTGATTTCTTATGCAAGTAAAAAAAAAAATAGGAAAAAAACCAGTAAGAGCTGGTTTGCAGCCTCACTATGACTTTTCAAGCATCACACTGTTCTGTCTTGGTGACAGCAATACCCAACCAAAGTTTCAATTCAAAACATATTTACAAATTAAGTATCCACAAACTTAGAATTCTACAGTTGCAAAGGACAAGTCTAAGAGGCTGCTCCAATGTAGCCCCATCAACCTCCTCCCCGAGCTGGCACTGACCTGCCTCCTCGGCTCTCGGACTCACTGCCGGTGTGGCCAGTCCTTAAGGACAGACCTGCCCCACATGGCAACAAAGCTGACCTGTCTCCGAAGAGGAGGAAAGCAGCAAACCAGACAGCCACCCTTCCAGCTTGCCAGACAGCCCCTGCCTAGACACCACCCCTCCAGCCCTACATTTTAATACCACCATCTTAAGCACATGGGCCACACCTCTTCCCTGACTGTCTTCGACCTTCACCCTTGAAGAGAAAGAAACCTCACTTTCTTGATGCCTGGAGCTTTGGGAGCAAAAGGTGTGTGAAGGAAAAAGCATTTTTCAACAATAAGGTCCCTGATGCAGTGGAGCCATGCACATGCCACGATGTAACTTGCTCTTCGTGACAGGAAGGTGAGCCCGGTTCATGTGAGGCATAGCCAGAGGCCCTTGAGAGACAGGCATCCATCGCGAGGTGTGGGACACAGCCAGAGGGTTTGGAGGAAAAAGTACTGCTTAGTGCCAGACACAGTCAAAAGGTTTAGGGGCACAGCTTGGAGGCCAGCCACTGCAGGGTGAAGTACACTCAGTGGGGTTGGAGGAGGAAACACCACAGGGCACTGCTTGAGAGTCGGGAGGTACGGCAAAGGAGGGGGCAGACAGGGAGAGGGACCGGGCATGCAGGTGCAGCCAGAGAACGAAGGAAAAAAGCTCAGCGCGGCACAGCCACGGGTTTGCGGAAGAGAGAAAGGGTACGCGGGAGCAACCAGGGAGTTTGAAAAGAAGGTGGGCAGGAGGCAGCCCGAGACCCATCCCATCCCGTCCCGCCCAGCCCTGCACGCCCCAGCGCGGGACAGACCCTGCGGAAGAACGCCGAAGCTCCTCTTCCCGAGATCACCGCCGTGCCCCGAGCTCCGGTTTCCCGCTCCCGCCGGATCNCCCGGCACCGCCCCGCAACGCCCCCGGCACCGCCCCGCAACGCCCCGGGCCGCCCCGCAATGCCCTCTGCTCCGCCCCGCACCGCCCCAAGCCGCACCGCCTCGCACTGCCCTCCGCACCGCCCCCGGCAGCGCTCCGCATCCGCCCCGCGCTAAGGGTTAGGAACCTCCGTGAGCGAGTCCAGAGGAGGCCGCAAGGGCGATCCGAGGGTTGGAGCACCTTCGCCGAGAGCACAAGGAGAGGGAGTTGGGACCGTTCAGCCGGAAGGGAAGCCTTCAGGGAGATCTGGAGATCCTATAGTGCATTTTAGTGCCTCAAGTGGGCTATAGGAAAGATGGGGAGGGATTTTTAACAAGGGCAGGTAGTGATATGACAAGGGGGAACAGTTTTGAACTGAAGGAGGGTAGGTTTAGATTGGATATTAGGAATAAGTTGTCCATTATGTGATGGGTGATGAGGCACTGGCACAGGTTGCCTAAAGCAGTTGTGGATATCCCGTCCCTGGCAGTTTCAAGGCCAGGCTGGAGAGGGCTTCTAAACAACCTGGCCTAGTGAAAGGTGTCCTTGCCCATGGCAAGGTGGTTGGAAATAGTGTGCTTCAAGGTCCTTTCCAAGCTAAACTGTTCTGTGGTCCTATGATGACTGGTTTTGTAACTGTTCTGACACTCACTGCAGTGGTGTTGAGGGCTTCTCCAGATGGCCCTAGATCTCAATCTCACTAGCGCTTTCATCAACATGGAGGAGGGAAAACTGCAGCTGTGGCTTATTGGTGCTGCTTTGGGATCTGTGGCAACTGTCACCCAAGGCAACACCAGAAAAATGTAAAAACTACTTTAAAAAAAACCCAAAAAACTACAACTGGTCAGCTTTGGTTCACTCCTTTGGGGAACACTCCCACCCCAGAAAATGCAGGACTCCTCTCTTAGAGGATGTTCAGGATGACAGTTACTGTCCCCAATGACTCCCATCTAGAGAAGTATGGGGCACAAAGAAAGGTAACTGGGAATTTCTAATGTGTAAACAGGTGCTCCATTTTAGTTGTCTATCACTTTAGTCCACAAAAGACTAGAAATTACAGCTTGTTGAGATGGTTAACATGGAGATGATTGCTTGAGTCAAAAGACGCGGCAAAAACAAGGAGTGGGAAGAGGATATAAAGACAAATTGAACAAAAGAGGCAAACTTATTTGACGATGTACAGAAATGCACAAGATGAAGGGTCTGTGAGGTAATGCTGTGAAATGAATACATGGTCAACATCAATGCAGAGATGCATAAGGAATCTCTGAGTTGGAGGACATTGAGAAGCTCAAAGCTGAAACCTAAAGTTTGTGACAACAAGAGGCAGAACAAGCATAAGAAAGCATGTTAAAAGTATGGAAACATTATGAGAGGCTGACAGATGGTGGGATGTGGAAAACATAGCTTGTAACAGATCCCGCAGAAGCTCCATAACACTGAGTGATTGATTAGGGTGGGGATTAGGAGGAGGATCTTGTCCTTTAGGATTTGCTTCATGCTTCTATTGGAATTGCTAGGATTATGACAGATGATGAAATCCCTGGGCTTTTGAAAGAGCGTCTTAATAAGATCATTGGGTTTGGCCAAAAGGGATATGTCAAAATATGATAAACCATTGAGCAATACTGAATGTCTCACCTCGGAGGGGAAAATCACATAACAAAATTAAATCATACCCTTTTCCCTTCAGCATTCAGAAGTTAGAACTTTTTTTATTTCTTGGTTCAAACCCTTTTATTTTGCCTAGAGTACTGGGCAAAAAAACCCACAAACCTTAGGAACCTCCACATCCCTGCTCAGAAAGAGTGCTTGGGAGCCTCAAGAGTAGTAAGTCTTGACTTTGTCCCGAGAGATGTGGCTTAGCCAGTAACTAATATTCCTCCTGTGTTGCAAAATCTGTTTTGCCATGCCTGATAGGGCTGCCTTGGCTAAGACAAAATGTGACACTGGGGTGCATAGCAATAAAAAGTAGGTTACCTGTAGGCTTCAAACATACACAGATGTTGTCATTCATGCAAAAAAGAAAAGCGAGCCAAAAAACAATAACCAGATGCAAGCTAACAGCTCTAACACATTTGATGCCAACAGCGTTAACATCAACAGCTTTTCTTTCTTTGGAGCCAATAAAGAGAGTAGGAGTCCTTGCTTTCCATGCACTTCAGGAGCAAAGGTAATTTGAACCATCAAGCAAGTCTGTGAGGGTTGGGAGAGGACAGAAATAATGGTTGACCTGTTCAGGGCAGGTAAATCATTAACATGCGTCAGGAAAAAGGCAGCATAAAGGAGACAGCTGTGCCCTACACACACAAAGAAAACCGAGACACACAGCAAATCAGAGACATTTACATTGTAAAAGAGGGAGCTAGCAGCAGACAGGTTTTCTCAGTTCTTAGCATATGAGAGCTGCACATGATATTTACTGTAAATTTAAGTAATCTTTTAAGTTACCTACATGCCCCATCAAAGAACAGGACAAGAGATAAACATAGACTCTGGAGATAGCCCAATGGACTTTACAAGATGCTAAAGACATAACTACTGGTGTAAGATGAATGAAGACTGTGCTTGCCACGAATAGTTATAGCCAGTGTTTTAACTTATTTTTTCATCTTAGTAGAATCCAAGTGGCTCATATGCTTTACAAATCTTTTAGAGATAAGTGCTCTCCAGGACTGTATTTGAAGCCTTGAATAGCTGATCAGCAGGAGAGCCACAGGAACCACTCCCTAGTCCAGCAATAGCATTAGGTGCTTTTGATGACACAGTACAAGGTAGTCATCCCAAGAACACCAACAGATATCTGCACACCAATCTTGAAGAGATGCAAGGGTAACCCAAATTTTGTTTGCAAGCTTTGCTTTTCTGGAAGACACCTTGTTTGCCTGTGCACTTGTACCAGTGCTCTGAGTCACAACTGCCAAACCTGTCCGAGGCAGGTTCTGCTGCAAGTGGCCAGTCTCCCACAGCCATCACAGCCCTGTGTTGGGCAGCTGGATTGGCAAAAAAGGGCGCGCTATGCCTCTTCTCATGTTCCAGTTGGAGCTGCTTTCAGACTTCTCTTACTGCTTATTGCAGAAAATATTTCTTCTCCTAATCCTCTGAGCCAGAACAGTGCCTTTCATTTAGCTGAGGCTTTCAGATAATTTTTCTGCCTAGGTCTCTTCCACAACACCACGGATGGCCCCTTGTGTAATGCTGGCAGTGACTTTCCAGGAGCGGTTTCCACACCGCAAAGGAGTTCTTCCTCAGACATGTATCATCTATTTTACTGTGGGACAAGGTGAGAGGATGACTCATACCTCTCTGGATGAGCTGAGTTTTGCAGGGAGGTTTCTCCCTCCATCTGGGGACATACACTGCAGGTGACTGTACAGAAGTGAGTAGTCACTGCTGGGTTTGCGTGGCTTCTTGGCACCACAAACACACCACAGTGCACTCCACTATTGTCAAGTCAGCCTGTTTCAACAGTTACATGTTGACCTACATGTTAGGTTCCAGTTTTGACATTTGAACAATAGTGAATTTGATGAACTCATGCAAATATGACAAAGCTCTTCAGATAGAGAACTTTCCAGGTAAACCCAACTATCTTAATTAACAGTATTAAAATCATTAGGTCCACAGAAAATTGTTTTGCATCTGAGATTGATGCTAGGCAGGAGTGAAGGAAGAAGATGCCCCAAAAGTAGGGTGAAAAATGGCTATTGCAAAAATATAAGAGATAATCTCAAGTGTATGAAAAATGTCATTAAAGGGAACGTTTAATAGAAGCAATGTCACGGTGTCATACATATATAATATACATATGTAATATATATATTCTACTAAGCATATTTTTTTAAACTTTCTGCACAATGTAGGTAGTACAACACATATAGAACATACTATATATAAAAATAAACTTCAAATGCATACATACATACATACATTATATAATGCACTTTACTATATACACACTGGGCTTCTCAAATGAAAACTGGTAGTGACTCACCTCCTCAGAGTGTATTGCTTGAATGCAGGCTGATTGCAACTCAATCTATACCAGGAAGGAAAATTAAATCACCTGCAAAAAGTGCATTGCAGTCAGCCAAAGAAGCCTGGCTGAACATAATAAGAAAACCAAAGCACACCTGGCCAGCTTGTTCCCAAAAATCAGCATCAGCAGATTTTTCATTTTAGTCTGCCCCATGTCTGTAAACTGCATATGGAAAAAAGAGCCAGATAGTGGCTGTTATGGAACCTATATCTTACAGCTTTTCACAGCTGAGTATTCTAATTCAGATGCCATTTACCATTTTAGATCTTTCTTAAGTCAAATTTTACCTGTATGTGTTACAGTGATGGGAGCAAAAGCTTGCCATAGGAACTCACACAGACAAAGTTAAAGGAAGTAGCAATCTCTTTAGGATGCTGGAGAGCTGTGGGACCTGTTTGCTGTTCCTGGGCCAGAACAGCATGCTATAATCACAACCTTATCCATGAGCTGGGTGACGAAACATAAGTTCCTTTTAGAGAGTAGGAACTCCATGACTCCAAAAGGATTCTAACATGTATCATTAAAAAAACAAACAAACTCCAAAACCAAAGGTCAACAAAGAATTGAATGCTAACTTTGCAGAACACCTGCACTGTGCTGGTTAGGCTATAGTTTGCCAAGCTGACAGGTGCATGCTGTGGTGCAATCAACCAGAAGGGCTTAGAGCTGTAGGAATATCAATAACAATAAGCTATTAGTACATGTTATACCATCTCCGAATCAAAATTATCAACAAGGATTACCTGATTAAAAGTTTGTTTTGGGCTTTTAGAAACCAGTGAGTTAATGATGCAAGCAAAGAGAAACCAATATAGCCTTATGGAAACTCTTTGGTGCTAATGAAGATGCAGCTGTCTGTGTCATCCCCACATGCCATGTGCTGCACAACATCTGCAAAGGTAAGAAAACGTAAGATCTTCGGTGTAGGCTTGAGTAGCTGCTGGTTTGCACTTTGAACATGAGACAGATTCTTTATCCAAGCAGCATGTGGTGACACAGATGTATAAACAGCTCTCTCTCTCTCATATAATTTTTCTATTTCTTCACTAGTGAATCATCACACTCTAGGACTTCATGGGCTGCTAGGTGCCTTGAACTGGAGGGACAAGGATGCAGTCAAAGAGTTCTCTCTCTGCTATGTTCTCTGAATTGCTATGTTCTGTGTCCATGCAAAAGCTTCAACTGATTTTGCCAGGTTGCAGACATTTTGCTATGAGAATGTATTACAAAGATGGTACACCTGAGTGAAGGAATGAGAACTGACTTTCAGATCAAAACCTTTGAGTTATTTTGTTTGTTTCATGCTCAACAAGGCTTAGGCCATAACTGAATGTCACAGTGAAAAACAAAAATCTAAAAAACTTCTGAGGAAACCATTGAAAGCTCACTTCTCCCTATTCAAAAACCAAACATCTACTTTTTTGTCCTGTCCCTTCTCATATTTCTTATGCCAGTGTCCACAAGGATTCCCCTAAAAGCCACTAAATTTCATAATCTCACTAACAGTGAAGCAGTTTCTTTTCCCTTTCTCTGAAAGGAAGAATGAATGACCAGAAAAGGGAGCTTTATGATTCACTATAACAAATCCACAGTCCATTCTGCCTTGACAGATATTACATTACCTAAGGAAAGGAAAAGTACAGTAAAATCATACCAAGAACTTACTTTTAAAAATTGATTCTTGATCATATTACATACAACTAACAATACATTATGGAAACATAATCCTTTAATGGATTTCCATTTATTTATTTATTTGTTTGTTTTTATAAAAATATTCTGCAGATGGGATTGGGAAGAAGAGAAGGAAGATAAAAGTAAAGAAATGGATAATCAAGGGAAAAAGGTATTCAACACATTTCTGGGAATATGTTACAGTTATACCTGGTTGGAGTCCCCATCTGATTTTAGACAAATAAGGTTGTATTTGTACCCATTCTCCCCATGGCATTTATGTCACCTGCACTTAGTAAACAGGCCAGAGACTAGGAAGTTACTTTGAAACTGAAGATACAGTCACTAATGTTCAAGGAAAGGTGAACAATGAGAAAGAAGTTGTGAGATGGACATACTGTTCAAGACACTCAGAAAATAAGCCATAGGCAAGATATGTTTCAAATGGATTAAGTACTGCCTCTTCCTAAATTATGGTTCCAATAAATTTAGAAGGGACTAGTATTAAGTGTAACAACTTGCTAATTTAGATTAATTTTTGGAGAAAATTCTAAGAAGAATAGGCTGGAAATGTCAACAAATTTTTAATTGTGTAGCATGTAGTTTGTACTGTCTTGTCATAGGTGAGTTCCACACACAAACAGGTTGGTATTGAATCTGAGCATCTTCATTTGCAATATGTATGTGAGACAATCCCTGAAAAAGAAATTGCATAAGCTAATTATTAATCAATCAAACAGAAATCTTTGTTATATTTCATAGCTAATTACACTTCTGTGGTCTTCCATATGTGTAAGACTACCACAGATCAGGCATTTTAAATTAGGCTTTTGAAATTAGGCAGAAAGAATAAACAACAAAATAAAATCAACAAACAAGCCCCAATCAAAACAAAACAAAAAACATGCCCAAACAAACAAGAGCAAATATCTTTACTCATGTATTTGTTTTTCTAGCAGTGTTGCAAAAGGCATAATGGATATATTTTCTCATTATGTAGAAAGGTGGACGCCCAATGCCTTTTCTTTAGGAAAGGATGCACTGTGCAAGCCTGCAGTTATATCCACAATCTATTAGCATCAGAAACACTCAAAAAGTCACAAAAACTCACCATCTTCCATTGCATGTTCAAATGGCAGGTGTGCTGCTAAGTAGCAGTGGCAGTCATGAAGAAAATGCTGGAGAAGTCATAGATCTGTTTTAATCTGGAGAGTGAGAGAACAGCATATGCCACTCTCAGTGGGAAGGGCATTCATGTTTTTCTTTGGAGTGAGAAGACACTGATCAGAACAGTTAGATAAACTGCATGATAAGATCTTATAAGGACTTACCAGAAGCATCTTAGAGAGATTTTTTGCTAGGACAAGTTACAGTCTTCAGTCCCTTTGAATAATGAGCTGAAGCTGTGCAGGAAAAACAGCAAATACAGAAAATGTGTACAACAAAACCCTGGATAGAGGAGATTACAAAGATTTCACCTCGCAGACAAAAACTCTTTCACTCTCAGTTCTGCCCATGGTCTCCTTTCTCTCTGGCAACAAGCTCGTGCCATGGAAATAGGCATCAAGAACGTAGTCCTTTCTTGCATCTTCACTCTTTGGTGCCTTCTGAACATTCTCCAAAGGGTAGCAGAGAGTTTTGAGACCTCAACAAAGCAAAGGGAAAATAAAACCTTAGCTCAAATTGCTAAGATGTGCTCAACATTCACTTACATAAAACTACCTCTAGCCTTCACCAAATAAAAGATTCTGATCTTGTCCACACACTCCTGATCAGCTAACACAACCATGCATATGTTAGCTGATAAAGAGTGTGTAGACAAAATCACTGTCTTTTCCTCCATAGGATAGAAGGCAGTGTTACAGCAACTTTTATTCCTGCATTTTTTGTTGTATCCCTCATTTCTTTAACCTTTACAGTCAAATCTGACATTTTCACAGGAAACAACTGATCCACCACAATGCATCCAGCAAATCAACACATGCCTTCCTATTGTGATTAAAGTTCTCCTTCTAAAGGATATGCATTTGCATATGCATGTCATAAGAGTTCACATAAACATACCTTTTACTCCTTTTACTCTTCCCAGCTCATGTGTCTGTAACCACAGCAACGATAAACCCAGAGCAAGGAACTAAAGCCTTCCTCAAGGACTGAATAAACTCTCTTCAGTCTGCCTAGCCTGACAAAGCTGAGCTGTACTTAATAAGCACCATGTCAGGAGGAGAGGTGACAGGAGAGGAGCTGACCCATGAGGTTATCAAACTGTTCCCCAGACTGTTATTTGTCTGTGCATCAATCCACTTTGGGGATTTTGCTGGCCTGACTTTATTATCGATTCAAGCAAAAAGCCCTGCATGTCCCTTTGCAGGCCAACAAAGATTCATTTACATTGCCATTATTATCCTTGGTCTTCCAAACGGGAATATCTTTTAAGCAGACACTACTGGAGGCAGCGCTACTACTGATAGAGCTGTGACATGCTTGCAGAGATGGGCTAAGTAGTCTGAGTTTTTTAGAATGTGCTTGAAATTCCTTTATTCCATTCAACTTACAATAAATGGAACATTTCAGAACAATGAATTTTACAGATAAAGATGCTACTTAATCTGTTTAAATGAGGGAAGCAGAATTATCAAAGAGTGAGGCAGGTTCCAGGCTTAAATATGTGAATAGTTATATGAGTAGAAAAAGGCATTCTGGAGAATCTGGAGCCTAAATCCAGTACTGAAGAAAGAAAACCCAGCAAACAAACTAGTGAAACACATAGTCTTGGAAATCAAATGGTTTCTCCCAAAAGAAAAAAAAAAAAAAAAAAAGGACCACTATTCTAGCTGAGCAATTAGACTTGTCAGCAAGAGACATGTTACAGGGTATATCTCAGGCCTACATTGATGCTGAGAACCTTTTCCCAGGCACATTTCTGTCATATTTCACAGCTGCATCTGGGGATATGTTAAGCACCTGCACGAGGCACCATTATGTCTTTATAGTATGCTTTATAGTAGTACTGTATTTATTTCTCTTCTCCTACTCCTTCTTTACTGTTGTTAAATAAATCTAGAATAAAAAGTGAAAGCATGAATGTGGATTCATATCAAATGGCAGAGAATTATTTCACTCTTAGGAGTAGGTGGGANCCACTACCCTAACGAACAGGGTGTCAGGTTGTATTCTGACTCTGCCAAGGGTCTTTTCGTTCATTCCTTTTAGTCTTATATTTATTTTATAGTTTTCCTATAAATTGTATTTCTGACTTGGTCTCTCACTGGTTTTGCTTTCAAACCAGTACACCCGGTTTCTCAGAGCTCCATCCAACATATCCTTGATACTACCAGGGATGGGAAGTCCACAGTGTCTCTGGGCAACCTGTTCCAGTGCCACAGCAGCCTCACAGCAAAGAATTTCTTCTGGAGAAGTCCTTTAAATTATGTTTGTCATACCTCAACCCATTTTGACCTCCCTTTACACTCACTCTAGAGCAGTCACAGGCAAAGCAATGGGCTATAAGAATACTTCAAACAGAGATTGCCTGATATTAATGCAACTGTTTGCAATTGAATCTTATTTTTAAATCTCAACATTTCCAGAAAAATCTATACTTCCATGATTGTTACCTCTGCATCAGTCTATGGATTGTTATGGAATAATACGTAGTCTGATGTTTTTCAAATGGAGACATTTTGGGGGCTAAATCTGCAGGGAAGTTTTTGCAAGTTCTTCATTCATAGACCAGTTCTGCACCTGAGGTATTGTTTTCTTTGTGCATGTGAAACCCACAAACTCAAAAACTATGATTTCTAGACAAAGCATAGGAAAAATTCAGTACTTCTAAAAGTTAAAAATTTCTCTTAAACTGGATAGCAGAAAACTAATAACTGATGCTCCTTGTCATTTCTGTGGTTCTGACATGGTTTCTCAAGTATTCCTAAAGAACATTCTAAAGCATCCTCTTTAATCTTTTCCCTTCCCTATTGCTTTATAGAGAGACTTACTGTAGTTGAGGTATATTGATTTATATTTGTTGTGTTCAACAACAAATATACTTTTCTATTGAGGGATGCAATAAGAGAAAAAATGGAAATTCTAAACTTAGATCAATATTTTCAGAGACATTTCACATTCCTGAATGCAGCTTAAATGCTTCTTGGTAGATATAAAATAATTGTAACCAAAAGAAAAGTACTATTACTTACTGTTGCTTTGTAGTCACTCTTTCCATTCTAAAGACAGCTTGTCTCTTTGTCAGATACTGAAGATGAGGAGAAGAAGTTACCTCCAAGCACTTTTGCTTTTTTCTGGTGGCAATACTTTCAAATATGAAGCCATATAGGAATTTATGCTCTTTGTCAGGGCATGCCTACTAATTCTCTGGTCTAAGATTCTTCAAATTGCAGAGAATACTGAGGAAAGTTATCCTACATACATATAGAAGTTAATGTGACAACAACCACAACAACAACAAAAATTAAAAATACATAAATTAGAAAAGCCAGCAACATTCCCTTTCTCCCACTCTCTTTTTGATTATCAGTTGGGTTATTTCTTGTTGTTGGATATCTGGTCTTTGTCTCTGACAGGGGATCCATAAGCTTCAAGATCACAAATTAATATACTATGAAAGTAATTACTTCTATTTTTATGGCAAAAATTGAATAGCCACTTGAAATTTCACTGAAATTCCTAAAAACCCCAAGAAATTTAGCAGTCGGGTAATTCAATCTAAATTGTGTAATTGTCTCTATCATGGCTTTATTATGAGATATAAAGAAACATTTTAATATCACTAAAAGATGACAATGAAAAATGCCAAGTAGAAACTTCTCAATGACATTGGAAACTGCTTTTCACCAACTTGTATACAGGAAAGATCAAAATATCTGTTAATCCAGGTAAATTCAGATAAAGTTGTAAAGTTTTAAAAATTTGAACCACATCTGGTCGCCAAATTCAACATGTGTAGATACTATTTGGAAAACACCTATCAACACCAGAGCACTGTGTTTTCTCATCTGAAGTAATATTGTGTGATCTAAAATACTAATTCCAAACCTTTCCTTTTCCAGCTGCACATGTACATAATTGTATAGGCTTTGTGTGTCTGGATTCTGGTAGTGGGAGTGGCTTCTTTGAGAAGCTGCAAGAAGCTTCCCACATGTCAGACAGATCAAATCCCAGCCAGATCCAGGATGGATCCACTGCTGGCCACAGCCAAATCAAGAAGGAAAGGAAGTTGTTGAGCAGATGTTAATGCACTCAGAGAAGAGCAGAGTGAGAACAGGAGAGAGGAACAGCTCTAGAGACACCAAAGTCAGAGCAGGAGGTGCTCCAGGCACCAGAGCTGAAGTTCCCCTGCAGCCCCTGGTGCAGACCATGGGGAGCAGCTGTGCCCCTGCAGCCCATGGAGGTCCCTGGGGCTGCAGAGATCCACCTGCAGCCTCTGGAGGAGACCCATGCTGGAGCAGGGGGATGCCTGAGATGAGACTGTGACCCTGTAGGGGGCTTGTGCTGGAGCAGGGTCCTGGCAGGAATCTGCCCACCTATGGACAGAGGAGCCCATGCTGGAGCAGGTTTCCTGGTAAGACTTGTGACCCTGTGGAGGACCCACACTGCAGGTCTCCTCGAAGGACTGCACCCTATATAAAGGGACCCACACTGGAGCAGTTTGTGAAGAACTGTAGCCTGTGGGAGGAACTCATGATGGAGAACTGTCTTCCATGGGGTCACCCCATGGTGGAGCTGGGGAAGGACTATTTTCCTTGAGCAATGGCAGGAAAAACAAGTGAACTGACCATAACCCCCATTCCCTGTTATGGGGGCACTATTATGGGGGAAGGAGACAGAGCTGGAAAGAAAGGGAGGAGTAGGGGAATGTGTTTTTAACTTGCTCATTATACAGCTCTGATGTTTTAGAAACACATTCAATTAATACCCCCAGGTTCAGTCTGTTTTGTGATCTATGAGTGATCCCTTCCCTGTGCTTATCTCAACCAATGAGCTTTTCATCTTCTCTCCCCTGTCCAGTTGTGGAGGGTAGTGACAGAGCAGCTTTGGTGGGCACCTGACATCCAGCAGGGTCAACCAACTACCAACTACTAAAAAGCCCTTTCTATGTTCCCTGCCTGGGCCTCATTTGCTGTATTCATCCCTTTCCCTCTGTGCACAGGCACTCATGCAACCCTCCTCTGTTCCACTCTGAAAGTGCACAAGCCGCACTCACAAGACTCAGTAGGAAACTTCATTACAATCAAAATCACCAAAAAATTGTGCCACTGAAAGACAGGTCCTACACCTACACCCATTCATGGTTAGAGGCATTTTCGGCTCCCGACATTATGTGGCACGATATTAGCCTGCTTTTGTGCTTTCATGTCAATCTGGTAAGTGTGAACAAGCTATTGAAGCATTACAATAGCGGAATTTCACAACGTGGCAGGATGGAGTCAAATGTCAGGGAAGTGAGTGTTTTTTCACAAATGCTTTACTGGTTAATCTTTAACATTTAAAAGGTTTTAGATTAGAGTTTATAAGAAAACACTTTATTTTTTCGAACAGGCTACAAAGAAAGGTGGGGAGGAGAATAGTCTAAGTAATATAAAAAGGGGATAGATAAAGCAGAAAAAAGGAAAGAAGTAACCAGAGCAGATGTAGTGAAAGAGTTTTCCTACAAACTCTTTCCATTATGCTGCATTTTAAGAATCTGTCAAGACATAAGAGGTTTTTCATTCATAGAGAGCAAAGAAGCAATCCAATTTTGCACCAGAGCCTGCTTTCTTGCCACTTGAGGATAGGTGCTGCAAAGTAAATTTTAATCATTTTGGACTCTATCACCTAGCTGCTGAGGACATTCCTGTACCCGACTGTAATGTCTTGAACAGCCCTGACAGGTTCAAAATCTGCAGGCAGGCAGAGATGGCAGAGCAGTAAACAGTGCTGGCTGTGCCTGAATTTGTGATCTTTTGTAATGCCTTTGTCTTCTTGAATACGTGACAACTCTGTCTGGAACAACATTTGGTGGATTTGGAATAATACAGAACATCTACTTACTGGCAGATTTCTGCAGAGTCTAATCAAGGAAACCTCTGGTTTGTGTTGCATGAACTCAGATTTTATAAGGTTTGGAGAACTCTTACTTTCCTCAAGACATTTTTGACTTTAGCTTTTAACAAAGCCAGGTGTGCCTGTCAAGGCACTGTAAAGCAATACTACTTAGACAGCCTCTTTATTTCTTGGCTAATTGTCCCATAACAATTAATAATATTTTATAATACAATTTATAATATTTAAAATCGCTGAATGCAATAAAATACATTTTTGCTTTTCTGTTAGTGTTAGATTATTAAATCATATGTTTAATGTACCTCTGCTAATAGAATTCAGTGGTATGAGAACTGAAGGGGTTAAAGCTTTAGGATAGCAGAAAGGAAGAGGAGTGGATGATATGATCGTGCAGAAGAAGCAAGGTCTAATGTTTGTCAGCTATGGTCAGTTGTTCATTTGTTAACACTGGCCTGGGACACCCACAACAATGGGTGGCATGAGATGCTGCTGAAAGCACAATGCAGCATCATCCTATTCTGCATGGAGCAGAGAGCTTGCATCTCGGTACCATGGAATTTTCTGTCTTGGACACAGGGACAAGAGACAAGGCAATGAGAACATTTTGAGAGAAATTATTGAGTTTGGACTAGTGAAACTGGATTTGAATTTAACAAATTGGATTTGCATTTAACAAATCCTTATGTGAAAGGCAGCAATATTAATTTGGGTAAAGAAAGAAAAATCATCTATGATTGAGCATAAACAACAAAGCTGACTGTTGATATTGCAAGAATTATTATAAAACTGAGAAATACTTTAATATAGCAGTTAGTAGTAGAAAAAGTGATGATGATTTTCAAAGATTTCTAAACTACCTCAGCTATACTTTCATTTAACTAAGTCTCTTTAGATAAACTAGACCTAGATTTATGCAATGTTTTGTATATGACTACATATAAGAAAGCTGCAAGTGACTGAGGAAAACAATGAACACAGATCAATTATAAAATGAAAAAAGAGGTTAAATGTCAAGTTTTCAAGACAACTTTTTTGGCTGACTTTAATGAATAAATGCTCCAAGTGTGAAAAACAATGAGCTGCTAGTTCATAGAAAAGTATTGTACCAAGTCCAAGCAAGTTAACAAGCAGCCAGTGTGATTCCAGAAACTGCATGTATATGTTAATACCCGGTTATAAAAATGCTAATGAAATCTCCCTCCCATTTTCCTTATTCTGTGGTAAATTTCTGCTCTTACACAGTCAAATGCCTTTCAGATCAAAGTTTTCATGCCCTTCTGCTCAAAACACTGTCTGAATTAGCAAACCTCTATATGCACCTAAGCACGTAACCAAATGGAAATCAAGAAAGGGGAGGACACGCCTAAGGACTGCCCAGAGTGCTTGGGTTGCTTCAAAAGCAAACAGAACTACAATTTTAATATGAGCTTGATGAATTACACTGAATGCATAAAGGATTGAGGAGTTTGGTGCACAGACGTGCCAGGATTATGTCCTGGCTGGGAGAGCTGCATGGACATGGCTGTGTGCAGCAGAGAAAGGAGACACAAATTAATAAAAAAAGATTATGAATGGCCTGCTGGGGAGAGAGGAGAGAGGAGCTAGGGACCATGAAGGACCTGTATTTCATTTTCCCTAGATATAGCAGTGGAGATAGAGAGGAGATGGAGCAGTGTGAAAAGCATTGCTTTCACAGCTCCCATGACCTGGTCCACATGGAGCAGGACTTTCACCTTCAGGTTTCAAAGATCAGGGCAGCA
The DNA here is from genome assembly GCA_013398995.1 of Alaudala cheleensis. Taxonomy (NCBI): domain Eukaryota; kingdom Metazoa; phylum Chordata; class Aves; order Passeriformes; family Alaudidae; genus Alaudala; species Alaudala cheleensis. Next base: position 210,338 of record VWYE01012087.1, on the reverse strand, counting down.
CCAAAGTGAGCACTAGCCCTGGTGATGCACCACTGTAGCATGGAGAACTGTTGAACTTGCACAGCCTGTGTATCTTGTGGCACAAGTAGGGTTCTACCTTTTCATATGTAAGCCAGAATGCCTCCTTTGTTTCTTCTATGTGCTTGTTTGTCTGGGTAGAGTTAATTTTCCCCACAGTATCTGTCATGGAGCTACATTTTGGATTTGCACTGGAAACAGCATTGATAACATGGGGGTGTTTCAGCTGTTGCTGAGCAGTGCTCACACAGTGTCAAGGCCTTTCCTGCTCCTCATTCCACCCCACCAGCTTGGAGGGGACACTAACCAGGACAGCTGCCCACAACTCACCAAAGGGATATACCATCTCATATGGCATCATGCTCAGCATATAAAGTCGAGGGAAAGTGAAGAGTGGGGAAGGGCATTGATCAGGGGTGAGCAACTGTTTTTATTTGCATCAATCGTCTTTCTTGAGTTTTATTTCTATCTCTTTGTGGTTTGGTGTTTTCNTGCTCCTCATTCCACCCCACCAGCTTGGAGGGGACACTAACCAGGACAGCTGCCCACAACTCACCAAAGGGATATACCATCTCATATGGCATCATGCTCAGCATATAAAGTCGAGGGAAAGTGAAGAGTGGGGAAGGGCATTGATCAGGGGTGAGCAACTGTTTTTATTTGCATCAATCGTCTTTCTTGAGTTTTATTTCTATCTCTTTGTGGTTTGGTGTTTTCTTTGTTTGGTTGTTCTTTTGTTGTGGGTTTTTGGGGGTGTGTGTGTATTTTTTTTTTCTTTTTCCTTTTAATTACAATTTATAATTGCAATTATATTTTTTCCATTATGAAACTATTCTTATCTCAACCCATGACTTTTACCCTTCCATTATCTGCTCCTCTCCATCCTTCTGGGGTGGGGGGAGTGAGCAACCAGTGGTGTGGTGCTTAGTTGCTCCCTGAGATTAAGCCATGATACTCTTCTTTTTCTTGTGCCTGTCACACTTAGTGTTTGAGCAGCCTTGTGAACTACTACCTTTTGATTTGCACAATTTTTCCTCTTTCTGGCAGGGAAAAACCTTAGCTGGCACAGTTTTCAAGGCCACTAGAATATATAATCAACCTTCTTACTGATATGAGATGTACAGGTAAGACCTTTTACATGTTTAGGGCACACAAAAGCCAGCCTCCAGGAGCAGTGAAACCTACAATCCAACACAGGGGAATTCTACTAAGCAGCAATATAATTCTTATACTACAAGATTTAGCAATTATCACAGGTATCTACATTTAACATAGCAGCTCATTGCTGAGTGTTATTTAAATTACTTTGATACACTTCATTAGTCAACCTAAACTTCAGTAGTTAACTAGAGTGGCAGAACAGGATGAAGCAGCTATTTCAAACATTCATTTAGGCCCTCAGGTATATTAGCTGTCTGCAACACAATTAAGTGTTCTGGAAACTTACTTTATAAATAATGATGAATAGTATTCAGATGTCAAAGTTCCACGCAACTCTAGACTAGACTACTTTTTTCTTGGGAAACAATTTGTGCACTACCCTGAGAACATGCAATACATTCCAAAGCAAGAGAGGAAGCACATGCCAAATGTGACCATTTCCCACAGATGTGTAGGAGAACTGCTCAGACTAAGGCTCCTGTTGCAGTAGTGACAGTTCAAAACCACTGAACAGCATCAGACTGTTTGACTACTTATCTTAAATTCAACTATCATAGGCCATAATGCATGGTTCAGGTACAAAAATGTATTCTCTGGGCCATGTACTCCACCTGGAAGAGCTAGTGACAGGGAAAATCTATTATTTTATAAAGTCTCAAAACCTTTTTTTTTTGTCTTTGCTAGCATGAGAATAATCCTCAGCTGATTTCCTGTGGTGTTACAGAACAGTGTGGGAGGTGATAGCAACAGTAATTAACTGTTGAGCAACCCAAGACACTCCCTTCTAACTGCCACAAAACATGAGAACTTGATATTCTTAACATACACCTACTCTCTGGTGTATCTTTTATCACAGCCAACATGGGCTCCCCAAACAGCTATGTTCATTGTGTCCTTTGACACAGTGTGCCTACAGAAAACAGTAAAGAAGCATATCAACAAAGCTCCGTCCATGCAGGTGAACCAATGCAGTGCCCCCAGGCAGGCACATCAGCATGTGGTGGGGCTGCTCACATCCGCTGAACTTAACAGCTTTGTGTCACTGCAGCTGCTGCCTGCAGAACAGACCTGCCCCAAGTCTGACAAAAGGATTATCTTTTTTTCTCGTTTCTCTCTGTTTTCTTCCCAGGCGGCCCCCTTTCTTAACATGGCAATAACATGTTAAAGATCCTTCATACAGACCAAGATATATTTGTGTGGATGAGATTAAAATACTGCAGGTAGGCATTAATAGCTATATTTCTTTCAGAGGCCATCCTGGACTAACACAGATGATTAAGAATCAGCTTTAAATTTTATATGCAAGTAGAACTGGCTGGCTACCACGCTTTAATTTAATTCTTGTTAGTGATCTCCAGTAAAATAGTATTTCTTCATTTATATTGACTATGTATTTTGAGATAACTTTTCTAAAAATATGATTCAAAATTTTCTTAGAATCATAGAAAATGTCAATAATTGTTGGGAGCGAAGACCTTTAGTTAATGAAAAGTAATCTATTCAATAAATGCCTTGCAATTAGAAACAAAAGAAAGAGACAATGCTCAGAATTTTCCAAACGTGAGGAGAATAGCAAAAAATATTTTAATAAGCCCCTTTTCTCTGCCTCCCATATTAATCCATTTTGCATTAAACAAAAGCATATACACATCATTTTTGTTGCTGAATACATTACCTGGTTCTTGCTTAAACATGTTACTTTAGATTACCAACATATGGCTGTAAAAATAACTGGTTGGACTGATTTAAACTGCTGATTATAATCTCCATTTTGGCATGAGGAAATTTATTACAAAACCTGTTCAGGACTGCAGATGTATCTCTGCCTCACAGCTGTAGGAAAAGGGTGGATTTGCAATCTTCCCAGTGTACAGATCTCAGCGAGTGTCTGAAACACTCCTTAGCACAAAGCTAAAAAGTGTCCCTAAAAGTACATTGTTTTTTTCCTAACTTAACTTGAAGGCAAATGGTGACAAAATGAAAATTAGGAACAATGTTGTACGCATATGCAATTAAAATATTCTTTCATATGTAAATAAAATGCTTCCTTAATAGCCCCAAATATTTTTTTTTCAGTCTTCCAGGCTCACTGGAATTTGGCAGGATTGAGTGTGGTTAAGGGTTGCCTGCATGTTGGATGACATTGGTTAGTTGTCATCTGGGCAGAGTCTGTGGGCTGGTGGGTAAGGCTGACTACACACACAGACATGATTAGAAGGGATGAAGATGTAGGGAGTAGTTTTGCACCTGCCTGAATTCCTGGCCACTCAGTCACCCCTTTTTATCCTCTATTCCCATTATTTTTATAAAATAGACTAAAAGAAAACAAAAATGGTAGAGGATGGAAGAAGGCATGTCCATTTCATAATTCAGCCTTAACCACACAAAAGGACTTTATTGACATGTTTTACATACTTTTGTTTAGCTGGGTATTATAACCACTAACTGCCAACCACTGAAACTAATATACTGCTTTCAAGAACATCTCTCAGGTGTCAAAACCTCAGGACACATCTTGGTGGCTAAGTATGCAGCCAATACTCAAGCTCTTTCTTGAAGGACTACTTTAACCGTGCTAAAAAAAACAAAAAACAAACAAAAAAAAAAACCCTGTTTGCACAGGTGTTGTTGTTTAACTGATATGCCCATAATGTCACCAGGTACTGCAAAGTTTATATGTACTAAGCTAGCAGTAAGCTTACCCATTCACTATAGCAGATGCTAGGCCAGTGTGCACTAAAGAGCTCACAATTCTCAACTACATGAACCAGACTCTTGCCTCCGTGCAAAATCGAGGAACAAAGCCAAGAACTATCTTCCAGTGGTGCCAAAGCAGTGGTATTTCAAATACTTTTGTATCTTGTGTGCATAGATATATGTCTATGTATACATTCAAGGTAGGATAAGAACTATAATACAAGTACTAAAAAAAAAAGTATTAAAAAACATAACAACTCATTCTATTGACGTTGGCAAATATGAGATTTTTTTCAAGTTTATGAATGGGGTTCTTAAATTTTGGGTCTTAAACTGACTGAGGAAATCATTCTTGATTAAAAAAACCTCCAGCTGTCTTCTGAGAAGCCTGGCCTGACTACAAACCCAAACAATGCAAAAGAAGGTGGCAAACAAATCCTAAATTTTAAGATTTGTAAGTCTGTGTGCAAGAGCTAGTACACCAGACACAGAAAAAAGGGCAAAGGGAGGTAAACATATGGGGTTAACTTGTTATTCCCACAACTTGGGAGATAGCTATATAGAAATTCTCATGCACTAATGCTTTCTTCCAGATCTGATACAGGAAGAAAAAAAGAACAAGGTTTTTCTTGGCTGTCTTAATATCAGAGACTTTCTGAGCATCATAACCTAAGCATAAATAATCAAAGTTCTATCTTACTGCCTCCACAGAACTTAACTTCCACTTAAGCTGAAGGAGACTTGTCTTAGGCGCTTTGTATTTCTTCCGATGGGCTAGCTCAGTCTGACTCCACCTTCATTGTTTCCTTAGGCTAGAAGGGAAAAAACCTCTTTGATCTCTTGTAAGAACAAATAAATTCTTCTTCATCCTTTCATACCTACTGTAACAAGCTCAAATAAAAATCTGTGCCTTGGCAGAAAGTCTTCTAAGCAATATTCAATTCCCAGAACAGCCTGAAAAGATTAAATTCTCTTGAATCTAAGATTAGATTCCCTATGTTCTCTGATACAGTTTGACTACTAAATCCCAGTACCACTAGTGAAATAAAAATGCAGTTCATTGCAGCCTAAGCTCTCTCCTTAAACTCTTAACTTTGACTGTTCTTAACAGCAAGAATCCAGCTATGAGCTAGTTGACTGACAAGTGAATAATATTATTTCACTATGAAGAGAGCACCCATTTTGACATCTGCCTGGATTTTTAGATGTGTTTTTTTCTGACTGATGGGTGAGGATGGGAAGTGTGAATAAGTCAGTATCACTCTACTTTCTCCATTTCAGGTTCTGAAAGAGTTTTGATACTACAAAAATACATGCCATAAGCATAAAAGCAAAAAGGCATAAGCAAAGGGGAAATCTCAGATTTAATTATAACACTTATACACAAGAAAGAGTCTGCAGTTGCAACTGATATTGTTGCTTCAGTACCTAGTTCTTGGCAGTGAGAAATAATATACAGTATACCTTTACTGCTCTTGCAAATTTTTCATTTTGAAGACACCAACACTTAGTAATTAAGTACAACCACCATAAGAATGCAGGATATATAAAATACAGGTTTTTTCCTAGCAAAAGCTTAAATAAAAATGTTAACACAACTACAGAAAGAAGTAGTGAAGGAAATAATAGCAAAAATGCCATTCTTCAAAGTAGAATTTTCTAGAAAATTGGTATTTGAAATGCTTAAATGGTTTTAAACCTCACAAACTAAGCACCAGTTAAGCACCAATATCAACAACTGCCATTATGTGGAAGGCTTGCAGATGTTGGGTTGTATGTGTTTGGATTCTTGCCCAAATGACAGGTGTTTCTCATTTCCCTCATTAGAAACACCTCTTCTTCCAGCAGAGGACAACAGTCAAGAGGGAGAATAATACCACCAACAACTGTTATCAGAAGAGGATTTGAAAGGACTCCTATGAAAAAAGGTATTAGTTGCCAGTAGGTGCAAGAAGCCCTCAAGGGAACTAATTTCTGTTTTCAACAGTTTGAGACACTAAACCCAAAGGCATTGGGGTAAGAAGATATTTGGACAAGTAATTCACAGCTCACCTCTTCTTGAGCTGAATCCCACATTGCATTCATTCATGGTGCAACTTTGGGAGAAACTGACATGTAAAAGGTTATTTGGCAAAAGTGCATCAAATCCTTCTCCTAATGTGATCTGAGAAATACTCCTTAGGAACAGCACTCAGACCGAGCCTCTCTTGACTTAACAGTAAAAAAACACTGTCTGTTCCCAGGAATTTGTTATGTCTAACGAGCTCCTGTGTTTTAATGAACAGCCTTGGACATTTTTTTTGCCTGAATAAGAACCCAAGTGGGATGTTTTCTTCTTACACTTTTAAAGAAAGTTTCCAACCCGAGCTGTGGCCAGGATGGAACATTGTTACGACCAAAGCCCCCTCTCTTGCAGCCCTATGAACAGCGCTCTGAAGCGAGACCCTTTGAGCTCTCCTGGAGCAGTGGCTGTGAGCAGCAAAATCCCTCTGAGTGGGGCCTCTCAGAGCCAGGAAACTCCTAAGTTTGCTGTTCAGGGATCAGAGGATCCCTGAACAGTGATACCCCGACTCCTTGAGGCTCCACCCTTCACAAAGGCATCTGAAGTGGGTATTTCACTACCTTCCAGGGGAATTTTTCACCTTGTACAGGCTCTTTGTGTCTGCATGCATGTAAATGTGCATTTTCTGTACCAAGTGCACCAGAAATGCTGTGCACTGAGATCTCTACATTCTCTAAGTACTTTCAGTTTGAAAGTTAGGTCTGTAAGTAAGATACTGTTGTGGTACAGTAAACCCCATATGAATCTCTTACTATATCATTTAACTTGGTGCCATGATCTAGTTGAGGTGTTAGAATATGGGTTTGACTTGATGACCTTAAAGGTTCCTTCCAACCTAGAAATTCTGTGATAAGTGATATGGCATAGTTTTTGACTGACGCTGGATTTTTGTTTGCTTTTTCTCAGTGTGCCCTTACGAGTGAACTTTGCCAATGAACCTTGTCATGCTGTCACTTTTATACTGGACCTGTTTTTATAGATACCTTTTGCTGGTAATTCTTTAAGAAATCTGAAAACATTCCTTAGTGACAGAGACTACAGTATGTCTGAAGCACAAACTAGTTAGTTACTGAGACAGTAATCCCATAAAACTCCTCCCTTTCAAAACAGAGCAGGCATTAGGACCACAAAATGTTTTAGATCAAAACAGTTTGGAAGGATTACATTCAATATTTTTAACTCAAAATGCAATCTACTCTGCCTTGTACTGTACCTAAACCCTGTTTCTGTCCAGGAATCCTTCATGTTTGCTAAGGATGTGTGATTCATACATAGAAGAATGATCTTAAAACCTGCTAACAGGAGCAACAAAAACTCTAAACTAGTTTCTATTCTTAGTTTTCTGGGGCAGATTCAGATATTAGATGATAGGGTCACCACATAAATAATTGAACAGAAGATCCCATCTACACCTGTTTCTGAAGTGAATACTACTTGGAAAAAGTAGTATTTGCATGTTTATGGAAAAAACATGCAAAACTGAGAATACAAAAAGAATAGGCACAAAAATCTGTTGACTCCCACAGCTAAAAAGCACTTGAAAATGGATACAATCTGCTCAACCAAGACATTGATAAAATTAAGTTGGAAGTATTTCTGAGCTTGCCCTCTTTCATGGAAAATCCTCTGTATCACGTGTCTTAGAAATGAATGGGTTCTCAGGTAGTAATGATAACAAAGTAATAACTAATGATAACAAAGTAATTTTGACTGGTCCCAAGCGCTTTTATTTTTTCTTTATCAGCTGTTCAACACTGAATAAAGTATACCAAAGTACAAAAGTCAGCAAGTAAGAAAAAGCAATCCTTTGGATTTGTGATGAAGAAACACAGAGAACAGTGGAAACTTATATCTGAAAGACCTTGCTCCAACAGAACTGTACCTAAAATCCAGTTGTGATAGATCCAACAATGTCCAATTCTGTAGATAAAGTCTGTGAGTGCAGTTGCCTTAATGTCAATTTTATATCAGCTCATAATTTAGATTCAGCCTTCATCATCACTGCTGCTCCATGCGTCTTCATATGCTGGATTTAAATGTTGTTGAGGCAGAGACTAGAGAAAATAAAAATTCTCAGTGTTTTGCTTAATTAGAAATGCTATAATCAAATGAGGGCAAAGCTAAAAGAACTTTTTAAGTGACTACATGTAGACAAACTATTTTATCTCTCATGAGTACTGGATTATTTTTAATTACTTTTTTTGATATTTCACTGATTAGAGGCATGACAAATTATGAAAAGAAATAGTACTGTATTTAATTCCGATTTCAGCATAAAATATCTAGAGGACTGACTGGAAGTACTACAAATGTTTGGTACAAAATGTAACAAATGTTATAACTGTGTTTATTGTGTGCCACTGTTTTAATTTATGTCATAATATCCTCAGCACATCATAACTTAGCACTACAGTTTCAGGAAGCAGTCCTGGCCTCTATCCACATCCAAGGAATATTTCTCACCTAAGCCCCACTAGGGTCTAACTAAAGGGTTTGTGTAGCTATGCAGTGCACTGAATCACAGTGACTTAGGGTACATTTCTTTTCTTGTTTACTTCTATTCTGGTTCAGATTCTGCTCATACAAGCACTCAAATGCCTATTCTAGCACCTGAGAAGGAGCAGGAATTAGTGGCCTGTGGACAGCAAAACAGCTTCTTACAGAGAGAGCTCATCTAGAGCATTTGCAAACAGCAGCTGTAGCTTAACAGATTTCAAAACAATGGCATATATTACATACTGCCACTATGTCAAATTTAAAGGAGCAGTTTTAATCAGAGCTAAGTAAATAATCTTGCTGCTGTGAGTTTGCTTTTGTTTTTCCAACTAAGAAAATACAGTTCATTCACATCAAGATTTTCACAGCAAAAATGTTAATTTCAGGTCAACACATTTTGGGTTTAGGGTATCAGAACTTTGGAACTATATTTTTCTTCTCCGTTTAAGTGTAGGATAGCTTTGAAATACAAAAGGCAAATGTTACAACAATTATGTTTCTTGTAATTTCCCCATCTAAAATGGAACAATGCCAAAATTTTAACAAGTGGAATTTTCATAGCTATTGGCCAAAACATTCATACACCCTCATTTTTCAACATTAGTACAGTTCACCAGACTCTGATTCTGTGAATGGTTTCAGTTCATAGAAATATAGACGTTTTCCCACTCAGGTTGTTCACTGAAGTATTTCTTGACCAAGAGGGAGGGGAAGTACTCTACTGGAAAACAGTCTTACATATGGTCTTTCCTGCAATCACCCTGAATGTCTTGCCTTGGGCAAAAAATAAACTTATTTAGAAGCTCCTTTATTATATTTTCACATCAAAAATATTTATGTATGAATTGTGGTATCCTTAATCTTACTGCTTAATACACAATATATTCTCAAACAAATTAAAATACAATCTAGCACCTCTACAATTCCACAACAGGACAATCTGCAGAAAGCAGTCTGAAAATTAAAGAAGCAGAATTTTAAAGACCCACAGTCAAATGACACGAACTACTCTCAAATAAGTAGGAAGCTAGCAGCCTGCAAAAGATTTGACTAGACTATAAGAGGAAACGTCTTCTCAAATCCCTACAAGAATCAAAAGATTGCACAGAAATAATAGGGGATTCTCCTGTATTATTAAAAATGTTGATGGTGAATCACATATTGAATTGCCACACAACCTGCCCAAGTATAACAGCCATTAAAAAAACACAGTTCAAACTCAAAAATTCACTCAAAAATACCTCTTCAGAAGTATCATCAGGAACTGGCTCTCGCAGAGCTGGTATCCATGCAAGGATATTGCAGTCTTTGCTACCACTATAAAGTTCCTGTAAAAAAACAAGCAAAAGTCACTTTCACACAAATTCACTGAATAGTGACATAGATACCATATCGGGCAGGAAAAAAGGTAGAGAATAGTATTTAAAAATAAAGGTAAATAGTCAATTCCTAATTTACATTATAATCTGGATAAGTAGTACTTTAAATAATATGCAAAAACAAAATAAATATGGTGTTTTTTTCCCCCCAGATTGCTCACCAAAACACCAAAACCCACATTGAAATGAACTTTATTGGTTAAATCCATTTTTCTTCTTCCCTCTCTCTTGTCTCCTGAAAAGACACCCATTTTAACAGTTGGGGACCTTAAGAGATTGTTTATGGAGAAGTAAAAATAAAACTAGAAAACTACATAAACCAAAAAATAGGCAAATATTTCATTATAATTAAAAACCAGAAATGAACTCAGAAGAATCAAGAATCTAGTAAAACACATCAGAAAAAAGTGTATGTATGGAACAAAGAAGTATTAAGTAAATGCAGTTTCAGTATGTCTAGGGAAGGAAAAGAACAAATGGAGTACAATGTGAGGCTTGTACCCTGTTGGGAAGGCATATATCAGAAGGAACAATTTATTACTTTTAACATAAATAACTCTATTTATAATGGTAATGACTAAGGACTGAGATCTCATTGCAACACATGGCAACAAACAGTCCTTACACCAAACAGCTCTAAGTCAAATATATCTTAATTTTCCTAGTCCTGTACTAAAGGAAATACAGACTTCTCTATCAGTTCAAGATGAGGAAATTCTGCTGGTGAGAAATACTGACACCATCTTTGCAGTAAATTTTGCACCTATAACACTTGCATTTTCTGAAGTACTCCTTAAATGAACAGGTATGAATATATTCTCATATACCTTCAATGTTGAATTATATTGCTGCCTATATATGTGATGCCTGACAACACTTGAGTATTGTCATGTATTTAAACTGCCTGAGTGAGACAAATGAAGTTTTCTTTTTTTGTGGTATTCAGGCTGACAGTATGAAAGCCTTGCTTTAAGGATGCTGGCTTTTATACTTAAATTAGCAACTCTCTGCATATGTGCACATTATGAGTATGTTGATTCAATGTAAGCTCAATACATTATCACAGGTCTATCTTTGCAGGAAGTTTCCGACATCATTTATATATAATTAGAACTGCATGAATTATGCTGATATTTGGTGCAGAAACTTAATGCTCAATTCCTATAAACATTTATGTGGGTTATCATATTCAAGCAAGTTGCCATACTTTTCAAAAACTGGTCCTACACATGGACCAGTTGTTCATGTATAAAAAACATTCAAGATTAGCGTTTACAATTTTAGTAGAGATAACCATCCTACTTAGCTTGCTTAAAAGAAGATATGTTACACCAAAGTATAGGTCAAATTCTACTTTATTCTGTCAGCAGTACTCTACTTGGGCCTTATGTCTTTGACAGAATATAGAGTATCACTAAGAACTTTAGAAGATCTTTCCTGGCAAAATATCTCCTTATGAGCAATGTCACAGTGGCATCAGCATACTTCCATTTAATCCTTCTTACCACTTGTCTCACTTTCTGATCCTGGTATGGCAAGACCTTCAGTTAATATGAACTGCATTAAGCAATACTTACAATTAATTATTACTACCTAAACTGGTGACTCACACCATAAGTCAGTCAAAAGAAGAGCTAGTGACCTCTATGTAGAATTATGGTACAAGACAGACACATATACTGCACTATATATATACTCTATGCATGTTTATAGTACAATATATGGAAAGATTGAAATAAAGTAAATAAAAGCTGATTTAACTTTCAGTTAACTTCATGTAATAGCCTACAACTGGATTTGCCAAATACTTCTGCAGATGTTAGTAGCATTTCTTGAACAGTATGAGCAGCTAGTATTTAAATCAAAATTGCTTCCTGTTGCATACCTACTATTTCATGACATGTTATGCATGCATGATGATACACGAGATTTCTTTTTCTGAAAGGGAAACACAGGTCTTGTTTGTTTACTTAAATCATTCTAAGTAGATAATACGGCACGCTGGTATCTATTGTGTTAGATCCAATTGTAAACATCATCTAAGATATTGCACAATGAAGATTTTCTCTTCCACACCACCCTTGAAATCACTGACCTCCTATTAAATTAATGCTTCTTATTAAAGGGCCAAATTCTGCAGTTCTTATTACTCAAGCAGTCTAACATCTTATTAACTTTACTAAGGTATTTACGTAAGAACAGTATAGGCAAACAATAATATAGTGGATTTTGTGGCTCTGTTCCTAGGATCAGAAAATGCATAAATACACACATTAACTAAAGCTTACATTGGAGACAGCTCTGTACCATACCTCAAACATAAAAGGTATTCCACACAAACATGCTAATTAATTTGGATAAGAACAGATAAAGACTAGTATAATTGAATTTCACATAGCTAGCTGCTTGGTTATCAGTGATCACATTTGATTATATGGTTCAAAGCAAACAGAAGACGCTTCTCATCTCAAATTCATATTTGGTGCAAAGTTTAAGTTTCTTCTTAGAGCCTATTCTAGTTATGAGGTGAAACAAAGACAGCAATTAAAATACAGGTGATGAACAGAAGAACATGAGGGACTGACAGCAATCAATATCAGTAGGAAATTCTGAACAGTAAAAAGTAGTGAGAAAAATCTAAGGACCAGATTTGAGGATGGGTAAGACACAAACCAGGGTTAAAGACAGTATAAAAAGTTTAGAAGACTGTAAATATGAAGAATACCCTTAACAATGACAGAGAATACTAACTGTAAATGGCCAAAATTACAGAAAAGATGTAGACCTTGTTTCCCCTGAACAAAGCCATCTGCTACACATTTCACCAGTGTATACACAGCTTACATCACAGAGACTTAGAAGAACCATCAAGGAAAACTTCCGGCTTGCTTAAGTTAATTATGTTTTGACATGTATTTAAAAATTCCAAAGCTGAAAATGAGCTAATATGCCATTCAGAAAGAAGAAGAAGAAGAAAAAAATCAGAATAATATAGACAAGATTGAACTGACTTTTTTGTACTCCTAAACATGGCAATGGAAAAGATTATTAAATGATTCAGTTATTGTAGAGTTAAAGTAAAGGTATAGAAATATCACTCAGAGTTTGCAGTAGAGCAGGTTTTGTTAAGCAAAATTGATTTTTCTTACAACTGATAACAAAATACAAATGTGTAGCTGTGAATAACTTTGCAGCATGTTGATTTAATAATGCTTGAGAGAGTAAAATAGACGAAATGAGAATATAAATTTTACAAACAACATTGCATTCTTAGGAAAGGAATTTCACTGGCAAAATCGTAATTTCTATTGGAATTACATGAAGACTGATGAATGTACTTAGTTGTCTCAAGATAGGATAAGATACTTGAAAGTATATTTGTGAACACAGTGTTCACAAATAAGAGTGCCAGTTCCTTTGGTGTTGGCATCCTGATTACAGTGCGTTGATTTGGCACTGCCTGGTTTTTTAGTAGGGGAGGGAGGGCCACAGGAGTACCTTCTTAAGAGAAGCTGCTAGAAGCTTCAATCATATCTGACAGAGCCAATCTCTACTGGCTCTGAAGATGGACATGCTGCTGGCCCAGTTAGAGAGGCTAGTAATGTCTCCGTGATGACACATTTAAGAAGAAAATCAAAACAGCAAATAGGCAGTTTTTTTCCCAGGGTGGTGAGGAACCATGGACACAACAACCCCAGTGCGGCCCTTGGCTTCTCTTTGCTTGCCTGGCCCCCAGCAGCCGCGCCGCAAGGGCAGGGGCAGCAGCGGCTTCTCTTTGCCTGCCTGGCCCCCCAGCAGCCGTGCCGCAAGGGCAGGGGCAGCAGCGGCTTCTCTTTGCCTGCCTGGCCCCCAGCAGCCGTGCCGCAAGGGCAGGGGCAGCAGCGGCTTCTCCTTCCCGGTGCCCCGCATGAGGGGAGGCGTCCAACAGCGCCAGCGCCGCAGCGGCCGCCGCTGCCCCGGCCACGGCGGTGGAGCCACACGGCGACGGCAATAACAGGGCCAATGACTCCCCATCACGGAACCTAAACCAGAACAATCTCTCTGCTCTGCAGGATGCTGCAGGAGTCTTTGAATTAGTGGAACTTGTTGGCAATGGTACCTACGAGCAACAGGTTTTCTTCTTGATAAAGGAGAAAGTGTGAGGGAAAGCAGCATGGCAGCACCAAGGTCAGTGGAAAAAGAAGGGGGGGAGGTGCTCCAAGCATCAGGTCCAGGATTCCTCTGCAGGCCATGGTGAGGACCATGGGGAAACAGCTGTCCCCCTGTACTGCACATGTTCATGGGGCGTGCAGAGATCCACTCGCAGCCCGTGGGAAAAGTGCTCACGCGGGAGCGTATGGATGCCGAGGGGGCTGTGATCTAGTGGGAGACCCGAATGGAGGGAGAGGGCCCCTGCTTCCAGAGACAGAGAGGAAGGGCCCTTGCTGCCAAAGTAGAGCAGTTATCCTGAGAGGACAGCACCTCATGGATGAGTGACCCATGCCACATGGGTGTTTGCCTGTGGCATGGCAGAGGAAAGGCTCCTCTCCCTGAGAGAACGGAGGATGATCTCGAGTGATGAACTGACCAAACCCCCGCACCCTGTCTCCCTGCACTGTTGCTGGGAAGGAGGAAGGGACTGGGGGAAAAAATGTTTTAAAGGCTTATTTTACTTCTCATTATCCTCCTCTGACTCTGTTAGTAATAAATTTACTTTATACCTTTAAATTTGAACCTGTTTTGCCCTTAGAATGTTTTTCTCCCAATCCTTATCTCAACTGATAAGCTCTTTGTTAATTCTTTTTTCCCTTCTCCTCTGCCCAGCTGTAGCAGGAGAGGGTAAGCAAACGACTTTTGTGGGTGTCTGGAGTTTGGCCAGTGTCAAACCATGACATAGAGAAATGTTGTTTCTCAGACCAACTATTTAACAAAATTGAAAGCAAAGCATTTACAAAAAAAGAAAATCCAGTCACACTTCTAAAGTATAGAACTGTACTCTGCAAAAAGATGAAGAAGAATTCTCCTGAAGAAGAATCATGAATCACATCAGATATGCAAATTAAGTTTGTTGACACAAAATTCTAGATAGTGACTGATGTAGTTCTTGTGTGCATATGCACACAAGTGATCCTTTACTATAGATCTAAAACGCCAAGGTAGAGACACCACATGTAAAACATGTTTTACAGAGAGACCTAATTAGCTTCACCTCTTCAGTTTATCAAAAAGAACACCAAAGACAACTTTATATAAACACTACAAAACTAGAAGTTTTGTTGGGAAACTCTTCTTGAAAACACGGAAAGCTTTTCAAGAATGTTCTGGAAAAGATATGCTTTGGCCAAAACATGAATATTGCAGTTGACGTATCTCATTCGTATCAAAACTGCCTTCTAGGTCAAGCAAGGCTTATTAGCTTGGTGTCTACCACGTCTCCATAATTTTCAGTGAAGTCTGTTTCAGTGATACAGTCTCAGTTATTCATTCAAAGCTACAGGACTCAAAGCAGAAGCTATCAGAGTCACTTCTATGATGTGTTGCATGAGAGGTCATGAAAAGGTACCTACATGCCCCTTCTCCCTCAAATATTTCTGCCTGATACTCAGAAACAAGAGGCAAGGAAGCAAGAGCTGGAATATGAAGTATGATCCTTAACACATGAGGGCAACTATTGAATGGCCTGAAAATCCATACTATCATCCATTCTGCTCTTGGCACAATACATGCCATATGAACAATCTGTTCTAGAATATCTCACAACAAATTAACCTTTGTTATCCTTAACTTTTTCATTACAAGAGAAAAATACACCAGATGGGGACAGGAAAAGAAAAAAAGGCAGAGAAGAAGAAGAAGAAAAAAAATCTTTCAGTACCATGAGTCCTATATTTCTCGTCTGAAATGTTCTCTGATTAAGAATCTTGTGATGTTGTCAATACTTTATCCAAAGTGTAACTACGAGCATTTGAGCAATATCACCTTAGTACTTGAGAGCCTTCTCAGTACTCACAGCAGTACAAATGCACTTCACACTCTTTCTTACAGAGATTAGTCTCAGGCATCTCTGAGAAGGACAATTCCTCTTCAGTTTTACAGAAAATAAAAGCCTTCACGCACATGCTTTATTAAAGACTACACAAGCAAAAAAAATACTAAAGGTATATTGAGAAGTTACTTATGTGACACAAAACAAGCAGTGTACGGAACCTAATCCAGAAAATGTCATCCCAAAAACTTGACTAAACATTTTCCTGGATAACATGTAAGCCACAGTACTCCATCTTACGATCTTTGATTAAAGCATACTCCTGGAAAGTGAATGTTTTTATACTGCAAATGGTATGTCAATCTGCATAAATATTCCTGTTTGTCTAGAGTACTGCTTGCATTTTACTTACCTGAAAATGAGGTTGAAATACACAGCAGTTGACAGTACTATAATGCCCTCTAAGCATAGTTATCAGTTCTCCTGTGAAAACTGTATAAACAGCAATGGTACTTCCATATGGAACAAAGGCAAACTCTGGATTACAGCCACAAGAGACAGCAAATTTGAGTCCTTTCCTACTTTCATTACACACTTTCCCATAGTTCACCTGCAAAATTAAAGATCACATAGATTACATACTCAGCTATTAAACTCACTGGAAATTATATGAAAAGGTCAATTTTACTTCATCTTTAATACTCAACAAAATTAATTTTGGGTTATGTTAATATCTCTTGATATTTCAAACTACAGATGCCTATCAAGAAAATTATTTTTATGTTCAATTAAGTTTACTCTTCTTAATATCAATGTTAAGAAAGAGAAAGAAAGAAATGCCTAAAAATTAGCAATTCCACACTAAGAAATACGATTTGCACAGACTGTTGCATGACAGATCTGCATCAAGCACCTAAATGCTCACGGAAATTAAATATCGTTCAGGAATTACCACCTGTTGTGGTTTAGGAATGGTATTTTCCAATTCAGTAGTCCTGCTATAACCACTCACTCCCCTGCCTCAGATGCAAAGCACAAAAGGCAGAGATCATGGGTTGAGATAAGAACAATTTACTGGGAATAGCAGTAAAAAACTAAACAGTAACAGCAACACTATTAATAACAAAAGGTATGAGACAAGGAAATAATTTACAAGTCCAACAAAAGAATACTGGACCATCTTCTCCCAGGAAAAATTTCTAAGACCTTACTGGTGAGGTGTTAAGGGAAGCCTTGCTAATTAAAGTAGTATAAAAGCACCTTATTAACACCTGTACTAATGTCTCAAGCTATAGTTTCATAGAGTTTCTAGCTCTTGGCAAGTTTTATACAGATAAAAATCTCACAAAAGATTGAAAGTGAAGTTTCCAAACATGTTTGGAAATATTCCAGTTGGTTGTATCAGTCTAATTAGGTCCTATCAAACATCAAAGATGTCTTTATGAGGAGATAGAGAAATATATCATGGAAACAGTATAGCATTACTCTAACAAATTTAATTAAAAGAAAGCATTACAATTTTGACTATTTTTTCATTAAAAAAATGCATTGTGTTAAGAGTATTTACCCGATGAACTTACAAATTTCTTTGCCTATGATCAAAAGATTTCACAACTGGGATTTTTTATTTTCTTAACTCTAGACCTTCAATTTTAGGTAGGAAGATTTAAAATTAACACAGAGAGCTTTGTTAACATTGTACACAACAGTGACATTGTTAAAAGGAAATCATATGTATGGCTTAATCTCTATACCTTTTGAAAGATACAGAGAAAAATTATTTAGGTGAAAAGGATGGGCTAGTCAGGGAAATAAAAGGACTATGGTGTGAACTTGTATTACTTGTACATGCGTTTATCTGTTTGCTGATGTCCTGAAATTATTTTAAGCAGTACCTCTGGGAAGTGTACGAAAATACTCTGGACAATATAACCCTGGACTTAAAAAAGCAAAGCACGCTCAAGCTATTCCACACCAGATTAGAAAAGTGTAACATAGCCTATGAAACAAGTCAATGAACTAAAAGGTCTAAAAACCAGTGATCCAGCTGGTATTAGAGAAAGTGAACAAACTGTATTATCTACTTTGGTGGCAGTGATTTGAAGACAGAAAGATGTTTTTGTATGAGGTGCTGAGAACAAGCTGGCAAATATGGGTAGCATGGAGAGTAGCCCTTTTTATTTGAATATCTATAAGGAATTCTTTTTGCTCTGTTCTGAAACTAAGGAGCAGAATTAAAACATTTCTGAGGTATAGCAAATTTTTTTTCTTTCCTGATAGCAATGACAGACCATAATTACAGCTGAATAAAATTCCATGGGCGCTGACTTACCTAGTACATTCTTCTTCCAAAATAAACAAAGAAAACAATTTTCTTTACTGAACAGAAAATTAAAAGAAGAACCTTCAGCACAAAAAATCCACAAGGCATTGAAAGGACTGGAATAGCACTAGAGATTTAATACATTTCCCACCCCTTATTCCTGCTGCTGTGTGATTACAACACAAATCTGGAATAATGGACAAATAGGTATTTTTAACACTGCCATGCAACTCCACAGGAGATATTCCACAAGAACAGAGAGAGAGTTGCAAGAAAGCCAGGCAGCTAGTGAAACTCTCAGGTATGGCCAGCTGCTCTATGGATAGCACATTGGCAACTAACAGTTTGGAAAAAACCCAGAACTTTCTACCAACAGTCACCGCTTATTAAAGTTTTTATTACTATATGAAATGTTTATAGCTATACTCTCAAATTCATGAACTTAGAGTTACCATATTCAATCTTTAAGTAGATCCAGGCTTCTTCATACTCTTTTTCTTTATAATAATAGTAAGAAAAGACATCTGGAAAGAAAATATTTTCACCAAATCTTACAGTGATGAAATTGAGCAGCAAATACTTAACAAAAATGAATTCCAAGTTCTACTGACAATTGCAAAAATTATAAACCTCTTAAAATTAAGTGAAAGTAAAAATGCAACTGAAGTTCCTTGAAAACTTACTAAGGTGTTTTCTCCAGTGGAGCTGTTCCAGAGTCGCATCCGATCATCTGTACCAATGCTCAGCAGGTGAAGTCCATCATTTGTATAGCATAAACCATTAACTCTCCCATTGTGAGCAGTGTTTGCTGCCAGGAAAAAGAGCTGTCTCAGGTTTCTAGAGAAGAATTACTACTTTGTATACATTTTTACTTCAATGCAGTGCTGTTTAAATGGTAACATTCAGTTAAAAATAATTTAATTTTTTGTTTATAAAAGCATCTGGCCAGCTAACAGCCACCAGCAGTTCTCCTCAAGATGCAGTTCAAGGGCCAGTTCTATTCAATCTATCATCCAGCTGATGCCCCCAGTCTGTCACTGTTCAAGAAGCATTTGGACAATGCCCTCAACAACACGCTGTAGCTTTTGGTCAGCTCTGAAGCCGTCAGGACTGTATTATACTGCAGTATATAATTTAGACATACCTTTTAGGTAAAAGTGTCAACTGGTTTTTAAAGATTTCATTAGAAAATAATTATTATCTCCTATTGGTTTAGTTCGTATACCTTTCAGTAAATTAAATAACCTGGCCTATACGATTGATATTAGATAATAAAAAATTATCTTGAACCTTTCAGACAAAAAAATTAAGTTGAAAAGAAAGACGTTGTGATTGAACAAGTCAACATGTTATTCAAAGGAATGTATAAAATGGTACTAGTGATCTTTGGAGTTACACTGAATTTTGGTTTTCATTAAACAATATTTCTCTTTTTTTGACCAAGTACTAGCTTTCTTTATAACATTTTTCCTGTTAATAATTTCTTGAATTTCAATCAATATTATATTTATATAAAGGCTAATCCACTCACAAAAAAGATAAAAGAATTTTCCTTTTTAGAGGAAAGTAATTTAGAACAGATATACTGCTGTTGTTAAGGCAATCCCTCTAAACAAGGTCCCAAACAACAACCACTGACTCTGTAACAGAATTAACTGAACAAAGCTGAATGGCCTCTGTTATGTACTAAGTAGCAACAGGATTATCACTACTGTCCTTGCTGGTCTTAGTATTCAAATATTCATGAAATATAAGAATGATTCTAGTTATATACGAATTACCATCCGTTATATTTTTTATTACCTGCCTCAGAAGATGCTTTGGACTTTTCCCCATTGTGCTGATCAAGAGTACTCAGACATCCAGAAGCTCTCCTCACATCCCACAATTTTATTCTACCATCAGCACTAAGAAAGACACACATTGCATAAATTAGGGAAACTGAGTGCACCATGGTTCAGGAATTGTCTTTGGTCAACATCTGGCACTCACCTTGGTCCAGCTACTATTCTGAACCACTCATCACATGGGCACACTCAACTCAACAGAATTCCATTAAAAATATTTTAAGACAAACTTCAGACTTTCATTTATATGTATTAATAAATTAGGCTGGTAGACTATCAGGGCCTGAGAGTGAATCTTCATCTGTAACACAATACACTTGTCTCTTTGACTACAACATAACACCCTCAAATACATACACAGCCTGGGAACAAACTTGCTAATTCTTCTGTTGAACAAACTATAGCTTGAATAGACTCCACCATTGTCTGTAATAGTGGTCTGAGAATTTCGGCTTTTGTTATCACAGATCTATTGTATGACTGGTACAGGAATTGTCTTCTAGCAAACAATTTTTCCATCTGCTACAAGACAAACAACAACAAAAACCCACAAACAAACAAACAAGCAAACCTCTGAACAACACACTGTTAAAACATTTTCCTACATTGAGCCTTTCAGAAGCCTGACTTCAGAAACCAAAGGTCTGCAAATCTGGTAACTTCACTAAACTTTATGTAACAGTCATTGCACTAAATTTATGAAATAGCTATTCTTCTCTGCAAAAGAAAAAAAATACGGCATCTAAAAAGTGAGAAATGTCACACTATAATCAAAAGCTAACATACACAAAAGCTATAGAAAAGACAAGAGGATTTTTTACATTAAAACTGTCTGGCCAGAAAACAAAAAAGGCCCAGGAATATCAACATACAATCAATATTCACTGAATTACTGTAGCTTGAAAGGTTACATCAGCTGAGTTACTTAAGTTATTCTCTTTGACATAAGTAAGTGTGATTACCAGAATGGTAGTCTGAGCTAGATATGTTCTACTTCATTTCAACATGGATTAGCTATACACACACCAATAAACAGTGAGAAGTGATGATCTCCCTAATGTTCTACCATTTTCCTATACCAGTAGTTACAGTTAGTGTTTCAAAACTCTGCACAAACTTGCTATAAAATAAGCATGACTTATGCAGCCCTACAGGTTTCATTTTCCTAGGAAAAAAGCTATAAAATTGTGAGCAGGTAAAAGTCAATGAAGGAAATTAACTCCAGAAGTGCATTTGAATTGAAATAAATCTGAATAAAGAATATATAAAATTTTTACGGACCAATATTCCAGTGCATTTAACAGTTCAGCAACACCCTACCTTCCTGTTGCCAAAATATATTCATGACGTGGGGACCAAGACACCGCCAATACTTCTTGTCTGTGACCTAAGAATTACATGAAAAAGCTTATTATACACACCATTCTATGTAAATAACTGAAAGTAAAAGCAAATATTTAGTTGCATAGGAGTCCACCAAGCCAGAATAAGAATTTGAATTGTAACTTCAATTTAAATTTTGTGAAACTGTATTATTTTGGGACAGAAGTTATTCCTCTTTCTTCTTCTTCCTTGAGTGGGATTGCAGTGAGCAGAAAGTGATACACACAGTATTACGTGTATAATTTTTGATAATAAAGATGGTTTTACCTATGCAAAACACATTACAGCTCAGACACACACAGCTTTTAGTGCAGCACTGCTATTCTCATAACAGAAGGAACTTTCTATTTATTTTTCTTCAAGTCCTTCAATAATGTTCAATATAAACCTTACATACTTACAACCAAAACTTCACTTATTTTATCCTCTAAGAACTTTGTCCTGAATTTGCAGTATTTTTTCCCTTAACTTAAGGGAAAGGTATCAATGAAGCTAGTGAAGGGTGTTGAGCACAAGTCCTGTGAGGAGCAGCTGAGAGAGTTGGGAGTGTTTAGACTGAATAAAAGGAGATTTGAGGGGACCTTACTGCTCTCTAAAACCACTCTAAAAAGGTGTAGCCAGGTGGAACAGGCTGCCCAGGGCAATGGTTGAGTCATTACCCGTGGGTATACATAAAAGATGTATTGATGTGGCACCTAGAGACATAATTCAGTGGTGGATATGGCAGCACTGGACTCAATGATCTGAAAGGTCCTTTTAGATAGATAGATTTTTTAAATTTATTTTGGGTTTTCTTTTTTTAATACACACACATGCACCCACACACACACTTTAAAACTTGGAAAGTTATGTTAAATAAATACAGACAATGGGAAGGATAAGATGTCCTAAAAGGAAAGACTGCAGTCATGCTTCACATCATACGGAAACATACTGTTGAAAAATAAATGAAATCAGACAACACACTTTTGCTAACGCAGTTTAGAGGTGGTGTGAACCACCTCGTTCCTGGTGCATCTTCTAGTAGGTGCTTTCCCATTACCTGAACTAATCAAAGCACTGTAATGACAAGGATAATAGGAAAAACCTCCAAGATACAGGTACTACAGGGTGTACTTAGAAGGCTCAGAGCAGATAGATTTATTGGGATCCAATAATTAAACTACAGCCATGCATATATCTCCATTTCAGCTGCTAGAGTTAGTCTACGTGAAAACATTCATACATATGGTCAAGACACTACTGATTGGTTCAGTTCTGAAAAGAATTGCTAGATTATGCTAAACCAATAACATATTCTCCTTCCACTTATTCCTCCAATATTGCACTTGAAGTCACAGGCTATTACAGGCTGAGTACAAAGACACAACAGAGCTTATGCCCAGAAAGCATTAACTCTTGTGTCAAAATTAAGAAGCCCAGATGAAACCAAGCAGGATCTTCAGAGAACTGTTTTTATCACTGCCCTCTCTGGAGCTCTTGGTTCTAGAAACAGAACATGAGATGCCTGATGTAGCCAATTCAGTTCATAGAAATTTAACAGCTTAAGCTCTACATCACAAAAAAATCACCTAGGCTCCTTTTAGACTTAGCTGGCCAGTGAAGAAATAAAGCTGCATTTGTACATTGCTGTGTCTGACTTAATGTTTCTCTAAAGTCTGAAGCACAAGGATTTGCCTCATAATTGCCTTCTCTTCAGCACGTGTATATATACTAACACTCCAAAAAGTGCACATTAGAAAAGGGCCACCAACAGCAAATTGTCATTGAGTGCCAAAAGTAATGGATTATGGAAATTATGGAACAATAAAACCTTACATTTAACTTAATCAGGAAAATGCAAAGGATTTGACAACATCCTTTTATAGAAAGATTGTCCTACAGAAATCAGAAACTTCTAAATAAATCCATTTAAACACCTCCATGGGATATTTTGTTAAAAGCAGTGAAGTTTTCTTTTTGTTTTGATAGGGGGTTTCTTTTCTGGGCTGTGGTGGGGAGTTTCTGCTGTTTTGCATTTTTTTTTAAAGACCAAGTAAAACACCACTAGCTGACCACTACATAACCCCCCAAACCAATGACTACATTAAAGCATGTAATAAAGAGTAATCAGTATTGATTAGACCATGAAAATGCCCAAATATCAGAGGCAACTACTCATTGATTAATGATTGTATTCTGAACTTCATTAGCTTTAGAAAAACACCCAGAAGAATCTTTTGCCACTGTGTAACTTTCACAACCAGCTTTAGTCATGTTACTAACAAAGAATACATTGTATACAGTGTTTCTTTACAGGACTTGTTTTTACTCAAAGTAGTTATTGTTTAACATTAATGTTTCAGACTAAAAAGTACCCTGCAGAATGTGAGAACTGGATCCAGACTTCAAGTCACAGAGCTGTACTTTGGGGCTTTTGGTACCAACTGTAACAAAAGAAACAAAGACAGCTAAAAATCCCCCCCGCACTTGAGAGAACAACAACAAAAAAATCTTAGCAATGACAAGAAAATAGAAGTAAAATGCTAGCTGCATAACTGCTCATTCAGTCAGAGCAATGCTTCTATTAATAGATTTACATTTTTAGTACAAACAAATTTACCATGTAACAAACAAAATTTAGAAACTGGGAGTAAACATGACTGTACTTGGGAAACTTAAAAATACCTTCTCAAATATTTTTTTGCTGAACATAGTTAAATTGTGTACATGTAAGCAATACACAGATCTATTTACAAAATTTACTATATTTGGATCTAATGACCTTTAAATGATAACTTATGTAATGAAAGAATCTAATTATAGCTAAGAATTTTATCAGTGAAGAGAACTGATTGATGCATTATTTCAGAAGAACAAATATGATACTCACATTGACATCATCCAACTAATGAATAGTATTTTATTGTTCCAGTAAACTTACATCTTGCAAAGACTTGATTTATGTAAAAATAGGACAGAATACAGGAAAAAACCCAACTGAAATATTACTTGCTTATTATTATAAACCTTATCTATCTATCTGTATCTATATATATCTATTTCTTAAAAACAGATACATACCTGCTATTAAACAATGCTTTGTAGCAACTGGAGACATGTGATGGCTATAGACTGTTCCCTCAAAGTGAAATATATCTGCAGGCTGATAATAAAAACATTAAATTAATTAAAATGTGAATATATTAGCAGAATGTAAATGCTCACATTATTTTTCAAGTAACAGCTACAAGTAAGACTACCACAAATATAACTATTTACATAGTACTGGTAACTCCTCCTGGTTGGAAGCCAGATCACATAAACAGAGTAAGCCTGTTTCCAACAGTACAACACCAGAGTTCAGAGATGACCCAAAACACAGACCAAGAAAACTGACAAATGAGAAGTATAAATGGAAATTATTACAGTTATCAAAAATTAATAAAGCTAATAAGTAAACAAAAAGGTTGTAATATGGAAATAGAGTCAACAGGAAGAAGGCACTTAAGACAAAATTAAAGCCCCTTTTGATTCATAAATACTACACACTATTTTCAGTGCCTAAAAAAAAATAAAATACTTCCATATAAAACTATTATCTGCCTCATGAGTGTTTAAAACTAATAGAACATATTCACTTTAATAATTACAATTGCTTCCAGGTAAACTGCTTTTGTGTCTCATTCTAAAATACTGTACATTAAAAAACGCTTAAAACCAAGTTGTCTGTACTTTCAAAAACACCATTTAGTGGCAGAACAGGTCATTCAATAACCTTTAAATGTATGCTGTGTCTTTCAAGAGATGCTCACAGAACTAACTAACTATCTGGAAATGTAATTGTTTATGAAAAGACTTAGCAACTGCAAACATAGCTTCATATTTAAAAAAAAAAAGAAAAAAGAAAAAAAAGAAGCACCTAAAATTTGTTCCCTATTGTGTCCCTAGGATGACAGACCTTTTTTCAAAAATAATCTTTCACTATCTGTGAAACAGCAGTCAAATAGTATTAATGTAAATTCCTGTTCCCTATGAATATTTACATATCAATGATACTATGATTCAGTGTAAATGTTCATAGGGAACAGGACAAACTGCAGCCATGAATTCACAGTTCAGCATAGAATGTGACGTTTAGTGAGTCAAAGGAACACAAATTCCTAAACAATCTTTTTATCTTATTAATGTCAGTTTCATTGGTTAACATATTTTTAATGGTTTCTCTCATTCTCTACTGATTTTTAGAAATGGCTAAAATAGCGCTTACCACAGCAGAATTTTGGATCTGGATCCTGCATGTCCAGGGACTACCAATCCCTTCAGAAGTGCTGGTTATTAAAAACAAGTTGCCCTGCTGTACACTGCCATTGGACTCAACAATCCCTAAGAATGAACTGCAGACTAGACCTTGCTGGACAAGTTCACCCAGCAAAAATTCAACTAGCTGTATTCCTGTTCATAGCAAAAGCAGAAAGGAACTGTCCCAAGGGTTTCAAGCTCCTACACTTTAGACATTCAGGTCTTCAGAAATGGGCAAGTGCCACCAAGGTGTACAGGAATGCCAGGACCAGATCACCCTGTTGCTCACCCCAGTTCTAACAGGTGGCTCTTCAGGATGCATAGTGCTGTTCACCTCTGTGAGAACTTCAGATAAGCATTAAATACATGTACATGAAGAAGGTTGCACTCTGTAGAAACTCTCTTACTTGTAAAGTATTTGTATCCCATATTTTCAAGGTTTTATCAAATGAGCTCGATGTAAACATGCCAGTGTCATGAGGATACCACTGGACTGTCTCCACGCTGAATTTATGTACATCAGGATGACTCCTAAAATCAAGGAAAATATTCCAACTGGTTAGAGTTTTGATAATCACCTTGTAGTTGTCTTGGTATTTGATGACAAGTTGAAAATAAACATTTTTCTTGATTTGTCCTGAGGTTTTCAAGAAGAACTATGTTTTTGTTGGCTTGATTTTCATTCAACTAATACTCATTACTTTGAAGAGTCTGCATTTCAAGAAACTACAGACTGTTACCTTTTCAAAATATGGTAACTGTAGCATATCTCAAGACACTCATAAAGCATAAAAAGTGTCTTTTGAAATGTTTAAGTAGCAATGCTTACAGATCTCATGTTAAATGTGATGGCCTAACACTACAATCCATTTATGCTTCTTAAAAATCCACTGAAATATACAATCACACATGCAGTTCAAAAAGTTCATTAGTATTAGTGAATAATTACAGCTACATATTTATTGGCAATCCCTGTCTGACAACGTCACCAGAGAGTAGTAGGCTAAGTTACTGAGAGTCATTTATATTTGCATTCAAAAATGAAAGAGGAACAACAATAGGAAACTTTCAACTGAACTGTGGATATTTAGAGACTGCAATATAATTAATAACTATCTGTTGCAGAAAGAACTGACAGCAGAACCAGTCTTGACAGCTCCAGGATATGAACTCAAATTACTAGACTCTGAATAATGTATGTCATTCAAATACCTGGTAGACAACTCATATCTGAGTTGGATTCATATGGATCCAGATCTAGAGGCCCAAAACCAGCTGTTTGCTCACTCTACCCTCTGCAAAAGGATGAGGGAGAGCATTCAAATGGTGAAGGTGTGAAAAGTTGTGGACTGAGAAGAACACATTTTAGTAAGTGAAAGGGAAGAAGTCAAAACAAACCCTACATCCCAAGGAACAAACAAACAGAACTAACCCTCAACCAGTGAAGTGATGCAAAAGTAACCCCTCACCATAGGCTTAGACTGCTGCACATGACATTTTATGGTAGGGAATATCAGCATGTCTCTGGTCAATGTGGGTCAGGTTCCAGCTGTTTCCTCATAGCGTCCATCCCCAGGGGCAGGGCAGTGAGGAATGGTGAATGCCTTGACACTAACAAGCACTGTTCAGCACTCACTAAAACATCAATGTGTTATCAAGACTGGTTACAAGTCCAAAACAAATTACTATACAAACTACCACGAAGAAAATTAACTCCATCCGAGCTAAATGCAGTACTTATGAACAGTTGAACTGGCTCCAACTGCAGCTGGAAAAGGGCTCACAAGGTTTCCTTGCATCAGCTCTTATCTTTGCATTGTTCTATCAAATGTCCTGGCCTCCACAAGCAGTATTGCAGGGGTACCATTATGCAAACAGAGATGTAGATCTTCAGTACTGCCATGGACAGAAGAGTATGTGCTTCTGAGTGTACCTATGCCTGGCCTAAATTTGTCTCCAGCAGCACTGCATAACACTACCTTTTAAAGGCAGGAATGGATCCCCACAAAGAAGAATGAAAATCTGTGTAGTGAATTATGCTGAAGGGAAAAAAATACATATACTTGTTCTTCTAGACATGAGTGTTGGCCTACTTTAAAATACTACCTCCAACACTTGTGAACTTGTCTTTGAACAGACCCAAATTCTTGACTGAACGAGGGCCTTGAATTCCAAATTGCTGAAGTGCCATTTTTAACAACTCAGCCTCAGCCTTCTATCAAACTGTCTCCTCATACCTATACCATTGATTCCTCCTTAGTCAAGAATATGGGTCAACAGTAAATGTTATTTAACCAAACATGGTCTCTCAAATAAGTTGAACTGTTGATGCAGAATAATGTTTCCACAATCCAATCAGCTAGCTCACTGCTCCTGAAAACCTCTTATGCAGGATGGACAGCATGGCTGCATAAACAAACCCTCACTTCCTCCAGGCAAACCAGGAAGGATGTGACTGGCATCTTGGGAACAGGATGCGGAGTTCTAAATGGCATAGACTCTGACTTATTAAGGAACAAAACTAGTCACAATAAATAGTGACTTAAATAAACTGAAACACCCTCTATGATCTTCCCTTTTGGCTTTGGGTACTAATCAATGGCTTCGGGAACTAATCAATGGCTTCAAATAGATATATTATCTCAGCAGGAGGGAGTTAATGAAAAAGACCATCAATTGATCACAGATGCACTTAGCATAGTCCAAACCAATGTTTCTTTAGCTCTTACTTCTGTCCAAGCTCAACTATGGATGCACTGATGACAGCTATAATCACAAGGGAAGGCAAAGAAATCATTACTCATTGAAATTTGAGAGGTAATTTGGGATAATACAATTGAATTTCAAAGAAATTCCAGTTCCATAGGCAATTTGGCCTATGATCCCACCAGCAGCACAGCCACGGCTTTTGTGTTAACAATACACAATGCTTCACTATATGATATATACCCAGTCATTGCATTAGGATTAAATCTTAGAGAACTATACTTATCCTCTTGACTATAGAGTACGGGCCTGTAAATATGGAAATAAATGGGAGACTACTGATGCCAATATGTGCAATGCGTGAGAGCAACAAGGATACATTTATGAACATAGCACCATGAAAATCCAAGGCATTTATGTGACACTGAGCAAAATATTTCTCATTTTGAGATTCACCCTAATGAAAACTTGGGAACTGTGTATATTGGTAAAGGATGTGTTTTTATGAGACCCTCTTGTGATTCTGTATTCATGGATAACATTACTGTAGACCCAAGCAATCACTTTCATATTTGTGCTATAACTTTGTCAACATTATGAGATGTAATTTTAGTTATTCAGCTCCTATTGTATCCTATTAAAATATTAAAATCTAATTATACTCTGATTCAAGATTGCAGCCTACTCACATGGGTACGAACCTCATGCTGGTAAAGAAATTGTTATAGCATGAAGACCTGAGCAGCTTGTTCAAAACAAACTCAAAAAAAATGGACTACAGACTTTGTTTACTGTCCATCATGATGTGGAAGAAATAAATCATGTGATGGAGTAGGTGAAGAAAGACCATCTCTTTTTGGATGGTCACTGAAAGCTACCACAATTCTCAACAGAGTGCTCCACATTGTTGTCATTTTGTTGATGGTAACTCTTGCTTTTTGTTCTAATAATTATATTGTATGTTAAGATTTGGATAATTATGAAACAATCAGCCTAAAACTACTGGCTACCCTCACTAATACTAGAAATATTGGATGATCTGCACTGTATAAATGTGTGAAACATTCTCAAATTCTGTTTGGATATTGTGAAGCTTGAGTGACTAGTCATGGGTGAGTTATGTGGAAAGATGGAAGGGAGTAAAATTAGAGGAAATGGAGTATTTACATTCACATCCTAACAGAAGTTATAATGATATGGGAATTATAAGGTGAAGTGCAGTTGCTTCTTCTGGATGGAATGTGGTGAGCATGACTGAAAGCTATTCCACAATGATTCCCCCTACAAACAGCCTGCAACCTCAAGCACCTACTAAAGCAGATTAAATGGGGAGTGGAGTTGAGACACCACGGCCAGGCACTGTTGAAATCCATGTAGGGAGGAGTACTTTCTATCTAACAAACCACATAGCACCTGTCCACCAAGGGAGATGGAAGAAGATGTCTTGCTGTTGAACCAGCAACTGTGGTGAAATCACTGTCCTTGGATAAACTTGGTTCATTATCATCTAATTGTAATTCTAATACAGACTTCCATACCAAAGTTCAGGATCACAGACTAATCTCAGTTGGAAGGCAGACACAAGGATTATCAAGTCCAACTCTTAAGTGAATGGCCCATATAGGAATCAAACCCACAACCCTGGCATTATTAGTACCATGCTCTAACCAACTGTGCTAACATCAAGCTACCCACCTCCAGAATAAGATCACCCCTCATCAAGCACGTGCTCTGCATTTTATTGACTGTATCTTCAAGAGCAAAGAGAGAGAATTTTACACAATTTTGTAGCAAAGGTATAGTACCTCAAGCTCCAACTAAACATAAAGGAACAATATAAAAGTCAAGAATGGTGAAGTTAGGAAAGATTCCATTGTAACTTCTGTGATCAGCCAACAAGGTGATCTGTCTTCCCCAGAGGAATGCCTGTTAGTAAGAACATCTATGTGTGCTTCATGAGGGATTAAATCTTGTCTTTTTATTGGTCTGAACATGTTTTTGCAGTCAGAAATCACTGGCAGGCCTCAAACCTTAACCTGTCACAATTTTCTCTTATTAATGTAGAATGTTATTGCATAGTTGGAGTGAGTCCTTCATGGACCCTGGCACTCACTGGCAGTGGGCAATATATTTGAATAAAGTGGGAAATCCCACTGAGGGCGTCTCTTTTATGCTGTTGGTGTGTGTCCCTGACCAAGTCTGATCCAACAGGTTTATTCAGTGAAGGGTACCTTTAACAGAGTGCCGAGGGGCTAGTTGGACACAAAGGACTCAACTTTCCCAGGGCACTGACAGACTAATCTAACACTAGGGGTTGATGAAATCTTCTCTTTTCACATGACATCTATAGATCCGATATCATCTGAGCTAATAAACCTTTCTGCTCACTTGGGTTGCTACAAAGCAAAAAAAGACAGGAGGCGAGCCTGAAGCCAGCACTGACAATACTAAGCAAGAGATATGGAGCAACTTTTGATCATAGTTTAATGACTTCTGCATTGCTCTTCCACCTCTGAGGCATATCCTAGAATGGCCTGTTACTCTGGCACAGCACTAAAAGTCGATAAACTTCATGCATCTATTCTTCAGGGAGGTGAGCTGGTTTTGGCTGGAGCAGAATCAATTTTCTTCACAGTGACTAAACGGGATACATTTTGGATTCATGCTGAACAGAGGTGGTAACATAGAGATGCTTTTGTTATTGCTGAGAAGAGCTTACAGAGAGCCTTTTCTGCTTCTCATACTGACATGCTAGTGAGGGGACTGGGGGTGCCTGGGTGACTGGGAGGAGACACAACCAGTAGAGATGACCCCAGCTGACCAAAGGGATATTCCAGACCATATAACATCAAGCTCAGTATATAAAGATGGGGGCAAGAAGAAAAGAGGAAGAGACACATTTGGAATGATGGCATTTGTCTTCCCAAGTAACCATTATGTGTGATGGGGCCCTGCTTTCCTGGAGATGGCTGAAGCAGTGAATTAATTCTGTGGTCTGCTTGCATTTGCAGCTTTTGCTTTCCCTATGAAATTATCTCCTCCCAGGAGTTTTCTAGCTTTTACCCTTCTGCTTCTATCCCTGATCCCACAGGTGAGCGAGCACCTGTGCAGAACTTGGTTGCTGGCTGGAGTTAAACCATGGCAAGCTAAAAATCTTTAGTACCAGCAGAGCCAGGAAATCAAGCTTGACTCAGAGTGAGCTTACTCCTGGAGAGGCATTTCTAAGCACTGTGAAGAAAAATCTAAGCCCATGGAACTAATTATTCAGGTACAGTAACTATAAGTGCACAACACTGGACTGTAATCCACTCTGCACAAAAATAATTAATTTTCCCATAATCCACAGGGCTGAGGAGTGAACTAACAAACTCTTGAGTAGCTCTGCAGGAATCACCTTTGATCTGGCTAAGCTTAATAGTGGCTACACGACATTCAGCCTAGTTTCATGCCTCAGGATGTACATTATTCCCAGTTCATTCTATATGAAGTATTTTTATCCATTACTCAAAATATCCCAGCCTTTTCTACCAAACACAAATACAGAATTTATTCTATGGGTAATGAGTCATTAATTCTTCCTTTTGCAGTAGTAGAGACTACCTTAAAGATAAGCATTATCTGCATATTATCTAGAAACTGGTTTCTCTCAATGGCAGTTTTTGTCACAGGACAGCATGAACCCTATGAAACCAGGTAAAGCTCTCAGTGCTGACTCTCAGGAAAACAGGGTAAGTTTTATTTTTGTATTTGCAATAGTGGCCCTGTATTCTAGATGAGAAACATGGGGTAAATCACAGCCTACCACCAGGAATTCTCTTTTTTTGTTTTTCTATACTACTGGATCATCAGCAAGTCTATTTCAGCGTCTATTCAGAAACAGCTTTAAAGGGCTTCTAGCAGGAGCACATTCTTTAAGCAACTTTGAGACCAGACCTGTGTTTCGCCCTGCAAACTTGGAAGACAGGCAAACTTTCAGAACATGTCAGCACTACATCCTTCAAAGACAGGAGCTAGACAGTGAGAGGGAAAGTGTTTCTGAAGTATAAATTCATTTATTAAGTCAGGAACCCTGAATAATATTCCAAATATCTGAAGATATATATAAACTGTAGCTAGTTAGTTACAGTAAGTATTTAAAACATACTAGGAAGCTTCATGAATACTATGAATAAATAATTGAGGCAAGAAACCTACTAAGTTTATTTAAGCAATAATATCATAAGCCTGACATTTAGAGAAGTGCCATACAAAATCCAATTCTACTGACAAAAGGTATGCCTTGAGTAGTAAGAAATAAAAGATGCATCTCTGCAAGTTAACACCTACACAAGAAACAGACAACCAACTAACTATCCTCCTAAATTTCAAGGATGGAATATTTCTGCTGACCTAACTGAAGTTAATGATGGTCTGATTTAGCACAGGTTTGACAGCTTTTACATTGTGCCCTCTTAACATGAATTTCTTCAATTTGCTGCATCTGTTTCAGAATTCATTTCAGTTTCGAGATTTGGGGATGTATAGTCATTATATGTTCTTCACTATAATTTAAAATAATTTTGTGCAAGAAGCCGAGCCATCAACCGTTGTCCTATTAGCTATGTTCTATTTGCCTTTTTTCTTCTTATGATCCAAGATATTGCTAAGGCTTTTTATTGTTAAAATTCTATTCTGTTCTTGTATACGTGACTCAGGAAGACACTTTTAGACCTCAAATAATTTGTAGACTGGGAAAAAATAAGGGGAAAATACAGCTACCAATCTTTTACAAAGTAGAATATCTCTTACTGTGAGTCTTAGGTTAAGTTCTAACCTACTAGACAAGCCTATTATCCAAAGACAGGAAAAAACAGCTTTTGCTAGAAGACTTAATGTCTGTAATGGAAAAATTTGTATTGCCTGCAGGGACAGCCTGACAAATCAATAAAGGCTTTGACTCTATATAAAGACTACACACAGCATGGTAGTTCTTTAGAAAAATACATCCCATGTTTTCAATAACACATCTGTCTTCATTCAAACATGTTCTTAAGAAGTTTTGTATAAATCACTTCTGTCCCTGCTGTACACCTGAAGAGCTAAAAACTAGTAAGCTGGAAAGAGAGGGGAAATAAAACAAACAACTGCAATAGATATTAGTTTTTTTTCAAAACAGAGGAAAAGGATTATGCCAATAATTGCATAGTAATCCCACTTAAAAGTATATTTACTCAAATATATATACTATATATACTTGGGGAATATAGGGAATATATCTACAGCAGTACCAAAATTTCTTTCTCAGTTACTGGCATAGAGGCACCAAATTTCAACATGGAAAAATAAGA
Organism: Alaudala cheleensis; assembly: GCA_013398995.1. NCBI lineage: Eukaryota > Metazoa > Chordata > Aves > Passeriformes > Alaudidae > Alaudala > Alaudala cheleensis. The sequence goes on along the minus strand of VWYE01012087.1, from coordinate 176,693 downwards.
AAACTCACAGGTGAGAAATTACGAGTTAGAGGAAAATGTGGGTTTTTTTTTCCCTGTCTTCTTTTCTAGTGTTAAGATATGAGGTTAGTGTACTAGGTCTGACTTATTTTTGTGGTGTCTACAACAACACAAGACTGTCTGATTTTAGTTTCCATATGAGTACAACTGATTTCTTTCATTTTAACTTTTGAAACTGCTATAGATTTGCTCAAACAATATCACAGTCACTGTACATATGCAACTACTAGAGTAGACAAATCAAGAAGAAACAATTAGCTCCTGCCACTGCCTTTCAATGATTTCTGGTAGTATTTTCTACAGTCTTTTTATCCTAGAAATAAGAACAGCCATTAATTTGCAAGTTTAATTCTAGCCACACAAGAGCTGTATCATGTACCTTTAGAAGACTTTTGTAGTACTTACCGTCCAACAGAAAAAAGTGCTTTACAGGTGTAACTTGGTTTCCTGCTCAAGTTCTCAAGGTCATAAAGTACAATAACACCATCTGATCCACCAGATAACATGCTGAAAGTGTTAATAAAGCACAAAAGTTAACACACTCATAATTTCAATATGCTCAACATAATAGTGTTCAGCAAGACAGCAAATCCATAGTACCATAACACAGTGAATTACTTATGTACATTTTTACCTACCAAAGTATATACTTACTATCTTCCCTCAATAGGCTCAATATCAAGGGTGTTGATACCGCTTCCATGTATTCTTTCCACATCTCTATCTTTATTTAATTCCAAACTTAGAACCCTACATGCAAAAAAAGGAAGAAAGAGAAATGAACAACAAGAGCAGAATTATTAAATGTTATTACGTAGCTGTGAATAGCTGAAAACTAGTTTCATACTTCTTCAATGCATTTAACTCATGCTTGCCATTTTTTTGCAAAACTACACAATACAGAGATAGAAATAAGTCTGGTGAAGTTGGCAAAAAATAATACATTGTTGTTTGGAAGGTAAGAGAGAAATACATATGTAAAACAGGCTCAAAGAAAAAGCAAAACCGCATTTGGGGTCAACATATTGAACAAAACCTGGAATGTAATTTAAAAACACTATGAAAAGTGTAATTAAGAAGGTTGTAATCATCACAATATTGGCTACTTTGAAGCTTCATCATGTAGCATACTTTCAGGCTTCATCCTGCTTGGAACTACGGACACCTAGTGGACAAAGTAATTTAGTTTATCTTATTTACAGTATTTCCTTTAATGAAAGGAAGTATGTATATTGCATTTTCTGCAATACTAAACAAAAGTTAGGCTACCCCCAATGATGAAGCTTCCAAGACAACCTTATCTGCAATTCTTAGCTTGCATTTTTAAATACATTAATACTGCATAGTCCAAAAAGAGATATTCTGCTTCATCAAATCATACTACCTGATATAAAATTTAGCCTTGCTAAATGATCAGAGCTTCTTACAGCACTATTTTGTACAAACCACAACACGACCACAATAAAAACATAACTAAGTAGATAACTGAAAAGCTGTGAGGCAGAGTGCCCCTATTCACCCTCAGCTCAAATGGCAAAAAATCCTGATGTGAGAACATTAGGCTGCTACAGGCAGGCCCCCAACATCATGTCTGTAGACATGCCATAAAAGCAGCAAATCATTTAAGCTCCCTTAAACTATGTGAAATATAATTATGCAAGAATTCACCTAGAATAAGAATTCTGACATATACAAGATACCAAATTTAAAACCTTTGAGCTCCAGATAGAATTTTAGGAAGCAAGAAATCCCCTGTGGAAATTTGTTAAAACATATTACTACAAAATGAAGTTATAAATAAAATCCACTTAAGACTACAGATTTAATTTTTCATTTTAAAATCAAAATTAAAACGTTAAGGAAGGGAAATGCTAAGCAGGCAGTTGTCCAAGTAAGGGTAAGTCCGCCCAGTGTGTTACCGTTCTTAAACACGGAATGCTACACTGAGCGCTGCGGGCACAGAGGGACGTAACTGTGTTGCCAAAATGAACCTAGGAAGAAGCTTCCTGAACTACCAAAATTCATTTCAATTTTAAATACTTGTTTTACAATGACACAGCGTCATAAAGCCAAAAATCACCAACAAAGATCCCGAAGTTGTGTGAGAAACTGAACTAAGGTAGGCTTGATTGGATTTATCGTGAAATACATTTGCAAAGTAGATTCTCTGATGCTGAACAAAAATCACATTATAACCTAGCAGGGATATTAGCAAATCTATGCCTATGCTGCCACTACTTCCCAAGAAACTGCTAAGAAGAGCCCTGCATCTAACTCTTCTACAGGGAGGAGCAGCTGAGGGCACACGAGCATTCCCAACACCCGTTTCCTCACAAGCGGAGCCCAGCCGCACGCAGGCTGAAACCCTGCCGGAACCGCGCCGACAGCTAGGGCGGTAACTGCGAGACGCAGGGAGAGAGGCACAGCTTATTGCGCTGTGCACACTCCGCCCAGGGCTGAGTACACCGTACACAAACACCAGGGCTGCTGACCCACCCACGCCACCACAGCCCCGCGGGGCACTCCGAGACGAGGCGGATGGGCGCGCACCTCAGCCGCCCCGGCCCCCGCGCACAGGGGGATGCTGCAGCCCTTCACCCCGCCCCGTGCCGTCCCAGTGCGGACCGGCAAGCGAGGCTCCGCGGCAGGGCGGAGCCAGGGGCTGCCGCTCCGGGGCCTCCCCGCGCAGGGACACCCGCCCCGGCTCCGGTACCTCCGGGTGCGCTCGGCCCGGCGCAGCCGCGCGGGGTCGTCCAGCCCGGCCTGGCGAGCGGCCATAAGCCCCANTGGCGCGGGGCGGTGGGGCTGGGACGCGGTGCGCGCTCCGTGTGCCCCGGTGTTCGTGTCCCGGCGTCCGTGGGCGGCGGCGCCGCGGCCTTGCCGTCGGGATCCCGGCATGAGCCGCGCCTGGCAGGTTCTCCGCGCCCTGCGGCTGCGGCTCGTGGGGCCTGTCAAGGAGCTGGTGGGCACCGACCAGTTCGGCAACAAGTACTACCGGGTGCCCAAGCACGAGAGCCGCGCAGGTACGCACCGGGGCCGAGCCGGCGGCTGCAGACGGGCGCGGGGGGAGCCGCGCCCTGCGCCCCTGCGTGGCCCCTCTCCCGCCCGCCGCTGTCCGCAGCCAGCCGGGCGGCCGGACGGCGGCAGATCAAAATGTATAGTGGCTGAATAGTAACGGGAAGGCAAGTGCCGCGCACTGGGTGGGAAACACGTCAGAAAAACAGGAAAGCTCCTCACTGGAGGGTTTCAGAGCGCAATTATCTGCTGTTCTTAGTAATTAGGAGCGCTTCCACATAAGCTTTTAAAAGGTCTGGAAGGGCAGTGGAGCTGGGGAAGGGTCTGGAGCACCAGTGCTGTGAGGAGCAGCTGAGGGAGCTGGGGGTGTTCAGAGAAAAGGAGGTGACCTCAGGCTGACCTTATCACTCTCCACAGCTGCCCAACAGAAGGGTGTAGCCAGGGATTGGCCTCCTGTCTCAGGCAACCAGAGACATGACCCGAGGAAATGGCCTTGAGTTGCACCACGGGAGGTTCAGGTTGGACATCAGGAAGAATTTCTTCACAGAAAGGGCTGTTAAACATTGGAACAGCCTGCCCAGGAAAGTGGTGGAGTCGCCATCCCTGGAATTGTTCACAAAACAACTGGACGTGGTGCTTAGTGCCATGGTTTAGTTGACATAATGGTGGTGTTTGGTCAAAGGCTGATCGCACTTGATGATCTCAGAGGTTTTTTCCAACCTAATCAGTTATGTCATTCCGTGAAATTAATTCTTACATGTACATTTATTGCACTCCTGTAGGAAATACTTGCCTAGATTTCAGCCCGTGTTCCAGGAATCCAAATGCCCTTATTCTCTATGGATATGCCCTTATTCTCTGTTGATATGCTACATTATAAATAATCAATGGGAGATGGGTTCCCTGAAGATTGCCAGGTGCACATGCCAAAATGTTTTACAGTCATCTTTCCTCTCCCTGCACTTGTTTATCTGCTTGCTGTATACATCTTTTGTATGACTGTATCAGCTAGAGAGCATCCTGAGGCTGTGGATACTTTTTACTTGTTATTCTTCAGAATACAAAGAGAAGCAGAAAGTCTGAGACTATACTTGATCAGTATGCTTTGTCTTTAGAAACAAGTAGTGTCTGCTGGAGTAATTTCCCCTTTAGAACAGTTCCCCTGACACGCTTTGCCATGCAAGTTCCTGAACAAGTGGCAGTGACTTAAAGGAAGTGTCAAACAAGAATTGGGGAAGAAATAGTGAACACCCTTTTTTCAGTACTGTGTTTTTCCTCGGGGTTGTTATGCTGCTGTAGTTAACATATTTCCAGGTTTTCTTGATCTTGCTTTCAACCTTTGGTCTTCTCACTGCTGGGGTTCATGCTGACTTTGAGGAGTGTACAAAAGGCTTTGTCTTTTAGCAACGAGAAACAGTGAAAACTGCAGTCAGATTCCTTCTCTATGATTGCTGCAGTGTCAGTCCCTATTAGCCAGATAAAAAATTACTTCTTCTATTAGAAATACTGGTAGTTTTTTTCTTGATATTAGAACTTATGCTGTCATAACTTTCACTGTGATAGCCAACTGCTGCAACTTTCAGGTTTACCTCTGTGTTTGGAGCTGTAGTTGTAGTGCCAGTAGGAGTACAGAAAAGGTGGAACCTACTCTGCAAGAGCATGTATAAGAGATATAAAAGGCTTTTAAGGTTAGTAAAGAATTGAAATAGGTGTATCTCAGACCACATTGTGCCAGCCCTTGTGTTTCCCCAAATTTCTTCAGATGGCGTGTAATAATACTGAGAATTACACTCCAGAGTTGAAGTTGCTCTGATTTTTCTTTGAGCAGGAAGGACTAGCTCTTAAATGCTCTGCAGCTGCAGCTCTGAAATCTGTGAGAGCAGCACTTACGTGAATCTTAAGGCTCTTGCACCTGAAGTCTATTTTACTGATACAGATGACGCAATGCAGATCTGCTGAGTTATCAGTATTCCTCTGTTACTAGGTTTTTCTCTCTTTTTCTTCTGCTTTTTTAACTTTCACTTGATATCTTCAAAATTCTGCACCAGCAGCTTGCACTGACACAAAGTTTTACTGCCACCAAAAGGGAGAAATCTTCTTTTTCTTCTATTTTCATTCTCACTGCTGATAACGTCTAAGTAATTTATTTGATGTAGAAAATTGTTTTCTACTTCCTGTAGAAAACTTTAATAAAGCAATAGAATAAAATGACTGATGAAAAATAAGCTAGAAATGGCACAGAAGTGGAAATGAAGAGGATAAACCATTCTGTGGCACAAGGTTCTGCAAGATGTCTTGAACAAAGTGTCTAATAATTACTAACCATACTTACCTCAGTTTTTCTAATAGTTTACCATTAAGTTTTTTAATTCCTCTATTTTGACCCAGTCAAATGCATATTATCTGGGAAAAAATTGTGTGTTAAAAAGCAAAGGCCTAATGTTTAATTCACTCTTCCCATTCTTCTCTTTCATCTTTGGCATCAGATTAAGAGAAGGCTTTTTACAGTTCAGCTATACAAACTGAAATTTGGCATGCTGAGGAATAAGGCTGTATCTTCCATGTGGTCATTCACAGTCAGTTAATTCTCCCTTGTTCTTTTTCTATGTAAAGAGAGAACAGGAGAGTTCATATGGGAAATACTACTGCTATGACTTTGTCAAAATACTACTTGTGAAAATTCTGCTTATTTTCCGTGTATTTGTTACTGTGCTTTAGCTAGATTTAAAAAATCCTTAATCACTCAGCATCAGCAAAATGACAGAACTCTGAAAGAAGTAAGCATGCTTTCTGCTAAAAAAAAAGAAATGGATGTGTTTTTTTTTTTTTAATGAAAGTGTTTAAACATTGCTTTTTATTCTGTTGATTCATCCTATGTTACAGTAGTTGTTGATACTCACTTGACCATGAGATGTGGGTTTTAACATTAGTCATTAAGGAGAGAGGGAAATAAGTAGAATGAAAGCAGCATCAGGCTTCACAGAAATTCTGAAAACAGATAGGAAATATCCTGTGAATGTCTTACTAAGAATCTGTGAAAACCCACAAATGACATATCATAGCTGTACCTCTTCCAGTGGTTAGAAGAACAAGTACAAATTACCCTAATGTGGGTGAAGACCAGGAAGTATAGCAATAAATTCACTGGACTAAATAATAAGATTTTAGTTACCATGAAAGAAAAAACAGACTCTCCAGGAATCATGTTAACTGGTATGAGTGCTGGAAAAATAGAGGAACAAGTGAGATCTCTGAAGTATATTCACAAGGTAGTGAGTGAAAACTGATGCAAAATTGTTGGTTTGAGAAGATAGGTTTGTATAAATTTTTTTTCTGTTTGGGCATACTTCAGTGGTCTTTAGACCTTCTTGTGTGCTAAATTTAAGAATGTGGGTTATGAATTTTCTATGCAGGTGCATAGCAGGCTAGCAACTGTTCTTGGAATACTCTGATCTGCTACCTTGTCAGATGTAGGGAATCCACGAGCTGCCTGTCAAAGGCAGAACTACTCAAAAGTTTTTATGAAGCATTTGAATGAAGAGCAATGAAGTATTTTTATTACACTTGAAGGTCAAACTGTGCAGGAGGAAATCGGAAGTAGCTGTGAGCATCTCATGGCAAGTCACTATCAAACTGTTACAAAATTAGGCTAGGGTATCCAAAGTAGGCTGGGATCAAGACCTACCTTTTTATAGAGAAAACATATAATTTATTGGTTAAAGAGTTCTGAGAACATGGATCTACACAACTGATAAATTTTCTGTAGTACAATATGTATCAAAGTATTGTGCTGTTACAAATTTCATTTTTGTGACCTCTTAATTTGGATACCCATTTTCTTCCTCCATTTCCAGCTGACAGACTGTCATCCACTTTCCTTACAAAATGGACTTCCCTGTCAATGTTCATTATTGTTTTAAGATACAGTTCTCCCTGACCTTTGTTGTTTGGGATTACTTGAATGTAGGAGATTCTATTTCCCCACACATTGGTGATTCATTTCCACTGTAATTTATGCCTTTACTTCTGTGAATGGCCATCCTTGAGGTGTCGGTATAGAAAAGATACAAGTTTTCATCTGTTCCAGAACAGGAGAGTCTCCTCAGCCACAGCCTGAGGGAGAACTGGAATAAAAATCAATCTAACACTAGTGCAGTGATTACAGATGGTTACACCCACTGCCATGGGTGATGGTAACTAACTGCCACTCACAACATTTTTGAATAGCATCCTGTGCTGTACAAACAGGGTCACACCTGGCATTTGTGGGCTTTAATAACTTTGTGAAGAAGTTTAAAGAAATGGATGGTGAAGGTAATAAAAAATGGGGAAAGTCTATAGAAGTTAATATGTACACAGAAGATTTCTGACAGTTTTTAAAAGAAACTAGGAATTTAAAAGTGCTGAGAAAGAAACTCTCTCTTTTCAAGTGTTGGACAGCATTATTTGTTGTACATTAGGAAGATCTACTGCCTGTATAATTCATAGCTCACCCAGTGTCCTAACCAGATAGAGACCAGTGCAGGATTGGAGCAACACTGGAAAGAAAATAAGTTGTAGAGGAAACCAGTGAGATGTTGCGTGCAGGTTTCACTGCAAGGTCACTGCAGTGCCATCTGCTTTGCTGTCTCCCCTGTAGATTTAGGGAGGACCGAGTAGCTCTATCACAGTGCCAGGCCTGATGTGCTTGATTCCTTTGCACTGTACTGGATCAAATATTGCAGAGAGTGCAAAACAGACAGTCTTGCTTTCATTCTCTTCATTTTGACAGGGAGTTCCATCAGGACAGGTTGGGCTTTGTTTCAGACCAACTGTTGGGGGTTAGATTTGGATTTTTGTTTTGCCTTTTGGAATTTTTTCCCTCCAGTTGCTAAGCCACTAAGGACTGAGTGCTTGTTGGTACTTAATGAAAGACAAAAGAAACCAGGGAAGGACAGGGGAGCTGGGGGGTGGGCACTCTTCCCCTTGGCACTCCGGAGAGAGGACACCCAGGCTGTTTCGCTTGCTGCTAGAGTCACCGNCCGGCTTTCCCTAGCAGATACCTGTCTTTTCAAACCAAGACACCAACATCCCACCTTAAGCTGGAGGTGAGAGTAAATAGTGTAGGTAGTGTCTATGCCTCCTTCTGCTTCAATCAAAAGCCATCTGACACCTTTCTTTTTGCCTGCCCTGGTCTTTGACAGGGGTTTGGAACAGAAATAGTGGAGTGTGTGATGCAAATAATTCATGTTTTCTTTCTGTCAGTTACGATTTGTGTGCTTCTACACTGAGTTCAGGGTCCAAAACACTTGTGGAACTGGAGGCCTTGTCTGTAGTAGGGAGAAGAAGCAGCAGGTCAGTGTATGCAAGTGTTAATGTTAAGTTTCTTTATTACCTCCATCATCTGTGATTCAGAGAATTTGCTTCTTAAATTTAGCCTGTTTTCCAGGAGCGAGTATCTGCAATATAGACTTTGGAGATCTCAAAGTGGTTATTACCTCCATCATCTGTGATTCAGAGAATTTGCTTCTTAAATTTAGCCTGTTTTCCAGGAGCGAGTATCTGCAATATAGACTTTGGAGATCTCAAAGTGGTTATTACCTCCATCATCTGTGATTCAGAGAATTTGCTTCTTAAATTTAGCCTGTTTTCCAGGAGCGAGTATCTGCAATATAGACTTTGGAGATCTCAAAGTGGTACAAAAAATTTTAGGTGTATGCTGCAGGTATGGCTTTCACACTGGCACTGCACCTAATATGCTGTTATTTTTTGAAGTGTTTTATAAATGAGGATTTCTTCTTCAGAAAAGCAAGTTATGCACTCAGAAGCTACTTTGAGATCCAAATCAGCATGTGGTAAATAAAGGCAACACAGTATTCACTGCAACACCACACTTGCTTTGATTCAAGTCACTACAGTAGATGTAGTCTCACCAATATCTTAAGGTCTTGAATGTCCAGGTTAAGCTCACAGTGTAGCAACTTTACCCTGAGACTAGCTTTACCTCTGTCACCATAGGAAAGTTATCTTGTGTTCCTCATTTTGCCTGTCTCTGAGTAATTAGATTCTTAGGAGAAAAGCCAGCAACTTGAGTAAGTTTTGTTGGGATGAAGGGAATAATTGTGGGGATTAAAGAAGTGTCAGTGGTGTGCAAGTGCTGATTTTAATATGTTTTGCCTTCATTCAAAATGTTCTAATGAGCAATAACAAAAAGATATGCGTTTGCAAGAATACTGCCATTATCTGGGGTGAATATAGAAAGGATTGGCCTTTTGAAGTGGAGGGGAAGACAGATGTAAAATAAAGCTGTTTCTGTCTGTTGTCTTATTTCTCTTGAAAGAGAGAAAGTGAATGTTTAAAGTCCCTAGACTGTAAGAATAAGAAGTCATTAGATTCAGTAAAGAAAGTAATGGCTAGAAATGGAGAAAGAGTAAAGAAAAATTTGAATGCAAATATAGAGGGAAAAGTAACTATACTAATCAACAGGAATATGGGAGAATTCAAAATTAGAGTAGTTAATTTCCTGAAAACATGAAACTTGAGACAAGGTATGCTGTTTAATGTTTATCAACAACTTTTGTTTTCAAGGGGGGAAAATACCATCTTGAAAGTCAGGTCACACCTTCAACAATGTAGTATGATGGGCTTATTTGAACATAAAGATGGTTCTGTATTTAATGACATTCTTTCTGTAGATGGTGGGTTTTTACAAGATCACCTAAAGTGATGACAGTGATAAAATACAACTACACCAAGCTTGTCATAAGAGGAGCATCCAGCGTAACTCATTAACTCTGAAATGGCTCTTTGGTTGGTTGTGATAAAAGATGGGAATAGACAACTGAGTAGTAGTGATTGATGACTCATTTCAGTATCTTGGACAAGTATTTCACTAAACAGACTAGATGTATCAATTTAAGTAATTTATTCTTCTTATTAAATAACATACTGCCAGGGCATTTCCATAGCTTTGGTACATGATTAATTGTTCTTGCAGTAGAACATAAAGTGATACTTAGCGTGTTCATATATTTTTAATTGAAAAACAAATCCCTCATACAGTTTATGCATTTATTACAACCAAATATATCTTGCTGGAAATAGCTGATACCATTTTCCATTGAAAATAATTTATAAAGACTCTTAATAACCATTTTAGTTTAAAAATGCAGGAAGATATGGGGCCCTAAATACTTAATATCGGGTATATATTTTTTTCTTCAAAGGGCTGATTAATGAGCAGATTATATTTAAACTTTTTCAGTATCTTTATTTGCACTCTTAGGTATTGTAATGATTGAGAGTTAAAATGAGCACTGTAAAGTACCATCACAGGCAAATTTTTATAAGAACAGTAGGTCATCATTAAGGGGTCAGTTTATTTCAAAGATTATATAGGAGTGTTAAAAGCATGGCTGAAGTTTTAAAGTTCTCTATATGGGAGCAGCAGACTAAGTTTTGATTTGATTTGTATCTTCAACTTGCAAAGAATTGCTGGAAAAAGCATGAAGCATTCTGTATTCCATAGGTTTTTATATGTTGCACAAGCCCTGCATTAGGGGCCGTATGTGGCCTAAGCTTCTGATACTATGGGCTTTAAGAAGGAAGGTGGTAAGATGAAGTTTCTCAGTACTGTTAACAAATACCATTGAGAAATACATGTACCATTGAGCATACATGTGGCATTACCCAGTTTCAGTGGTAAATTTTGTTGCCAATACTTGAATGCAAGCACTCACTTCCATGGGAAACATTTTCTTTATGTGAAATGCCCACTCATATTTACATAAGCCTGTATCTTGTCCACTAAATTCTCAACAAAGCAGAAATGCATAAATAAAGAAGAATCTCTGTAACAAAAAGTACTAAGTATTCAATTGCATTATATATATAAATTGTCCTGTATATCTGATTGAATCCAGTCTTCAGTTGAAGTATGTACACTTTGAAATGGAAGATTTTCAGAAAGATTTACGGTTCTGTTGAGACAAAAGAACTCCTCCATGACAGTTTTTGTTGCTCCTTGTTTTCTGTTTTAGGTAGTGGTCTGTCACCTTCCTGTGTATCAGAAGTTTAGAGTAGAATTTCTACTTTCCTTCAGAATCTTTTATAAAACAGAGATTTTTATTGAAGATTAGGCTGAAACATTTCTGTAATGCTTTATGATGAATGGCAGAGAGTGGAAGAAGCTACAAATCTCCAAAGCATATCTTCGGAGATAAAAGCTATGGTTTTTCTTCTGTATGGTAGCTTCCTCACTAACAGGAATGAAGTCTAAGGAATAGACAGAAACTGATTGAGATGAAGCATTTGTAAGCTGATTATTGAGAATTGCAGATAATTGGGCATCATATTACTGAATATTAAAAGTAGTTTTTCAAGTTAGTTTTTCAAATGTTGGTGGGAAGCTAATGAATTTTAGTTTTATGTGTCTAATGTTAAGATACTAATGAAACACAGAATTTGAATATTGATTCCTGAATAGAAAACCAAATCTTAGAAGATCTCATTATCTTGGTTATGGAAATAATTCTATGTAGAAAGTGTGGCTTTGTTTTTTTTCCCAGATGCAGACTCTGACACAACAGCAATACCTGGCAGTTAGGGGTTTGTCCAGGTGGTGGCAACGTTGTTTCAAAAACAGAAGAACAGCAAGCACTGACAGCTCTCTTGAGTATTCATTTATGGAGAGATAATAGAATACAGAAACATAGTTCTAAAATAATTGTGTGCACTTATGTTAGTACAGAAATAAAACTTGCACTGCAGACTGCTAGTTTCTTGGACTGTAATTCCAGAATGACAAAATAGCTTTTCAATCTGGGTGACACTTTACGTAGCAAGGCAATTACACTTTGGAAAGCTCATTGCAGGTTATGAAAGCAGTAATATTTTAAAAACCTGTGTTTGTTTGCAGTGCTGTAGACTCATAAAGGTATGAAAAAGACTTCCAGGTTCATTTAGCAACCTTTGACCAAACACCACCATATCAAGTAAACCATAGCACTAAGCACCACGTCCAGTTGTTTTGTGAACAATTCCAGGGATGGTGACTCCACCACTTTCCTGGGCAGGCTGTTCCAATGTTTAACAGCCCTTTCTGTGAAGAAATTCTTCCTGATGTCCAACCTGAACCTCCCGTGGTGCAACTCGAGGCCATTTCCTCGGGTCATGTCTCTGGTTGCCCGAGACAGGAGGCCGATCCCTGGCTACACCCTTCTGTCGGGCAGCTGTGGAGAGTGATAAGGTCAGCCTGAGGTCACCTCCTTTTCTCTGAACACCCCCAGCTCCCTCAGCTGCTCCTCACAGCACTGGTGCTCCAGACCCTTCCCCAGCTCCACTGCCCTTTTCTGGACTCACTCCAGCACCTCAGTGTCTTTCTTGCGCTGAGGGCCCAGAACTGGACACAGCACTCGAGGTGTGGCCTCAGCAGTGCCCAGCACAGGGGGACAATCCCTGCCCTGCTCCTGCTGCCCACACTATTGCTGATCCAGGTCAGGATGCCATTGGCCTTCTTGGCCACCTGGGCACTCCCTGGCTTGTGTTCACCAACACCCCCGGGTCCTTTTCCATTGGACACTTTCCAGCCACTCTGCCCCAGCCTGTGGCACTGCCTGGGGCTGTTGTGACCCAGGGGCAGGACCCAGCACTTGTCCTTGTTGAAGCTCACACTGGCCCCAGTCCATGATCAAGCCTGCTGAGATCCCTCCAAGAGGTAATGATCCCACCCAGCTTGGTGTCATCTGCTAGCTCACTGACAGTGTATTTAATCCCCTCATTGAGATCATCAGTAAGGAAATTGAACTGGGCTGGCCCCAGCACGGAGCCCTGGGGAACCACACTCATGACCAACCACCAGCTGGATGTAACTCCATTCACCACCACTCCCTTGGCTCAGCTATCCAGACAGTTTTTAGTGAGATAAGTGCATCTGTCCAAGCGACAGTTCCAGCATTTCCAGTTGATTGGCATGGGACACAGTGTTGATGCCTTTACTAAAGTCTGAATAGATAATATCCACAGCCTTTCTCTCATCCACTAAGCGGCTCACCTGGTCAGAAAAGGAGATCAGGTTGACCTGCCTTTCCTAAACTGGCTGGACCTGATACCCTCTTTCTCCTGGATGTGCTTCGTGAGAGCACTCAGGATAATCTGTTCCATATGTTTCTCTTTTAGCTGCCAGAAGCAAACTGGCAAGAGGCATGGTATGTTAATCTCTGACTTGAAAAGCCAGGAATAGCAATAAGTAATCATATGGACAGGTAGTAACTTGTATATTATCTGGCCATTGCTACAGCCAGGTTTGATCGTCAGTGTGTATATTGGTATTAAACTGAGATGCTGATCTTGTTGAATTCTGCCTGCTACTATTAACACTCATATGCTGTACATTTCTGAGTCAGTTATTTTACACTTAGCTTGAAAAGCTGTTTTGATTCTTTCAGCAGAGGTTTGTAAAGAGGTTATGGTTTGAGTGGGTATCTTTTTTTTAGGTTTCTTCAACTGCCAAAAAGTGAGGTAGTAAAAAAAAAATTTAAAAAATGTCCTTGTGTTAGTAACTCTCTTCAACAGTGTATGGAGAGAAAAAAGTAGTATAGTGCTAGAAAGATAAATGTTTTTAATAGGTAAAAAAAATCTTAGCGGTGTTTTAATCGTGGTGATTTGAACAGCTGACACCTGTGGAGCTGACATTAGTAGGGCTGAGCAAGTTGCAAACATGATCAATATATCAATCAGGATTGTTGACATATCATCATGGCTGCTTTGTGACTAAATTCCATGCCTTTTAGTTTTGTTATTTTGAAATAAGGGAGAATTCAACTTACTTTTCTGGTTCCAAAGGAGGAAAAAAATCCATCATTAATATGCATAAAAAGAACAAATCACCTACTAAGTGAAAAATTTTAGAGTTTGAAATCATGATGGGAAATGAAAGAACAGATTTTACAGAAGATAGTGCAAGTATGTCACTAGCAGGTGGGGGGAACTTTTTTCCTAATATGTGTGTGTAATTCAGTGCATTATTTACATGAATTTGGGTAAACAAGATTATAAATACTGTATACATGCTTTGTTACTTGTGATTCTGATGTGAAAATTTGCAGTGTCCGTTTTTGCTGGTACCTAATTTGGTGTATCTTTTCTTAGGAATTGTTTTTTTACTGTAAAATAAGAGTGCAAATAAAATTAAGCATTTAAATTGGTGGGGTAGCCCTACCCACCACAGATGTCATTTTAAAAAAGAAGATAAAATAACAACTTAACAAAAGAGTTGAGAAAGCATGAGATTACGAATAGCTGAGTAATGTTGGCATGCTACCCTATGGGCCACTGTAACTTTTTAAGGTTCTCCTGAAGAATAGAGAAAGTGGTAAAGAATTAGGTCTTGCTTCTGCTTTGTGCAATAAGTTTATTGTGTTCTTTATAAATCTTTAAAATAACTAAGTTTCTGTTACCAGAGGCTTTATAGTGTTAATGTCGGGTTTGCTGATTCAAGAACTGTTTTGCTTTGAGGAGAGGGAAGAATCAGTTTCATACTCACACTCTGGGCACAGGGGTTGGGCAGAAAGGGAGAACATCGAGGAATGAATGTGACAGGTTGAGGGAGTGGAAATGATGAAATAGGGAGGTGAGATCTTAAATTCTAAATGTCCCTTGTTTATGGCTGTGTGTATATGAAAAACAGTATGTTATTTCATCCTTCTTGAAGTGAAGGAGTGATTTGACTAGCCTCTTTCAATTAGATGATCAGGAAACACCATCAGCAGGAATTGGAGTCGGCATGAAATTTAGAAGAGATCAAAGAAAGGGTGGATTCTGACAGACTTCTGCTGGCAGTGCTCAGTGCTGTAGGAACTGAAGATGTCACTTGCTTTGGAATTATTAAGCAGATGTGCTAATTGATATTTTGTGTCTGTAAGAAGGATATCAAACTCGAAGATGAAGAAAAGTTAGTGCAGACAACCACAAACAGGAAGATAGAACAGAAAGGTACATAGCAACATGCAGCAGGATGTCCACTAAACATAACATCCACCACAAATGAACGAAGAATACTTCTTGAAGTAGAAGTGTATGCAGCAGTGGGGGAAGATGTTAGAAAAATATTTTAACTTCAGCACGGTAGTGTATGACCCCTATATTCATGGTTAGTGCTTAGTTTTGTACCACACAGTGCTTAGTACAAATACCAGAGGTCAGTGTGGCCTTGTGCTAGCTCCCTGTTGTGACTTGTAAGTCTTGTGACACCTAATGCTTCATTATGAATTTGTATTAGTGATTAATGTGTACTAGTTGATGTCTTAGTTTTGAGAACAGAGATAGAGTGCTGGAGTAAAGAATGATAGGAGAAGTGCATCATGACCTTACCACGTACTTGAGATACTCTTCAGGAAAGAAGATTCTTCAGAAGATCTGGGACCATAAAAGGGAATCTTGGGGAACGGGATGTTCCTAAATGACCACAAGACCCTCAGGAGACTCATAGCCAGATAATTTTGGAATCTCTGTTTTGGTACCTGGAACATCTTCTTACCCTTGTTCTTTGCTTTACTATGGTGTCTGCACAGCTTACCTCTCACTCTTCTCTGTTTGCAATTTCAGCTGTGCAGTAACTTGTTTTCCCTTCTTAAGTATGTTAAATCAGAGGTACCACCAGTGTTGCTGATCGGCTTGGCCTTTGCCAGTGGTGGGTGTGTCCTGGAGCTGTCTGGCATTGCCTCTGTCAGACATGGAGGAACTTCTCACAGCTTCTCAGGGAAGAGAAGCTCCCTGTAGCCATCCCCTCCACTGGCCATACAAACCCTATATACATATATAGCTATACAAGTGTCTGTATCTATCTACATATATATATATAGCAGTGACATGCTATTATGGTCAAGAATACCCCAACTTAACAGTTGTAAAGGAAGATATGTAATGAAGACATTCAGATAAGCAAATTGAGCTCTTTCATATCATGTTTTGCTCTCTGGATTATAATGTGCTGCCCAAAGACAGATAGCAATCAAGGTGAAGGTTCTGCCTGAACCAAGGGAGGAATTCATCCCAGGGTGTAATTCATGTTTGATTTGTATAAAGGTTAGTCATGAAGGTTGGTAAGTAAATTTACTACTACATTGTTAAATTTAACTCAGCTGAATATTGATACTGTTTCTCTGAATGCACAGTGCATAAGAGAGGAATTTGAAGTCTTGTCTTAATTCAGCATCTTCAGTACAAGAAATTGATACTCAGAGGAGACTGCTGGCTGTTTCTGGTCTTTCTCCTGTAAAGCAGACCTACTGACTAGGAATTGACAAAGGGGGAAACAAAGTTCTGAGGAACTCAGAATATCAAGATTGTGTTTTCCAGTAGACTGCAGGCAGTTACCTGGAGCAGATACATCCAGTAATGGGGTACTAAAGGAACACTTGCTCCTCTGACCAGACATCACAAATTATTTAATTTTTAAAGAAAAACAGATGGTAACAGTAGCAGTTATGGGGGCAGAGGTGAGGGGACACCCACAAAACCGTAGGAAATTTTAAAGGACCTTGCAATTAAGTATAGTAGGTGTTGCCTACTTAATGGTCCCGCACTCTTGCTCCAAGTGGTCCTTGCTAGTATTTTTTCAGACTAGCACAAGGCCAGCCAGGCACAGCAAGTTCAGTGTTAGCCTAATTTTTTTGTATCTAGCAGCTTTCCTTATTCTCCTGTGAACAAGCCTTCATTTTGTCTTGGAAGAAACTAAAAAACACGTAAGCCCGCTTCATGTGCGAGAGCTTCATAGCTCTGTAAGAGTTGTGAAAGGTTCAGGCAGAGCAAAAGAGAAGCCTCAGAGCTGGTTATTACCAGGAGACTGCAAAGACTGTTTAAATATATCTGAAAAGTTCTGGAGTTGATGCTTAGCCATCCGACCTTATATACTTGTACTTCAGAAGTGGTGACTTTTCCCTGTATGTTAGCTATGGTGCTGGTTAGTGTAGTGATCACAGTATTGAAACAATTAAAGCTTCAGATGGACTGATCCTCCAGAAACATTAAAAAAAATTTGGTATGATGCTAACAACCTCTAATTGTGGAAAAATGAATGCTTCAGATAGAGTGACACAACTTCCATAAGCAGTTGTAATGTATCTTTTTCTGTTTTTAGTCAGGAAGTTTTTGTTAATAAATGATGGCTTGCTTACAGGCAGAATCATCTTTATGTTTTCTCTTTTACTATGTAAGGTTTTTAAAATGCAGTCTTTGAATAGTTTTCCATAAGAAACGAGACAAAACTTACTCTTTTGAAATCAATGACAGAATGTCTATTATCTTCCAGATTTTCACTTTCTGCCATTTTTACAAAATACCTATTGAGAGAGTTCTGTATTTAAATAGGTAATTTAATGTATATGATGTATTCTGGTGTTTAAACCAATGTATAAACAGAAACTATAAATACTTGATCTAGGTAATACAATAGAAACACTGAACTCTAAAATTGCCAAAAATTAAACTACTTATGGTTCCATTTTCTGCAAAACTACGTGGCTGTTGTAAAATTATCATCCATATTTGTTCGTGTGATAAAGCAAATCTCTGATCTGAGAGTTTGGAGAGTCTAGTATTTATGCCAAAAAACAGTGTTCCTCTTCCTTGCTCTGTCTGCTCATGTACTTCTTATACTCATGACAAGTGTGTATGCAGCTGTCTATTGCCTGTCTAACCTAGTGTGCTGATTTTTTTTCAGCAAAGAGGAGTTACTTGATCTGGTTCAAGGCACAAGCTGTGTAAAGAGCTAAAAAGCATCCAGGAATGAGAACGATCCAGGCTGGCTACTTTCTGTGGCTCCTCTAGTTTGAAATGCTAGTTGAACTACTAATCCAGGTAATTCTAGTAATTCTAAAGAGTCAAAGGCTACATTTTTACCTATTACTGGAGATTTGCAAATACTGGCATTGTTTTTCTTAGTTCCCATTTGTAATAACAGTAGATCTCTGTTGTCTTATCCAAAACAAAAATCTAAATTTATGTAATGATTATAAAATAATCAAAAGAGTAGTTTTAGAAATAAGTTTTGATTATTATCTTTTTGGCTTTTTTTTTTTTTTTTGCTACTCAGTGTAATAGTTTGTATCTCTGTAGCAGTTCTTCAGATCACAATGGATACATTTTCCAATGCTATTAAAATGCACTTGATATTTCGATGTGAATATTTTCTAATTTCAGGGAAACAATTTTGCTTAATCTATCCCTGATATGAGAACCAAGAATCAGTACCCACAAGCATTGACACTGGTTTAGTGTAATGTACCAAAACTTCTGTCTTGGTTTGAAACACAGGTGTCTGCCAGGGAAACCGGAGCCCCCCCCAGCTTTGCAATGGAGAATTCAAACCGCCTCCCTCCAAATTATTATAACTTTGAAATTAAGGGACTTTCAGGCAAAAAGATGTGGGAATAGGAATAACAGGTTTTTTACTAATATATATATATATAACAGAAGCAAACAAGCAAACAAATAGCTACAGCATTAATAATAAAACAACCAAGAACCTCGAGGGGCTTTGCTCCACAAATCCCAGGGCAGTCTGATCCCAGTGTCTCTGAGGCACCAAGCTGTAACTGTGGGAGATCCCAGGCTGGTGATGAGGTAGATGGGAAGTTCCACAGCGGTGGCCAGAGCAGAAGAGATGTCTCAGCGAGGCAGGGGTGCGAGTTCAGCGTAGGCAAAAACCTCAAAGCAGGGCTGGAGAAACAGCAGTGGCAGGACAGGGCCGGAGGCGAGCTCAGAAATCCTCAGGCACACGAGCAGATGGTGGTAAGTTTCCAGGAGCAGAGTCGGTGGTGACAGTGAAAACTCCTTCTGCAGCAAGTAAACAGCCTGGGTGTCCTTTCTCCGAAGTGCCAAGAACACGAGAGCCTGCCACCCAGCCCCCTGTCCCTTTTCTGCCCCCAAATCTTGTTACTTTTCCCCTCCGAGGGAAACCTCCCAGAGGCAAAGGAAAAAAAGGTGTAGCCAGGTTCTGCCTTCTCCTCCCTGGCCTTTTTTGTCTCTGGTTAAGTACCGACAAGTACTCGGTAGTGTCTTAGCAATTTCCAGAGCTGGAAAATGGGCAGCTGTGGATTTGTTTCTGACTCAGTAATAGCAAGGTAAAAAGTCCAGAAAATTGGAGCTAGAGTCTGTTGTGAACCTGAAAGTGAAATGAGGTTGACTGTGTTGATTAACATGAGTTTGTCATTGATGAAAGGGAGAAATCTTATTCATCCTTTACCTTCTCTTCTGCAAGCTGACAGCAGCATTCATGAGAACTGTTGCTGAGCTAGTTTAATTCCGTTGAAAAAGTTGGTCATGTGGTTCCATGCATTAAGAAGGTGGGATAAAGAAAGAGGATGGAACCTTTGAGCTAAAATTGGGGTGGGAGACTGGTGGAGGAACCTTGAAGATTGCCAGGGGAACACATGCCTCCTTATGTAGCTTACTCCTTAGTGTTACTATATGGTTACTGATGAGATTCTGATTTTTATTTTGTCTTAGATTAGAACAGATCTCTTGTATGAGAAAGAAGTGGTAATAGTTGCTGAAATAGGAAGCTTACTATGATTTATTGCTATGATCATAAGGTTTGGGCAGGTATATTAAACTGTTTTTCAGTTCTGGAAGAAGCCATTTAACCCTGTCACAAGAAGAGAAGATTATCAAATTGAGTATTTTAACAAGTTTTATAGAAACTTTTTCCCAGTGTGATGTCTACTAAAAGGTCTGTGCAGTCTGTGCAGATCCTGTTCAATAGTAAGGTAATACTTTTGAGGAGGTCCTAGTCCATTCCAGGCCGGGACTTTCCTCTGAGATCAGGGAGGAATTAGGGAAACCCAGTTTCTTGAAGGGCATACTAGATTTTAGACTTTTGCAAGAGGCACTGTATTCCCAAATGTGACTAACTCTATCCTCTGAAACAGACTATAGGTATTCTCAAAGAGGTGTAAATAATTAATTTCTGGAGAAATTAACTGGTTAACTGATTTCTGCTGTTCTGTTGCTTCTGTGCAACAAGACAGTTCAGTACAGTCCATTAGCCTGATTCTTTCATGTCCTTTGGTTGTTCACATCTTCCCCTCAGTTAAAGGAAGTTGGCTAATCCAAATCAGAGTTAAAGGCCTTGACTGCCTATTCATACTGGCTTACCAAAATAGTTTCAATGTACCAGAAAGCCAACAAAAAATATGCTCGTTCTGTAAGTCCCGGGTTAGTTGTATATTAGATTTACCTCAATAATATTGAGGCAGCTGGTGAGCAGACTGTTGAAGTAAAGAAATAACTATGTGTCACCCAAACACCTTGGAACCATTTACAGTTGCATCTAAAAAGGAAAGAGGGCTTCAATTAGTTACAAATCCTGACCTGCCTCCTGAGTGACAGCTTGGCACTGTCTCTTAATATCTGTTTATTACAAATTATGTCTGTATCTCTAAACTTGCACCTTTAGCATGAAGGACAGTCATCAAACTATCTTGTAGTAATACATTTTAAAGTTATTGAAGTATGTAAGACGTCAGGTCTTTTAACATTAATTACTATTTCATGACCCAAAAGAGACTGCATTGAATTATACCATGTGATTAATTAGGATATAAATATTGTTTAGTTTGCCATGAAAGAGAGTCACCTTATTACAACCAGTGTGGTTCTGGGGGAGTGATAGGGGCAAGCCCTCATATTGTTCTACCCAAGGGAAAATGGAGATCTCTCAAATTCTATTGTGCTGGCTGTTCAATCTAAAAGATTATCTAAGTTTTCACTCTGGGGGCCTACTGCTATGAAAATTTTACTGCTATTGTTCCTAGACTTTACCATGAAGAACTGTGGGAAAGTAGAAATGCACTTTTGTGAGTTTCCCACCTTGCCTCTCTTTTGGATAAGAAGAAAGAATCAGGTAATGGGTGAAGATCAAAACTGGTTTTCAAGCATCTGTATTAGCTATTCCTTGCTAAAATTTATGAATCTGTTGTGATGGAAAAACTGTTATGTTGAATGTTTTGGTGGGGTTTTTTTGCCTCGAAATATTTCCAAAGACTTCTACATCTTGAAAAAGTAGATTTGAATTGTCCTCAGAAGTTTTAGCTAGCAAGAAGTTTAGACCTAAACTTAGTTTCAAGCTGCTTACCAACATCCATATGCTTACCATGCGAACTGAATGCATTCAGTAATCTGGTTTGTAGTACATGTTTACAGCATGATTGGTACTGTTTAAGAGGGGTTGTAATGGAAATGCCAGTACAAAGTTACTTTACCTCTGTTAATCAAGACAAAGGAACTGGGGATTAAAACATATCAACTTGCAGACCCTGTCCTCTTCTGAGCTGAAAGGGATTGTGTTCCTTCTCAAGTGTTCTTGAATCCCTGTAGCTGTATTATCCTGGCATAGAACACATGAAGGAAATCTTTCTCTAGTAGTAAGGTATGCCATAACATGAGGCAGGACTACAGCTACTTAAATGTAAATGGGCAGTTAAGTGGAAATAAACAGTATGAACTAGAAGAGAAGAAATTAATAATCTCTTATAGTAGCACAGTGGAAACCAAAGATAGACTCAGTGTGATGCTGTGTCCTGTTCAAATGTGTGAAATGCAAATGTGTGTTTTCTTTATAGATTGGTGAGGGAATTTTATGCTATTCTGTAAAACCGGTTTTGTTTTTTTTTTTTTTCATCTGTTGGCAAACACGTCCTGAGATCAAGTCTGTCTTCAATGTCTAGCTTCTTGGCTCTTTAGGTGTAATAAATAAAATAGTTAGGCATTATTAAATGATAAAATAACTGCTGCTAGATCATGTGTTCTGCATGTTATCAAGTGTGAATTTATAGAATCTTGTGGTTTAACACCAGCCAGCCACCAAGTCCCAGCAGCGCTCGCTTCCTTCCCCACCAGCAGGATGGGGGTAAGAATTGAAAAGGTAAAAGCTGGAAAACTTGAGGGGTGACATAAAGACAGTTCAATAGGGAGAGTGAAAGCCATGTATAGAAGAAAATCAGCCATCTCAGGATAGCAGCATAATGGTTACTGAGGAAGATAAATGCCATCACTCCAAATGTCCCCCCTTACTCCTTTTTGTCCTCACTTTGTATACTGAGCAGGATGTCCCATGGTCTGAAATGTCCCTCTGGTCAGTTGGGGTCACTTGTCCTTGCTGTGTCTCCTCCCAACCTTCCAGGCACCCCCAATCCCCTCACGACCATGGCAGTACGAGAAGCAGAAAAGGCCTTGGCTCTGTGTGAGCTTGCTCAGCAATAACAAAAACATCTCTGTATTGTCAACCCTGTGTTCAGCACTAATCCAAAACACAGCCCCATGCCAGTAACTGTGAAGAAAATTACCTTTTCTCCAGCCAAAACCAGCACAAGGCTACTATGTGGATTGTAGGCATCTTGACTCATACACTGACATTGCTCAATGTAAAGCACTAGCAGTGATGATTCCTTGTCATTTTTCTGTCAGCCTCCCTTACTATATCTTTCTGCCTTTGGGTGCTTAAAAAAAAAAAAAATCAAACAAAAATGTAAGTTAGGAAATCTCAAATATTTAACTTCCTCCTTACTGCAAACTAATTATCTGTAGATGCCTGATTTCTATCTTCCATATGCAACCAACCAACCAACCAAACAAACAAACAAAAAAACTTAAAAAGAAGCACCTTTTTCTGAAACTAGAATAAAAAGAATTAAATTTGAAGAATAGTGAAGTTCTGTGGCTGCTGGTGAAATGTATTTGTTTATATACAGTTATTTCAAATTTTTGATCTTACAGTAGGAAACACCTGCTGTGGAACTACTTCAACATTGTCTGTATTGCTGAGGAAAGAACAAGAATTATATATACTTTTATCTTCCTGGATATTGTGGCACAATTTTTCTCTTCTGTGTTGTGTAAATTTATTTTCAGATTTTTATTGTGCCTATGAGCCACAGCAATGACTTGCATCTCTAGTACTCGCTTGGTGTACTTGAGATAGAATGATAGCCTTTGTCCAAGGTGTTTAAAGTTGATGCCTAAGAAGAGGTCCTGTGGATAACTGGATACTAATGACAATCCTTATTAGCAAAAGCACAGCCCACTCATGGTGGAACTTTTATTCTTCACATCAAATAGAAGGTAAAAGAAAACCTTGAATTTTGAAATTTACTTTGTGGATGTTCATGGAGTTCTTCCAAATTTTGCTTGATTGATACAGACCCATATGTGATAGAAGTCCACCTGTCTCAGGATATAGAAGGAGAAGGGTACAGAGGAGACTCCTTGCATAAAAGTTTGAAAACAAAGTACCCTGTAGTCCAAGTGAAAAATAGAAACCTGTAGAGGGTCTAAAGACACAATTGAGTTCCCACAGTTCCTGACTAGATAACCAGTCTTTATAGCTGCAGAACTATAAATTCATGAGTAGGGTGGGATGCATATGCCATGGCAAGGGAAAATTGTGTTATTATAGTTGTGCCCGAATGGCAGATCTAGCAGCGTGGAAAATCAGGAAAGTCTAACTGAAAATACCTTATGCAGAAAGAACCTACACATTGAGGAGAAATCCTGAGTACCAAAAGAAAGGAGGAGAATGATGGCATTCATCATGAATATGTGGAAAGGGAGGATAATATGATAGACATACTAATTTTTATATGAAAATTATACATGTATTTGGAGGAGCCACACATAGAGAAAGAGAAAGATGGTAAGACAGAAGGAGGCAGGACTAAACTCTTAGTAGAGAAGAATTTGTTTCTGTGTATAAGATGGGTGAGCATTGATAGGAAACTCAGCAGAACTGTGGAGCGTGCTTACAGTAATTTGAATAGAAAGAAGTAGTAAAAGTGATTCAAGTTATATTGTGGTATATGTACTAAAAATACTTGTCTGAAGGGTGTTTGTGTTGCAAAGATTGCAGTGTGAAACACAGGGGGACAAGCAGGGATGTATTTCCAGAGGTGAAATGCAGGAAGACAAGCAGGGACGAAGGACAGGCAGTGCCATGAGGCACTTGCCTTGTAAGTACTGCAAGATAATTATTAATTACATATTTCTGAGAGTAGCTGTTAGAACAATTGCTGTAAATTTAGTAGTGCACTGGAGCTTTTTTAGCTCATCTTGCTGATGCAACAGAAAAAGCTGGAAACCAATGAAATAGCCTAGAGAGAAAATGTACCTGTAGCGAGCAAGGGTGTGGTGGCAGGTTT
>VWYE01012087.1:80217-151409 GCA_013398995.1 Alaudala cheleensis | reverse complement strand
TAGTAATATAATAATAATAGTTAAAATAATAATAGTCAAAAGAAAAATGGAATAAAAGGACTGAAAAGTTTTAAGAAGCACTCTTCAGTGGAAGCTTTAATGTTAGATGATGTATTTTTGATTTGGTCTGTTTATAACTGGCTTTGGAATCAGTAAAACAATTCTGAGGGGGAAATGTATGGGCATTTGATGTTTAGAGGAGTCTCATGCTGCAGTTTTGGGGTTTTTTTCCTCTGCTGTCTTGGTTTGACACTAAAGGTGAACACTCTAGAAATGAGTTGCCTCCCTTCATGGGTTCAACCAATTCCACCAATAAGGAATGAATATGAGTAGATGGAAATGCAACAAGTAACAGTTTACTAACAAGCAGGGTAGCAACAAGCAAGAAAAATGCAAATAACCACCAGATACAAAATTGCTAAATCTCACAGACTCCTCCTAAACAGAGACACACAATACTGTTTACGCCTGACAGCTACCAATATGAAATATGGGTGTTTTCCCTCAAATTAAACCACTGTGTATCAGTTTTTAACATTTGGTTTAAGTATTGCATAAATGTGTAATGTTATATAATGATGTCAGCTCAGTCTACAGCACTCATTATTTTTGGGATGGTGCACATCTTCTTAGAAGGCAGTATCTTTCAGTTTAACTTGCACTATATTTTAAATATTGGTCCAGTTAACAAACAACAAGAAATTCCATCTATTCAGTTGTGTAGAAGAATGTTTAATTTCTGAAGCACATTATAATTTCTAAAACTGGCAGCATAATCTGTTGGTTTGGGGTTTTTAAATTTTTACTTATACCAAGGTGACTCTTGGTACAGTTTCAATTCAGAAAGAAGTGATTTTCTATTTAAAATGGACCCATCTCAAATAACAAGGTTTTTTCCTGTCACTTCTGTTGCCCTGCCGTGACCATGCAAATTACGATGTGTATGCAGTATTCACCAGACTTTTCACCTACCTCCTCTCATACCCTCAAGCTGTGAAAAGTATAGCAACCACTGTGCATAATTTTAGTAACAATTCACAAGTAGCAATAACATTTTACCTCTTTTGGCTACCCAGCTTGTATGTAGCCAGCATATCTCTGAATAGCTGCACACGCCTCTTTTTCTCAGGGTTGTTTCCCAAGGCACGTTCTGTAGTTTGCCTTCTGTCATGCTGAAGGAGCTTGCGGATGATGAAGACAATATTTCTGTGAATTTAGGAAATTTTGTGTTCTTAGATGGCAGTTTGTCATTTACTCACTATTGCTTTATTCAAAGTCTTTTCAAAAGGCATTCAGATTTATTTTCAAAGAGTTATTGGCAGACTGAAGCTTTTATGTTACTGTAAAGTTCACACAGTAAATTAAACCATCACTGTTTAATACTTTAGAGTGTTAGTATTTAAAAATAATGATGTTATCATGAAATCATATGTAATAGAAGACCTCATAACTACTAGTGAAATTGGAACAGTTTATAGGAGGTAATTTCTAGGCAACAGTGGATAGTCTGCATTAATAGGATGGCAAACTCTTGGACTGACATTGGGATGTTCTGATGTATTTTGTAAATGAACATGTGTAGATGCAGAGATTCTGGCATGTTCCTGTAAAATGCTGAGCCATTTCTGTGCAATGAGGTTCAAGAATTCATTGGTTCAGGATTTGAATCTGTAAGTGTATATGTCTACCTGTTTTATCTAGTTGGACTAAATGAAATTACTTCAATTAAATCAGCAAAACTGGGGAGAAAAGAGGGTACTGGAAGGAAGATTGAGCTGACTAAACAAAATTGTGACATTGCTAATTAGGAAAAGATACAGCATAAGGAAGTTGGCCAAAACTATAACAAGTGACTTAGAGTTGGGTCAGAAGAAAATATACTATTGGATGCATCTGAAGATTTGTGTAAATGTGATGAGTAAAAAATGGCTGAAGATGAATGAAGACTGAAACACAGTATTTAATTCTACGTAGAGAAAAAGAACCTGCAACTTGTGTAAAATGAAAGACAGAATGCAAAATATATTTAATGTGGACAGTAGAATTATTACTCATTAGAATATTGGTTTAAAGTATTATAAAGACCTAACAAATAGTATGTCTGAATCTGAAAAACAACAAAATAGTGGACTAAAAGCAAAGTGTTCAGTAGTTTCTTCAGTATAGTAAGTGTTTAGATAGTATACCTAATAGATGTTTCACAGGTGGTAAAGAAAATGAAATGGTGTGAAAAATATTGTTAGAAGGAAACTTGCCTGATGGATGTATAGGATATGATGCTGGATTCCTCTGATAGCTAGTACCCTGTATTATAGATAGGACTCCCACTGTTTGCCTTCAGAAATAAAGGTGGATCTCCTATGCTTGCCTCTTTTTTATTCCAAAGGTGTAGAAAGCCTTGGATGGGAGAATCCATACAAGGAAGTCCACACTTCTGTTTTCCTTTTCAGTGCTCTCATTTTGATACTTCTTCTATAGGGGAGTACTCTGAACCTGCTATATGTGATGCAGATTACAAGAGGAACCAGATTTAGAGGGTCTTTAACATCTCTCTTTGCATTGTTGACTGCTAAATTTTGTTAGACTCATGCGCTTCAGGGAGGGAAGTTTGTGTAAAGAAGAGGCAATGTCATAGGAGACAACTGTGAAACAGTTTTTTGATGGTAGTTGGTTAGTTGGGTTTTTTCCCTTTGTCAAGAGAAAATAGGTGAATAACAAAGCAGTTTGAGCTAACCTTTGAATAAGTGAAAGAAAGACATTGAAACTTGTGATAGTTTTAGTGGAGACTAGGAATGCAGTTGTAAATATTAATGAACATGGAAGGCTAGGATTTGATGGCAGATACCTAGAGATTGTTTATTGATTATCTTTTTCCTTGTACATCAGGTTTTAGAGAACTCTATTGTGCACGCAGCCTCTTTAGGATCTTTAGATGATTCTAAATTCCTTTTGTTGATCATCTCATTGATGGAAAATATTTGAAAATTACACCTAATGTGTAGAATAACAGAAAAGGGATAATGTTTGCTTATTACGCATTAATTAGCATGGCATCACTCTAGATGAGGCTTTCAAGACTATCATAAATAGTGATACTGGAGATCACTGAGCAACATGATTATTCTTACCGTTTTGCTCATGATTCAAAGATTGGAACAGAAGCATTTCTGGAAACCTGCACACTCTATTATACTGAGAAATACTTTTGGGGAGGCTGGATATTAACTGTGTTTCCTTTTAAAAGATAAACCTTGTGTATATTAGGGGTGATGTAGTGTTACTATAGATGCCATTATCTAAGCAATGCTTATAGAATTCTGGAAATGAATCAGGTCTTGCCTGAGGGATAAACTGACATTTCCATTCACTTTTTAATTTTGCTGGGACTTTACTAGGTTAATATGACAATTTTTCTCTAGGGATCCATCAGCTGATGGAAGGAAGTACTGTGATTCTGTTTCCTTCTCCCTCAGTGGTAACAACTGTAATATTTCTTTTTTCTCTTCTTGCTGGTGTCCCAGTGCTTTTCCTCAGGATTTTCCTTAGAGAATTTAGATGTGAGTTTATAGCACTGGACAAGTGGCCACTGTTGCAGTATTCTTTATGTATCACATTCCTGCTTCCTTGTTAAAGTGCCACAAATTGTGAAGACCACATAGAACATATGAGAGTTCATGTTCCCAGAGAGGTTGTATTTTATGCCTATGGTAAATCAGCTGGCTGTCCTCCAAATAATACCGTTTTAACCACTGCATGCACCTGCTTTGGAAACTATTTCTTGTTTGCTTATAAGACTTGTTTAAACTTCACATCAATTTTCAACAAGATATTTTTCAATTTTTTTGAATGGAATTATTAGATTACATAGGGACCGCCTTGCAAGAGAATACCTTGAATGAGAAAGTAGTGGATCTTTTGTTTTTTAATTATGATTCACTTCACTTTTTCCTGCTTCATAGTATTAGCAATGATTGCACTGTATTTTAAAAATCAGCTTCATAAGGTAATAGTGCTTTTTAAACAGTCTTGCCATCTAAAAACTTTTCTGGTTGTCTTAGGGAGAAGGTGAGAAAAAGGAGATCTTCATTAACTTCTATTCATGTGTGTGTAGGAGGGGTTATTAAATTAAGAGCAAAGCTTTTAATGTGGGAGTAAAATAATGCAATCTGCAGGTGATGTACCTTTATGCCATAAAAGTTAGAATTTTTGTTTATTTATGGTACTTCTGATACCTTGCCAAAATTTAAGTTTAGTGTCATCCTAAGTTATATTGGAAGGAAAAAAGGAATCACAGTTTTTCAGTGGCTTTACAGTGGAGAAGACAGCATTGGGGAAATACATAGTTCGTACTAGGTTTTAAAGGATCACAGTTGGGTTTGCACTACTGTGGGTTTTCTTTTATGCAGCTTTGTGTGGCTTATTAACACTGTTTTCAGTTTTCATTTACTTCCCTAAGTTTTGAATTACTTTGGTATTTTCAGTTTTGGTAGGATGCCTAGAGGTTAGCAAGCCCGCTCCACACATGAATTGGAAAATTCTGCAATTTAATGTATTTGATGGAAGTTTAATCAGCTTCCATTGGAAGTGCTTCAACACCCTGCACTTTATTCAAGTGCCATGGCCTAGAACTTGAAAGATACGGATTAAATAGAAGTAATTGTTTTTGAGAAATAGTGAGGTTTTGAAATAATGTAAAATAAAGTTAAATCCTAAAGAGGCCAGTTGTTATACAATGATTAATACAACTAGGAAGGATTCTTTGTTCCTTTGCAATTATTACAAACTCTTTATCAGTAGTACTCTCAATATTTTGAGAAATAGAACTAGATTACCTTGTTATGCCTACCTTCCTTTCTGGTAGGCTCCACAGATAAAAATAACCAAATAATATTCAAGAATCTGTTATGATAAAAGCCACTCTTACTACCTACCTGAGTTTTATAGCTAAAACTTATGACTGGAAACCATGTGTCACAGAACATCTGCTTCACTATATAAAATTACTTGTATTGGAGGAAAGATTGGTGTGTGTCTTTGTTTTGCTCTTTAATAAGTATATGACACTGTAAAAGTGAAAATACCAAAATTATTTAATTTGGATGTTGTAACTCAATGAAACTAAATCAGAGTTCTGTTGAAATAACATTTTCAGCAAAGTTGAGGGGTGTTTTTAACATGCTGAGCAGGGAACATTCTAAGAATAGCAAGTTTATAAGGATCAGTTTAATAAGTGTAGGAAGCCCAGTAATTTTCCTCTGAGTGACATGTCCCTCTGACCTGCCTGTTTGCCAGAGCATATGATTTCACCTAAATAGTGCAAGTCCTTCTCCAGCTGCATACCAGCATTCTTTCTTTGGCTGTTTCTTGGAGACTAACCTTGTCTTTTACATGGACTAGTGCTGTTGCATATTTATTCGTTTTCAAATCAGTGAATTATACTTAAGTTTAAGAAACCAGGGAAAGTGTATAGAAAGTTTGAGGGTTTGGAATTGTGATCAACTCTCAGGTCATTCCAGTTCACATAAACCAAAATGCAGGGCAGGTAACTGAGGCAGGAGGCAGGAATGGCTCAGCTGAAGAAATTATGTAGTGATAAAAGAAATAGAAAATACAAAGTGATAGAACTTTAGTACATTGAAAGTCTTTTCAACACAATTACTCTGTAGCTCACTGTTAGGTTTCTTTCCTCATTCTGATAATGAACTGAAAGTTTGGTGTATACAACAAGAGAATGCCCATTTGAGTTTTCTCTAAACTGAAAGACAGTATTGTGTTTTAGAATGTGGTATTTGTACTGAAACATCCAATACAGAGTAATTCTTTTCAGTGATGGTGATGAAGTGCAGTTCAGTAAACCCTTCACCCACCCCACCACAATACTTATCCCCAGAGAGAAGAAAACAAAGAGAAAGTCAGTTAGTTCTCAACCACATGAATAGATAAATCATCATTAATAGTGAATTTCTCTGTGTGAATTTTCTTACTTTCTTTCTGTATAATAAACAGACTAATCAGTTTGCTTGCAGAATGGTAAAGTGATATTGTTTTATGTATTTCATGTCAGTGCCTTCAAAAGAGAGAA
This sequence comes from Alaudala cheleensis, assembly GCA_013398995.1. Taxonomy (NCBI): domain Eukaryota; kingdom Metazoa; phylum Chordata; class Aves; order Passeriformes; family Alaudidae; genus Alaudala; species Alaudala cheleensis. The sequence goes on along the minus strand of VWYE01012087.1, from coordinate 145,327 downwards.
ACAAATGTTTCTCTGAAGCAAAGTATTTGAACTGCTATAATATACTTGGTAAGCTATGTGTGTCCTAAGCTACTACAAGAAACAGTAATTGAATGAGAAACTTTATTTTGCTTTATTGTATTCAGAAAAAAGTAAAACAGTTCAAAACTCTATTAAAGTTTTAATTTTTGTAATTTATGCATCTATTTTCTGTTTTCCATCAACATTTAATGTAAGTTGGAACTTAGAAGAAACAAGCTATCTCTATGAAGCATTTTGGCACCATAGGAAATTCTTTTAAGTTCTATTGCAACTAATTTCTGGGGGTTTATCACTGTAAAATGAATAGCAGGTTCAAATAACTGATTGGAGAGTATTTGGAGTGTTTTGAAGGCCTTTCTAAAGAGAACAAATCGGATTTAATTTTTAAATGTAAAATAAAAAAGAAACAGTTACTTTTTTGTGGGTTATTTTTAACCCTTTCAATGTCAGAGTTGAGATAATGAGGGGGAAGATTGCTTGTCTCAGTCTGGCAGGCACTATATCTGGGCTGGCTCTATTTTAGTGCAGCTCAAATTCTAACATGAGGAAATTGCAGAAATTTACAATTCAAAGTGTGTTTCATCAGGGAGAAATCCACAGATTGTTTTGACACTCAGTTAGAAATTCAGCATGAAGATGGACGTCTCATGAAATTTGCAGCTGCTGATTGAATTTATATTTCCATAAAGGCCATCAACAATAGCAGCCTGCAGGGATAGTGGGGGGAAAAATGACAAAACTTGTGAGGCTAGCATTTTTTCCTCAGCCCTGTAGTAACAAATTACTTGTAATAAGGTCCTATACTGACCACGATTAAAGAGAAATATAGGCAGCTAGAAAGGAAAGATTTTTTCAGTTTAACTGATTTGAACTAAAAAGTCTTAATTTTAATATTTAATATAGATACAGTCATCTGTACAGTATGTAAAATGCAATAGTAAATCAGAAGTGTCCTTAAACTGAAAAATAAGACTCTTACTGATAATTGCTGAAGGTTTATCATATATGTAATTTGATTGTATAATAAATGCCCAGGATAGAAAACGAATGGTATGGAAATATACTACAATCAAAAATCAGTTATCTTTATTAGGGGTGAAAATCTCATGGCATCTCTGGCATGCTCCTTCTCATTCATACACATGCACAGATAGGAGAGAATGTGTAAGATTTGAATTTATTTCTGTGAGTAACAAGTCTCACTATGCTGGTCATTTAAAAAAATAAAAATGCATTCACGTAAACCAAATTCATGTTATTAAAGCAATTAGTAAGAAATTTGGGACAAATGCTGTAATAGAATGGAGCAAATATTATCTCTATATAATATTATATATTATCTGGTTACAATAATTGTATTTTTGTATTTCTGTTTTTATGGAAGGAAAAGGTCAAATACTGACGTATCTTCTTTTTTGATAGCAGCAGTAAAGCAATATCATTGTTGTCAATCTGTTGACAGCTTTGTTTCAGAATATCTTGTCTGGAGAAGTTCAGTGTTGAGGTCTTTTCTTTAATCTTGGTGTTAGAGATCTCTGCCTGGAGATCTCAATGCACCTCAAGGCAGCTGCACACACCAAGCTGTGTCTGGAAACCTTTTCCTCAGAGTTTGTGGTCTGCATTGGTGCCATCCTTTCTGCAGTTAAGGAAGGTCAACAAATATGAGTTTTGAGTCAGTAGGCACTCAAATGTTGCAGAAACTAAAAAGGGAGTTCTCCAAAGACAAAGTTGTGGTTTAGACACAAGTCATGTGGTTTTGATATTTAAGAATTAAACTGCTTGTGTGGCATCTTAATATAAAGACATGAGGATTGCATATCTTAACTGCTCACACCAGAGAACAATGAATTAGAATACTAATTAGGTTAATTGAGCATCTTTGCAATAATGAAAATCTCTGTCAGTGTCTTTATTTCTGAGAGTTTGCATTTTGGGAATTAAATTGATAAAGCATAATAGAGTAACTGTTTTTACTACCAGTAGCTTTAGGAACAACTAGTCTTTGATGTACAAAGAAATGAAATTGTTTGGTTATAGAATTTATAAGTATCACAGCTTGTGGTTTTGGTGGCTGTAAACTCTGTGTATCAAATGCTTGTATTACATCTACTGCAAGCTATACAATTCTAAAGGCTGGCATCCAAAAGTGGTCTGTCTTCTTTTTTTTTTTTCCTGGCATCAGGGTAAATGCTTTCACATAGAAGTTTTTCTATAAACTTATTGACAACTATTACAATAGTCACACCTGTTGCAATACTCTTAAATCAATGAGCACTCAAATAGGTATTTAAGTACTTGATGATTATGTCCTTACATACTGTGAAAGCACATAGACCTCAGGGTTTTTTCTGTTTAGTCTACAATTTAGTTAAGCCAGGACTGTGGAACTAGAACGGGGAAAACTGTCAAGTGTGGACTCTATGTTGCTTTTTGTGTACGCATTTGCTCTTTCTAACTTGAAAAGAGACCACACGAAGTCTGAAAGTTGAGTAGAAAAATAAAATAATGAGTTGACTCAGATGTAAAAAGCTTTGACTTACGGTTAGTCCTTGTTCTCAGCTGTTACACTTTAAATCTTTTCCTGCTCAAATTAGCTTTGAAAGCAGATCGGGTATTGCTGCAATTCCTTGGGTATGTGAAGACTTTTTTTTTATTTCTTCAGCACCATTCTGAGTGCACCAAAATCAGCTAAACTATGGGATTTTTTCCTCCAGATCAGTGTTACTGGAAAATACCTTATCTAATGGGTACATGCACACAGGCCAGCTTAAAGAAACAAACTTTTGAAGAGAGCTTTGAAAGTAACTTAACAATGTAAAGGTGGAGAATAATCACACACACAAAAAATCTGTTGAATGGTAAATGGTTTTACATTGCTATTAATCAACTAAATTATTGCTTACTAATATGTGTTGTTTAACATTGTTTTAAAAAATACCTTTGAAATACTTGTTTATCTTAGAACTCTAATGAAATAAATGAAACATTCTTTATTTCTGTATAAATGAAAGATGCTGTTTTTTAGAAAAAAAAGAATAACATCTAAGGCTCTTTAAATGTTTGTAGGATATGCATATACATGAGGTGGGTAGTACATCTCAAGGACTTTAGCTAACTTTTCTTCAGAAGTTGCAGTATTGAGTTGACTGTGGCTGAAACAGATGAATGTTCTTCCCTAACCTCCACAATGAAAAGCAAACACAGTAAAACAGTAGTACCAGTATTCTTTAATCCTTCAAGTGCAGTACAGTATTAGCTGTAATTGTGTTCAGACATTCTATAAGATTGAATTTTCGTTGCAAATCTCACACTTGCAATCCTTTTGTAAAATTAATTAAAATATACTAAACCCCAAAACTAGCATTAGTGCCCTGAGAATGTATGTGCAGCTAGTTGTAATAAGCGTGTTTATTCTGGGGAAAGGGGAGATTGTAGATGAGTTTTTGCAAAAGATTTCTAATTGAAATTTAATGAATCATCCAGACCAGTCCGTAACACTGCTGTGTTGGGTTATATTGCAGAATGGATGTTCTTCACAGCTGTGACTTTATTTTAATTTTGTTTACAATTCATACCTTGCTGTCATTTACCTGTTTCTCTTCCCTGTATCACTGCTTTTTGTTTATCTCCCTGCATTATGTTTTTATTTATGAGTACAACTTACTGTGCACTCACTATCTGCTTGCTAAATTCCCTTTATACATGCTAAATTCCCATTTTAAGCCATTTTCCATACATTTACAGAATAAATTCAGCACCTCATTCTTGGATTTATTCACATTTTGACAGTAATTGGTAGCAAAGTGTTTCTTGAAACAGATAGACCAAAAGAAACCAAAAGACTGGCTGGGAGAAGACTTCTCTGTGACAGACCCCTGAGCTTCCATCAGCTTTCCAAGGAACTGTCATTTGTACTAATATCATTTGGACTTGTGTTCCCAAAAGAATGTAATGTTGCATAATTCTAGTAGGCTTATTGTAGACTCATTTACAAAACAGTGCTTCTTTTTAAAGACATGGTATTGGGCTTCACAGATGAGGAAGAAGACGTAAGGCTTTATAGTGAGCGGGGAGAGGGAACTGGTGGCGCTGCATCCTGCTGCCAGATTAAGAGAGCTCAGGGGCTACAATGGCAGTGGATATTTAGCAGAGGGATTTGTCTTGTTTCCTTGAAGGAAATTGTTCTCAAACAAATGTTACTTAATTTAACTGCCACAGTCTAAGATACAACAAGTTTTCAAAACATAAGATCTGTGTGAACATACATAATGGGCACTGATCCCAGAGGAAGTTACTGAGTTTGTCAGCTGGCAATTCTTTTGTGAAGTGAAAAGGGACTGTGATGTTTGTAGTGTATGTGAGTCTTTTTCTTTGATGGTACATGTTCCCAAAAATGGAAGCAATTTCCCTGGCTTCAGATTTTCAGGAGAAGTCTGAAGGAATGTGTCTTCCTTAGGGAAGAAATTCATACTTGCAGACAACTCTGGAAAGCCAAATGTATTGCTGTTAAAATGTAAATATAAATAGCAAAATTAAAGCACAATTTTTGACCATGAATGCCTGGTACTTACAACTTTTTTTGACTTGCTGAGTCAGCACTTGACAAGTTTAATACTGCTTTGCTCTAAATCTGCATTGCTATAAAACTGGAAATCGCTGATCTGCTTCATTTCAGGTTAATGGAAATCAGAACCTTCAAACATCTGTGGCTTTGCTGCTCTTAGAAGTTGAAATGTGTTTCTTTTATGATTTTATAAAGCATAAAGCATTTTAGATTATTTCAATTGTGTTAATTATTGGAGAAAGTAAAACTACATCTGTAAGTGATAGATGTTACATGCAAATATTTAACTTCTTGTATTTCAGAATACTGTATTTATTGTATGAATGAATATAATGAACTGTTGGAAGTTAATAATTTGTCACTAAGCAAAAGTTAATTATCCTCATAGAGATTTAAAATTGGGGAAAAATCATTATTCTTTGGGAAAAACATATTATTTTAAAATATTTATGTCTTTCCTAAGATGAAGATAATTATTGCAGAAACCCTGGAATTATGACCATGACGTAACATTAAGACAGATCAGTGAACAGACTCCCTCAACTAAAAATCTATGCAGAGGAAGGACAGTGGCTTTCACAAATTATTACTAACTTTTAAAAGGGTTGATTTTTTCAATAAATTTTTTTCCCTTCTTCAGTCAAGATGAAAACTCTTAATCTTGTTCTGACTGTGATGGGCTGCTCCTGCAGCCTATAGATATTTAAATCTACATTTGTTATTTCTAGAGAAGTAGTTCTTCCTCTGCTTTGTATGAAGAACTGCTCATAGTTTAGTTCCTTTGGTAATTTAAGTACTGCTTCACATTTAGCAAAAACTAAAATTTATTTGGTGGTTACCAAACAGGAAAGAAATGGGTGACCCATTCCTTGAGTGTGATGTAAAATGGTGATGAAAAAATTTTAGAAACCTTTTTTTTGAGTAGGTGAAGTTTATGTTGTGTTGCTGACAGTGAAAGAATAGGCTGTTAGTGAATGCAGTACAATTTAATCTCTTCAAAGTACATAGCACTTCAGTAAAAAATATGCTTTAAAAATGCTTCTTTCATCATTAAGTTCAGAGCACTGCTGTGCAAACTGGAATTTAGGCCATTTGCCTTAAATTCACAAAGGCTGCATGTTCAGTCTGTGCACTTTAAAAAAATCTTAGTGGAGTGTTTCTTCCATGGACTCTTAGAATGCAGACATTGCCAATCAGCAAGCCAGAAGAGTCTGATATTCATTCAGTTTGAATGGGAATTATTACTTTCACATAGTAGTGTGTGAGAGGGAGAGCCCATTTCCATCTGCTGGCTGCAAAACATGCCAATATTTTATATCTGGCAGGGGCTCTTGTTCAGGTAGCTCAGTTCAGGTACCAGAAACATCCAGCTCCCTGTTGCTGGTCCCATTTCTGCTCTCACTGATTATGTGTGCCATAGTTTGTTTAGCAAATTTGTTTGAGGGCTAACAGGAAGTCTTTTTCAAACAATGGTTTTGTAAACAGTGAAAATTAATCTAGGGCTGCTGAAGAGCTTTAGAATAATGCGTATACTTTTTTTTTTTAGAAATTTATATCAGAATAGTAATAATTTTGTTATAGAACACCACAATTTTGGGATTCATTATTTATTTTCATCTGGAATGTTCTTCAATGCCTTTTTCTAAATGTAAATACATATATATGGTTTACATTTAATGACTGCAGTTGATTAACTAGGATATATTACTCATAGAAAGACTCTTAGAAGTTACTGAAAAATCAAAATATTAATTTTATAACATCTGTGCATATCTGCTCTTAACCATGGATTTTGTTGTGAAAATATAGCCTGGTTTCTAGGCTCCTTAGTCTACAAATAAGGCTGTAGAAATTTAGAAACTGATTTATGATGCCATTGGCTACCCCTTTATGTTTCACTGAGTATTCCCTTTGCTGGCTTTGACTATCCCCTTCTTATGCCAGCAGGCCACAAAACTTCTGCTATACACTTTTGTTTTGTGGGTTTTTATAGAAATTCACTTCAGTCGTGATACATTGGGTTTTGGATAGGCCGGGGCTAAAAGGTTAGAGAAAATATGTTAAGTCAGAAAGTATATAAATGTAACATATGTAAATATTGTATCACTTGACAAAGGATCTGTCAATGACTTGGGCTTCTTGGCCCTTTTGCCAGCTTGAAAACTCCTGCCAAATTGCCAGTCTTGGCTACTGTGGTGTTCAGTGTAAACGATGTTGTATCTGATATTCTGTGTGAATATTCTGTACATCTGATAAATGCTTTCTGAAGTGACCTACTTTTTGTTTTAAGACACAATTGGATATATTGTGTTATGTATATAATCCCAATTTGAAGCGATGGTTCTTCAGTGTTTCTAAAATCCAGTGGTCACATGAAAATGAGGTTAATTTTAAAGTTAAAACTGCTCTTATGGTGCTGTTTTTAATTACTTCATATGTATGCTCTTACAAGTGAAGTTTCTTGCATTGCTGTAGCAAAGATCCAAGTTTTTGTTTGAAACTATGCATATGAATTAATAGGAAGCAAAACAGTCAATAAAGTCAATAAAGTGAAAAAACACTTTCCTAAACTGTAAAATGTTTTAATTACATCTAAAGAGGCCTCAGTGCGATCTTCCCTCCAAAAGGCTAAGTAAATTATTTGTCAGTGGTGGTCTGCCAAAAAAAGCCTAGGGGACAAGGCAAATCAGACAGTTGAAGTTAATTAGTGTCATGTGTGCATCACAAATGCAGAGAGGCTTAAAAGCCACCAGCAGTACTCAAAATAACACATTTGGGAAATAATTTCTGAGTTTGGCTGTGCAATGTGATTTGATGGTGGGATCTGGAGGATGAATTTTTATGTGAGTTTTATGAAAGCTTGCAGCAGAATAAGAAGTGGAATATTTTGTTAAATAGTACCAGTCACAAGTTGTGGTGGCAGTTAGGAAAAAACAGTTCTTCACTAATCTTTCTCATGGCAATTTATCCATATGTTGTAATACACAAATTATGGACAGTTTTTTAAAAGGTTCTGTTCTAACCATAAAGTCTGCTAACTTTACAAGATTGGAGAAGAGTGTTTTTTTCTGAGACTGGTATAGGATCAGCCCTAATTAGATACCTCTTCAGCTTTTCTGGAAATCTTCTGTATGGGAAGAAAGTAATTCTGTAGTTTTGTTTTGCTTTGTAGATGAACAGTGCAAGAAATTAAATAATCCATTATATTGTTGAAAAAAAAAATTATGTTACAGCAAGGTACGAACTATAATTTCTTCAGCATATAGGAATTGTATATTTATAACAAATAAGTATATTTAAAACAAATAAATAACAATCATATAACTTCCAACACTGATTAAAAAGATCTGATTTTGAATATGAAGGCATTCTATACAATACTCTTTGCCTTTTGGCATATTTTGAAAGAATAAAAATGTTGCATTGCTTAAAAATAAAATAAAAAGCTAAAGAAGAATCTTAGAGAAGGAATTTCATATTATATACAGTTCTTATTTTAATGTATTAAATACTTAATAATGAATAATAATGTGGAGTTTAGCTACTAACGGTTCCAAGTCCCAGCTGGTATCAGTTTTTAAATAACTTGGGTTGAAATACTTGTTGAAAGTATACTGAAGGAATGAACTGCATTAATCACTTCATTATAAAATAAAATGTTTTATGCAGGTATACTTTGTGGTTCCTCAAAATGTCATATTTCTCCATATCAGCACCCCAGGAAGAGAAAAAGCTGGCTGAAAGAGCCTAAGGAATGTTGTTAGGTTTTTCCCTATGAGGGATGGGAACCTCGCTTATATTTCCAGTACCTGCTAATTTCAAAAGCAAATTAAAATACTTTCTTCATACAGTAGTATAATATCTGACAGTCAGTCTGCTGTGTACCACCTTACTGTTTGAACTTTTTAAATTCTTCTTTGTCAGTAATAGAATCAGAATGCGAGATGTAGATTCAGGTTCCCCACACTGTCTTCCCTTTCAATATACTGAATGTTCTCTATCAGATTCCTCCCTACTCTTTTTTGGTTTTTAACAAAGAAAATATTTAGTTTATAGGCTTGTGAAAATTCTCACAAGCACAAGGCAGTTGCCAGGGATTGGAAATGATGTGACTTGACTGCTTTGCAAACCTAACCAGTGAGCTTTGAGTGCTGTTTTTCATCATCAGTAATACAAGTCAACTTTGAAATAGAACATGGAAGCTTTTCTTGAAGTTACTGAAATACCACGTTTCGAATTGACATCTAGGTGGTAATAATTTTCTCAGTATTTTAATCTTCCGTCTTCATCCTGTTTGTCATTGCACTCATGTGAATAAATACAGTTCTTTCAAAATATTAAGGTGGTCAGCAATTATAAATTAATCTGGAAATGCATATTATATAATACATATTATATATATGGTTATGTATTACAAGTATAATTAAATTTTATCTATATTAAATATTTATATATATAACTACCTAAAAATATATAACTATATGTATTTTTCTTTTCTTTTTTTCTGCTACAGGGCAGATTATACCAGAAAGAAGATTCGTAGAAGCAGTAAATCGTGAAGCATATCAGTATCAAACTGGTGACTTTCCAGCAGAATGGGAAGGTAAATATTTTGGTTTTATTTCAAGATAATTTTTCATTGAATGTAGGCTTTGTATTTTTAATGGAAAGCCTGACAATGTAAACAAGTAATTTGTCATCTTTCATTTTAGGTAAGGCAGGCTTTTATTTAACTGCATAACAATTATGAATTCTTAAAGTAACCGCTTTAAAAATAGGATAAATTTTATTTGAGAAGTTGGTATTTAGTAAAGCCTATGTAGAAATTACTTATTCCTGTTAAATATGACAATATTTGTGGCTCTGGAGGATCTGATTGAATAACCAGCATAAAATGCATTAAATAGCACAAAACTTCCTTATTATTCCTTCACTGCAGTGTTAATTTGTAGGACAGTTGACTTACATATTGGCAGCACAGTGATGGGGCTGCTTTTTTTATGGTGCGTTTGGTTTCCTATACTCTCCCTTGTGCAATCCAGTAGAGAGTTGGAGAACCTGTAATAATCAACCATTTTGTCCAACTGCTACTGATTAAATTCTTGTCTGAAAATTCGAGACACAATAAAAATTTCAGGGAAGTTTGCACATTTCCTTAGGATTAGCTGATCAGCTCTTGGAGAACGAGAGAAACAAGAGAAGGAATATATGTTGGTCTTTGAGATTGGTAGGTGCTTGGGCCAGGTGTGGGGTTAAATGTGACCTAAAATCCAGGGCTCTGCAGCATAAGCAAGAATCTCTGAAATAGTAAATAGTGGCTACCCATCACTCAACATGCTTTTTGGAGAGAAAAATACCTAGGCATCTCCCAGAAGTTGATAGGTTTAAAGCAAACAGATTTTAAGCAATATGTATTTAGGCTCTGGAATTCCTCATTGTTGAATATTCTGTTTGCTGGAAGTTTGCATGAGCTCAGTGAAAGATTAAAAGTATTGGTGGAAGAAAAAATGTTCTTATACACAGATATTACTGTCGTTTAATTTGTCAGTGAGCTGCAAATGAATTGAGCCTATAACATGTTTTGAGGGAATGTCTTAGTATACTTGCTTTACCTCATTCTCTTTCCTTTATGCGTAATGCTCTTCTGTGAGGGCGATCATACTGAGCAAAGAGAAAACTTCAGGCCCATTATATCCCTTCATGGAGTCAGTAGAGAAATAGAAAACATTCTTATCATTGTCATTACACTAATTCCTAGGATTTTTGCTGTGATCAACTGAGGCTAGTACTAAGAGCTGCAAGCTTCTGAAAGGTATTTCAACACTATTGGCAGTATTTGCCAAGTGTGGCAAAACCACAGTATCAACAGTTTCTGTCTTCTACTGCTGCAGTACCCACACTGGTTAGCAAGTCTTGCTCTAATTATTTCTGATCCTTCGTCAGCCCAAGAGAGCCATCTTATGAAGGAAAGCAGCAATCTCATAGGCTTGTCTTAACTAAATCATCTGGTGCTTGAATGGATGAATGCTATTTATCCAGCATTTTAAAGGTCTTTTTCCTCATCCAAAAGTTCTCTAGCCATCAGTGCTCATCTTAGTTCTCTGTGACTGTCATACAAACGCTGCACCACAGACTCTGAGAAGCATATATGAAGCTTCAAGTGAATCAGATCTCCTGTGAATTAATTCTCAGACAATTCAGTAGTCTCTGTCTTCACTTGGCTGAAATTAACAGGAACACAGCATGGACAGCCAGACCATCTCATGGGCTAATCATCCTTTCACAAATGGGCTTAGACTGCAGTGTTCAACCAAATTGCTATACAAACCCATTGCTTCATTTTATTGGGATGTGCATAGCACTAAAAAGCCTCTACTAAATCTCTCTTCAGAAATTTAGTACAAATCTGTGTGATTTGACAGTCTGGTGCCTGGAAGGTTGCAGATTTTTGGGAGGTTGTGTACTTTGAAGTCAAATACCATATACCCTCATGAGCATAAGGACTTGCCTAAAAAGCTGCAGCTGCCAAAACTGAGACATTTTTCAAATCAAGGCATCCTGTTCAGGTTTGTTTTAAATAAGAAATTATTAACTGGCCAGTCTTGTTTTTATGAGCTATGTTTACAGTTTTATTGCTTAACTTCCTCATCTTTGTAACTATGAGGTTTTCTCTTTGTGATATTGTCAGCAAATACAAAGAATTCACAGTAGGAAGGGAAATTTGCAGTTTGCAGATTGAGTAATAGTCTTTTCCTCTTAAGTACTTGTCCTGATGTAGGGATGTAGTATGCTCTGAATTTCATCTCATCACTACATTTTTTGCCTCCAGTAAAAAAAAAAAAATCTGAATTAATTAAAAATGAAAATGAATGGAAAGTGTAGATAGTTCAAATACTACTACAGAAGCCAGTTGTCTGAGTTAGAACAGGTTAATTCAAGATATCAAGACACTCTTTGCTGAAATGCTCATTTCATTTTTGTCCCAATGTTTTCCTCTTTAAGATTGGTCTAGAAGTTTCCCAGGCCCACAGGACCTGTGCTGAACTTTCACTGTGTGTCTTCTGTCCAGATGCTTGAAAATTTCCCAGTACATTCTTTCTGTGGGTGTTCACATTGTAATTCTTGCTAATATGGATGCTGATCATTCCAGCAAATAGCCTGAGACTTTGCAGAAGGAATTCTAAAATACTTGCTGTTTCCTCAATATTAAAATCTTATTTAATATTTCTTACTTTGTTTTCTCTTTGCTCTTGGACTCTGCCAAGCACACTCATCTCCAAGGGCCTCCTCTCCAAACCCTGTATATGTACTTTGACCTCCATAGCCTCTGCTTAAGTTTTGGCTGGCTTTTCACTTTTAGGACTGTGCTGAAGAGTCTGTTGCCTTATCTCCTTTTTTGGGGCCTGTTGAGAGCTGTTTTTACCTGTACTGTCTTTGTTCTGCCAGGACTCAGGTGTTTTTTCACTTGTGGACAATTCTTAATGGCCACCTCATTTAAAAGCAATCATCTCAGCACTCTTTCCCTTTCTTTGTTACTCTGCACAATTGTATGACTAGAGAAAGAAACCTCTTGTGACCAAAATTAATAAAAGCACCATCCCTGGAAATACTTAGAGGAATCACTTGTCTGAGGAGAATTTTCACAAAACCAGGGACAAAGGATAGCATAAAGAGTGTGAACAGGCTGTAGAGAAATTGGAGGAGGGCCAAGTGGTATCTCATTCGCTACCTAAGACATTCAGCGTGGACAGCTGGTTGTGGTAAGATAGATAAAGATAGTGTGGGGTGACAAATAGAGTTAGTACTAAAGGTAATCTTGCAGCTGATGTATTGCAGCTGTGTCAATTATCCTAGAGTGGGAACAGCTATGGACTTTGTTCTCCCAGCTATGGGTGTGATAAAGAGTGAGGTGGCTGGGAGGGGATTGGTTGCAGTTGCAGCTCAGTTGGAGTTGCAGTTGGAGTTAGAGTCAGATGGAGCCTGCTCCCATGCTGTGAAGACCCAGGGACAGGAGGTTGTGCAAGGGACAGATAAGGTGAGACTTAGTTCCAGGGACAGATAGGGACAAGTGGCTGGGCCAGGAACAGGATGGAGTGAGCTGGTGCTGTGAGAAGGAAGAGAGAAGAAGGAGAATGGACTGGCTGTTGGCATAAATGGACAGACCCTGAGAGCTGCTTGGAGATGCCTTTGGGAAACAAGATAGAGACTGTTAAATAACAAGGTGTTGGTGTGAGAAGTTTTCTGATAAGTATGAAAGACTTATAAATGATAAAGTCCTGATACTTGGAACCCCCAAAAAGTTTTAATGAAGCACTTTGTGTGTTTTGACCATCTCAACTACCTGGTAACCTAAGGAACTCATTCTAGTGCTGTGTTTATCAAGTTTTAAACAAATAATAAGGTAAAGGAGACCAAGTAGAAAGCTATAAAGCATCATCCAGATCATAGACTCAATCTCTGATAGCTGTTTCTTTGACTCTGGAGAGTATTTGTGAGGTCCTGGGAACTTACTGAACAACTTGTCTGGAAATTTTATCCTAAAGATGTTAGTTTTAAGTGCTCTGCAGGATTGAATTATCTACATTCTCAGAGCTGCGAATTTTGTGAAAAGTTCTGAAATGTCCATTAAGGCTTTTGTAAAACTAAAACAGAATCCCATGTGTTATCCTTAGTGTTAGCTCTTTGTGCACATAAAATTCAATTGATTTTAGTTTTAAAAATCCAAAAGTGTATTTCCTCTTGTACTATAGTTTTAAGTTTAGAATGCAATCCATATAGAATGCCTGTTTTTGTTAAGGTGAAGTCTCTTACATTTTACTTCAAAGTGTGAGTGCATACTTTTCCTTAGGCAGTATGGATGCACACGACAGATAACATTTCTGTATTTTACTTCTGAATGTTCACCTACTGAAGAATGTGTAATCTACCTCCTCAAGACATGTCAGTAGTGCTCATGAGGGGAGACCTGTAATTTTACATACCACAGAGACTCAGGAGATGGCATGCTTCATGCAGCATTTTATTGCCATCTACTCCTAATCTCTTTTCTCTTTTTCTTGGTAGCATTTAGTGATTAATCAGAGTCTTAATTTGCATGTTCACTTTTATGGTCATTGCAGTGTGTTATCTGCCAGTAGGAATCTTAAAGTTCAATGAAAATTTCATGCATACTAATAAGAATGCAAATGAGTACTGATTGAAAGCATGCTAGTGTTTCAAGGTAAGAAACGTCCAGGTTACTTGCAAAATTCTTTATAGACAAAAGTGGAATTAAAATGAATGCATCCAGGTGAAATTAGAAGCAGCAGTTTTAAATGGAGGCAATGATTCGTTTTGCCAAAGCTTTGGGGGGCAGGGAGGATGTTTTGGTTGCATGTACATGTTACTTTCTCTGCCAGGTTTAAAACGTCTTGCCTGACAATGATGAAGGCATTTTATTTTTTTAGCTTGGGGAATGGGAAGGTCATGTAAAAATTTTTCCCAGCTACAACTGTTATCTTCTAATGAAGTATATGCATGTGTGCCTATGTTGCTCAAATAAAATGTAATAAAGCACCTACCTCCCTTGTTTCCATCAACAAATATTTGACTATGGTATGAAGCTGTTCAGCAATTTAAAAGTGCTTTCACCAAAGGTGTATGCACATCATAAAGAAAGGTGCAAGAGCTTTTTCTCTACTCAACTGTATACACAGATGTATTTTCCAAAGAGAATGCAAAATATATGAACTTCAACATATTATTTACTTGAATTTTGTTAAACCTAGTGCTAACTCACTAGGAAATTGGTTATAAACCTTCATTTTCCCTTTGCTACCATGCATTTCTATTGCACCTGAGTTATGAGGTATTGGTTTTTGAACCATGTGTTGGGTGCTCAAAATTTTATTGGTAATTTAAAAATCAAAGATTTGAAAGTATTTAAAAATCTTCCTTTCTCAGAGAGAACCACAAAAAAGCTGGTGAGAACTAAATATATTAGAGTCCTCCCATTCTTATCCCGAAAGATTAAGGTGTGTTCAAGTTAATTATTATTAAAATGTATTTCTTTTGAAAGACTGATAAAACTATTAAATGCTAAACTGTATTGTGCTAAAATATATTGAAATCAGATGATGTTTTCTTTGCTTTTAAACTTGTATTGCATCTTGAGCTTTATGAAGAATATTTGAGAAGTGGATTTGCACAGAGGAATATGATAATGTATAACTAACTTCATCTTATGGACATAAAAAAGATGTCAGTAAATTTTCATACTATATTCCTCCCTCAGCTACATGGCAGTGAAGAAATTATTCATTAAATAATGACTTTTTATGCATTTAATGAGAGCTATTAAAATTAATTTACTTGTAGTAATTCAGAAAATAGTATTGCTATTTGTGCCAACAAGTTTTATGTACCATTAAGCCAAAAAAGACTTGTACTCCTGAGGTTTATTAGAAAAAGGGAAGGTTAATAGTTCCAATAAAGCCATGTATTCAAGTGTTGTTACAGCTAGAAAGAGCACAGTGTTAAAACTGTGTGCATTATTTATGTATTTAAATAGATATAGTTCTATTATGGAAAGTTTGATACAAAATATCTTCTTAAATTAATGTTTGTTTTTTTGCTTTTGAGTTCAGTTAATGAATGAACATGTATTGTGTATTAGTCCTTGCTTCACAGCCTCTGTTCACAGGACATAGGTGATTGTGTTACCCTTCACTGTTTTGTTTGCAGCTTTTTAAACAAGGTAGATAATTAAATGATAAAATCACTTACCAGAAGTATTTAATTAATCTGAAAATCATTAGTCAAATAACTGCTAAAAGTCACCAGTGCTCTTGAAAGAAAATCTATTGTAATGTTTATATTTCAGCAGTACTTTCAAACTGCAGTCTAATTTTTGGAGTATTTAAAATTTTTTCTTTAGGGTATCAGTTACTATAATAATCTGAAATTAAAACACAGCTGTGTTTTAAGAAATTACTGGCAATTTCTAAAGAGGTAAATCAATAGTTACATGCTGAGAGCTGTGGATTGAAAACAGTGGTACTGTCCTTCCACAGGTCAGAAGCAAGGCATGGAGAGGTAAAAGATGATATTTTGGTGAAAGTAATCTGTTACATTTTGATGGTTTAAAGCTTTACTTTTTATGAACTAGTACTTTTTCCTTTTTTATTTCTAGAGGTATCTTTATCGATTAGTGTCTAGTATACACACTTTGCTATATCTGAAATCTTGATGACTTTTTGCTTTTTTTCTGAATGATGTTGTTATTTCAGAATACTGAAATACTTAATACGTTTGCTAAGAATGGGCAAAGGTAACTTCTGTCAGGAGAAAAGAGCTATGTGATAAGATATTCTTCAATAGCATGGTTGGTTTTTTTACAGCTTATATGCGAGGGTGCCAGCTGCGAAGTGACAGTCTCAGTTTAGTCTCTCATCTTGCCAGATTTTGCAGTTTGAAATCCTTGTAAGATTTAAATGTTTGTAAGTGCTACAGGTACATGCAAAAAGTTCTGTAGTTCTATAGATTTAATAGAAAGTCGCTTAGTTGTATTTTGAATTACCTTAATGGGCTGTTTTTCTTTCCACTGACATAAGACTTGCAGAAAGGGTTATGTTGACTGTTCATGGCTTGTCACTTCTCCACAATGACAGATTTGGATCTGTTTTTTGTTAGGACTGCTGAGAAGAGATGACAGGGACTGCTTTTAAGAAAAGTAGTTTGAGAAAGACATTTAAAAGTACATATCTTCAGGAAGTGGCATCTGATAGACAAGAACCAAAAGTATTACCTTGCTTCCTATCTTTACAGGTATTTCGTCATTAAACTTTACTATCAACAAAGAGTGTTGGCCTTGCCATACCGACTAAATTCCATGCTGTTCTACCATTTAGCCTCCCTTTGTTCATATGTTAATTGGAAGGTATTCTCCCTAAAACCAGTTGCATACTGCTGGTGAAGCCATGATACTAGTGTTTCAGCTTACATGTAATTGCATTTTCAGATGTAAGATGATGTTATGACGGTACAGGCTTTAGTGTTTCAGGCTTGTCTAAATCATTCTCTGGTTTTCCCAAAAATACAGCACTAATGGTATTGGAAAATTAAAATATGGAATAGTTACTTCTTAAAGAATTTCTGAAACTTTAGAGATGGCAGCAAGTGAGGCTGGAAATTTGAGTGGATTGTAACAAAATGTTATTTTTGCTCTAATTTTCAAGTAACAAAAATCTTAATTATCAAACATATGAAATAACATTTTGCTGCATCTCAACACTTGGGAGTGGCTTTCCTTATGTTTGTCATTCTGTTCATTACTGGTTACTTGTATTCTGCTACTAATTAATTTGAAAAATATGGGCAAAAAAGACAAATGTCTTTGAAGTATCTAACCAAGAATCTACAAATTGTGTGAATTAAAAAGGTGTGAAAAAATGCTACGTTAGGGGTATTTCTAAAAAATGGTGTTTGATCACTCCTCTAAATAATGTCTGTAATAGTTAGACCTTTCTCTTAATTCATTGGCTGTACAAAGTGAGAGCTGTCAGCATCTGCAATGGGATGTCTGGATTGTTGCCTCTTGACAGTCCCAGATAACAGCAGATAACTGATGGGGGTGGGCAAATGTCTGTGGATCTTGTTCAGAAAACCTGAGTTACACGACAACTGTCATCACCACTGCTTTTATTCCTCCATTCCTCTGCTGCCTTTTCCAGCATGAATTAATTGAGATGGAGTGATCCTTCCCCCAGTCACAGTACTCACCCCTCCTGGAAGTGGGTAATCCCACAGAGCCACATATGATGTGCTTCAATCTAGGCTCTGCAGTCCCTCAGTCAGGTCTGGGGCTGTACCCTTCATACCCATAAAGGAATTCTACCTGGTAGTAACATAAAAAGGTTTTCAGCTTTAAGAATGTCTGAAGCATGTACAGGAATCCTTTTTCTCCGGAGTGGTGTTAAGCTGTTCTTCCCTTCCATCAGTCAGCTTGTCATTTTCTTAGGGTATTCTTCAACTCCGTGTTGTGAGCTCAACAATAAACCTGTGCCGTAAGCCCTACTTTTTAAGCCCTGTTTTGACGGCCAAGGTGATGCATAAACAGTGCCCAAAGTCTCCACACAGAGGTGACACCATCCCCCACCCCTCCTTTCTCTGAAGACTGAGTATGGAAACAGGAAACAACATCTTGGAACTACATTTTGGAAGATGACAGGTGTGGTAGTTTGGGAAGGAAGTTGTAGCAAAAACCAGTTAGTGACTGGCTTTGAAGCTGATTGACCAGTTAGAAAGGTGATAAGTAACTGCAAACACACACAGGGTTAAAACTCAGGAGAATGCCAGGAACTTCCCTTTTATCTCCCTGCCTTGGAGAAGGTGAGAAGGCAGCCGGGCTCTCTCGGATGGCCCAGGACCTGCCGGGCCCTG
Organism: Alaudala cheleensis; assembly: GCA_013398995.1. Lineage (NCBI taxonomy): Eukaryota > Metazoa > Chordata > Aves > Passeriformes > Alaudidae > Alaudala > Alaudala cheleensis. The sequence goes on along the minus strand of VWYE01012087.1, from coordinate 127,323 downwards.
CCTGTCACACGGGCCTTTGTCGGGAAGCCCGCCGGGCCCGGTGACTCCCGGGCAGGAGGAGAGGAGGAGAGCATGGCCCTGTCCCGGCCCGGATCGGGGTTCCAGCGGCTGTAAAACATTCTACAGCTAGCTGCAAGGGGCTGAGCCCTTCCCTACTGCCCCCTCCCTGCCGCCCAGTCCCCAGAGACTCCCGGGCAGAGGGAAGGTGGGGAGGAAAGCCCAGCCACCTGAGAACACCCTGCAGCTGGGCAAGTGCAGCAGCCTGAACCCTGGGACTTTGGCCCAGCCCAGGGAGGCTTGACTCTACCACCTTTGGCCACCTCCCTGGGAAGAACCAACACGCCCTCTGCAGACCTGGGAGATGTTACCTCATCTGCACAGATGAAACTTCCAAAGCCCTAACCCTTCCCTAAGTGAGAGAAAAGGCCAGACTGGGGACATGTAAAAGGAACAATATGCAGATACCACTCAGTGGAGTAAGCGTTAGCTCTTTGGTGGCAGAGATGAGAAGATGCCTTGGCTGAAAGTCTTTTGTGAGCCATGGTAACCGACTGTAATATGGTGGAATATCGCTTTAAATTGTGGAAAATAGGAATTGAGGAAATGATTGTTCAGATTTGTGGCTTTGAGCAAAGATAACTGGAACAGACTGTAAGTGAATATTGATGTAGCTGTGAGCCCATGAGATGTTTGAGCAGAGAGAGATAAGAAGGCCTCTGTGCTAGTAAAGAAGTGCAAAGAGATCTCTGTTCCATGAGATGAAGAATATCCTTTGCATCTGTATTATTCATTTTGAAATTATACCCCAGTATGCATGAGTCCATGGCCCATGTGCAGCTAATGGGAAAGCTTTGTGATATGGAAGGTCCACAAAAGCAGGTGCCCTGGGTGGCTGCTTTTGTGAGAACTAAGATCCACAAGTGGACTGATTTTTTTTCTTGTGGAAAGTTACCATAACCAGAAGATACTTCTCTCTCTAAATGAATTGATGAAAAACTATTTTTATAAGTGGTACTGACCTAGAGTTACAAGTTTTGTCTCTTTTCATGTCATCAGTGGGGAAGTGAATGGTTGTTGGTGGGGAGAAGTGTTGTGAAAAGTTTCTTTTTGATTTTCATTCTCTTCCNCCAGACTGGGGACATGTAAAAGGAACAATATGCAGATACCACTCAGTGGAGTAAGCGTTAGCTCTTTGGTGGCAGAGATGAGAAGATGCCTTGGCTGAAAGTCTTTTGTGAGCCATGGTAACCGACTGTAATATGGTGGAATATCGCTTTAAATTGTGGAAAATAGGAATTGAGAAATGATTGTTCAGATTTGTGGCTTTGAGCAAAGATAACTGGAACAGACTGTAAGTGAATATTGATGTAGCTGTGAGCCCATGAGATGTTTGAGCAGAGAGAGATAAGAAGGCCTCTGTGCTAGTAAAGAAGTGCAAAGAGATCTCTGTTCCATGAGATGAAGAATATCCTTTGCATCTGTATTATTCATTTTGAAATTATACCCCAGTATGCATGAGTCCATGGCCCATGTGCAGCTAATGGGAAAGCTTTGTGATATGGAAGGTCCACAAAAGCAGGTGCCCTGGGTGGCTGCTTTTGTGAGAACTAAGATCCACAAGTGGACTGATTTTTTTTCTTGTGGAAAGTTACCATAACCAGAAGATACTTCTCTCTCTAAATGAATTGATGAAAAACTATTTTTATAAGTGGTACTGACCTAGAGTTACAAGTTTTGTCTCTTTTCATGTCATCAGTGGGGAAGTGAATGGTTGTTGGTGGGGAGAAGTGTTGTGAAAAGTTTCTTTTTGATTTTCATTCTCTTCCTTTAGTGTTTGTTAATAAATCTATACCTTTAAGTTTGGGCCTGCTTTGCTTTTCTCCTAATCCTATCTCACAGAGGGAAAAGAAGCAAATAATTATGGTAGACACTCAGACCACTACACGAAATTTGGCAAACAGAAACAGGTGAACATGAACCCACTATATAATTGGTGTTTCTGCCCTATTTCAAATTAAACTGTCACAACAGGTTTGAGAGGTTGTGGTGAATTCTATTGTAATTTTTTCATAAATACCTGTTTTCTGTTACAAACTCATAATAATTTTGAGTTTTAATACTGTTTGTGATCTTTGAAATAATCCACGTGATTTTTATTTTTTTTTCAGCATGGATAAGAAAAAAGAGAGAAGATCCACCCACCATTGAGGTGAGATGAAATGTCTTTAAATTTTCAGTTGTTCTAATGAAACCACCATAATTAATTTATAGTGGACTCATTGGTGCAATAATCTGTCTCTTGTAGGGGAGAATTTAATATGTTCTTTGCCTAATTGATGAAAATACACACTGGTTAGATGTCTAACACCTAGAACAAAAGTAAAATAAGTGGAAATAGAAACTCCATTATTCTTTAGTCATTCTCTGTGTGAATTATTTTAATACTATATATCTAGGTTCTTTAAGATGACAATAACCATTGAAGAGTCTCTTCAATTAAGCAAATTTTTAAATTACTGCAACAGCTTTTAAATTAATGTAAGGAGGTTTTTTTATGATAGTTGATATTAATACGTGGGTTTCAAATCCAGCTGCCAGTGGATTCATCAAAACAGGAAAACCAAGTGCCACTGGAATTTTACAGTGCTAATGCTACAGGGAGTTGCAGCCATGTCTATTTCCATAAGAGAAAACAGCAAAATGTCCCACAGTTTCTTTCATGCTGATGAGTTTGTGGAGTTTAGAAACAAGAGTGTGACTGCTGATCTGTACATGTATGTGACTTGCCCAGCATTTCTATTACAAGTTGCTAAGCACAAGCTAGGAATGAGAAGACATAGTTTGCTGGAGATGATTCAAAATTACACCCATGGAGGCAGATACTTGATTTGCATCAGGAGTAACTGTGTCAAGTTCAAACCCCTGAATATCCAGCCATTTGGTCACTGAGATCTGGAATGTCCTAGCCTGTGAAAAGCTGCCCTGACTGCCTGTATGTTGAGATGACCTGGGAAAGCTTGTCAGCTGATGCTGACAAAATGTAAGTCACTGAAACAAGCTCCTACACAACATACAGCTTTTCAACTCATTCTCTCTGCCCCTCTTTCACACTTGTTTTTGAGGCTATAGAGACACTAAGGACTAGAATACATCCGTGAATGAAAGAAGTTTAAGTTAAATTTATCCTTAAACCTTAAACTTCAGGGAAGTAGTAAATGTGGGCTTTATTTTTTTTTTTTTTTAGAAACATTTTTAGAATTTTTAAAGATTTTTTTCCCTTTCCTCACCAATCTCGTTACTTATGTAGAGCCATGGAACTGACTCTATGTAAGTATAGCAGTTGTTCCATCTAAATTTGGACTGACCTCATTTTAATTACTTCTGGCTTATACCAACTATATGCAAACATATTTTATTGTTGAAATTACCACTTAATGTGATACTTAAAGATGGGAGGTGTTGTGTCTTTTGTTCTATCATTTTTTGTGAGCCAGGCTAGTGTGATAATTGCTCTGAGGTAAACTTGCTCCAAGGCAGGCAACCTTGGTTCTGGAATTGGTGCAATAAAACTCCTTCTGGTGCGAGAGATATTGGTTCATTTTTTAAATAGGGAGCAAGAAGTCTCCACAGGTGAGAGAACTGTGGAGCAATAGTGTTCTAAATATTTTACCTTCCAGAAAAAGAAATATATGGAGAGTGAAAGATTGCTGTGACTAATGGTGCATTCAGAGTTATAGGACTTCTTATATTTTTAGTTTCAAGAGGTAACAGATATGAGAAATAATTTAGCAGCTAGGTACTTTAACTTTAGGGCTGTGCATTGACCATATCACACAGCAGAAATTATAAAATAGGAATTTGAAAATAGTTGTATTTTATTCCCATGTACAGAAAGGGAAATATATAGTTCAAATATATGTATGTTAAAAATTCTTGCTAATATTTTGAAAACAATGCTCCAGTCATATTTTTAATATGTCATAGTAAAACCTATTTTTTTCTCTATAATAGAGAATAGTTTTGGGCTCTATATATGATCTACTTTTCTCCTAATTTGAAACTAGCACAAACCCTTGCATCACAATGTTATTATAAATATAACTATGGTAGAGAAGTACATCTGTACATATTGTTTGGTCCCTATTTGTGGGGCTGATTTGCTTTAGTGTTTTAGCTACATAAACTTTACTGGCTGCTATTCCATATCATATTCCCCTTTTGACAGTAAAGATGGTATGGCAAACTGCCATTTGACCAGCTATGAAACAAGGGAATATTTGTGGCATATTCATGTTGAAACCCCGTATAACAAATCTCCTTGTTGTTTTGTGTATTTCTCATGAGAGCAGACTATTTCTGAAAAAGGATCTAAAGCCCACAAATTTTAGCTTTAATGACATTTTGCTGTCAACATCTTATTGTAATGACCCTAAAGTTCCTAAAGATGAGTTTCTGGAGCTGTGACTATGTTCCTACCTTTGCAGTCTGTAAAAATTCTTTTTTGGATGGTTTTCCCCTTTTTGCTGTCCTTTGCCCTTCCTTTTTTTTCTTTCTAATATCAAATTATATATGCTAAACTTTATTACGATTTCTGTTCCACTTCTGTTAACCTACCATCCCCCTTCTGAATCTTGTATATGAGTTTTTTTATATTTGTCTGTCTTGTCTTTTATTAACTCTTGACTATTGATGATAGAGGTTGCCCAAGTGCTCAGGTTACCAGGTTTCATGATGAGGTCTATGGCGAATTTTTAATTGAAAATATTGCAGAGATACAGCTTCACAAAGCAGTTGGATCTTACTGATTACACTGATGTCCACATCTTGGGAACCAATGGTTTGGTGAATACTGTAGGCTAACAAAATGTCATTCATAATCATCAGGATATGTAAGTCATTTAAGTGAGAACATATATGAGTTGTACCTCTCTGACAGTGGTCAGAGTAGTTGGGTCATGGCATCAAGCTAAGTCTGTTAATGATTTTCTTGAGACTCTGTCGTGTTTTGTATTCAGGCTATTCTTTCTTCCACAAACACCTAACTGATCTTTTTTTGTTTGCTTGTTTCCATTATAAAGCTTTCACTTTTGCACAGAAGAAATTCCTTTACCTCTCTTTCTTTAATGTCTCTCTTTTTTTTTTATTTTAATGGAAAAATACTCCCAAGTCAGCTTGTGCAGTGTTAAATGTACCACATCTGTAATGGTTTCTTTCCTCCTTGTGCACCCATCTCTTTTCCCCCATTTTTGAAGGAATCACTTGGCCTTCTAAAATGTGATGTAGAATTGCATGTTCCTTTAATTAGCATTGAGATCCTGAAAATAGTTTGAAATTGAAAACCACAGTAGATAATTGCTTTTTTCATGCAGTATGTACTTGTTACACAGTCATGAAATTCTGAATTGCACAGTTGGATAGAAGGTGAAATGCTAAAAAAACTTCTGTGATGATGTCTATTCTTTTAAACTATAGAGTATCCATAATTACCTGTTTCTGCAAACTCTTTGTCAAGTGAGGGAAAAACATACTTCAATGAGTTGTAATAAGCATGAGGTTTCTTCCTCTCAACCCCCGAATAGTTACATTGAAATTAAATTCTATTTCATTCCCACAATGTATATCCGCTCTTCTCATGTGTTTGATCATAAATAGTACTCATTTGAGAGATGGTATAATCAAAACTAGATTCATTCATGTTTACACAGAATTTACATTCCTTTAAGGAGAATGGAGTGCAGTTTAGAAAAATGTTTTCTGTGATGCTGTTGGGATTCCATATTACAGTTTTACATCTGTCTGCTTTCAGATGTTTCAGTTGCAGTTTTAAATGAGAGCACTAACATGGAGATGGTACATTATTACATAGAGACTATTGCTTAGCACATAAGTAATTTACTCCTGAAGCCACCAGAAGCTGCACAGTATGATTAACAATTCAAGGAAAAAATATTTTAAAAGCACAGGGATAAGCAGGTCTCTGAGCAAAATATTTCTCACCATTGCTGTCCAGAATCATAACCAGGATTTGGGCTTTATTCAATAACTTAGGTTGCACTAAACAGCCTTTTGCATAGTAAATTATGGATGATTACAGAGATGATTATTCAGTGCAAAAGGGTAGTAAAATTTGGCAATATAAAGAACTGGGCTATGAAGACCTTAAATAGAAGGGAGTAGTCATAGAAGTCAATTAAAAACAACCAACAAATTGAGCATTTGCAGAAGCCATCATCTTTTAGATTTTTCTCTCTTGTTCATTTTAACTTCCTCTTCAAGTTTGAAATATAACCACTTGTCAACCTCCACAGAAGAGTACTGGGGCTAATTTGTCCCATTGCTTCCAGGTTGCCCATGCTGCAGATTCCAAGGCTGCAGAGGAAGAGCTGCTGCTGCTCTTCTACTCCTACCCTTGTGGGAAGGAGCGCATGGAGCAGTGGCTCTGTGTCCTGATTCACTGACAGCACAGCTGAGCGGGGGTGGAGGGCAAAGTGAAGCGTACCAGGAAAAGGGCTGGTACAGATTACATCATGTGTGTACTAGGGAAACCAAGGACCAAAATGCAGCTGAGTCACAGCTACAGTTCCTTGTTTGCTCTGTGGGGATCAGGGCTATGCATTGCCCTTTATTCAGGGCAGAGTGCAGTGGTGCCAGGCTAGTTTGTGTTTTTTGCTGCTTCTACACAGTTTCATCTGTAATCTTGAATGTATATGTCGTTCCGGACAAATATCTTTGCAGAATTGTAAAAATAATTCAGGCACAAATCCTTACTGACTCCATGTGCTGGTGATATGCTTTACAGTCCAGTGTCTCTTCCTTTTGGCTCTTGCTACATTTTCTTGCCAAACATGTGTGTTACAGTGTGGTGCCCTAGAAACTATGTCAGCTCATGCCAGAGATTCTGCAGTTCATATCTAGCCCTGTAGTACTTGAGTAACAGTAAGCACTGCTTGTCTGCAGATTTAATTTAAACAAAAAATATTGTGAGTTATGATTAATATTTAACTAATTTAGCTTGGTAGCAAACATGGTATTAGCACTACATGTAAAATTAAATATGGTAACTGATCAGAGATTGGCTCAAAAACTGTGTAAAGCAAATCTTACATTAATTTGATAAATGTTATTTGTTGATGGACCAAAGAGTATGTGCTCTATAACTCAAGGAGTCAGTGTATGTGCTTCACAAAATCAGAAGTCAGTGTTCGATTTAAATAACTATTTTGGCTAATCCAGATAAGCCTTTCTGTTTCAAACTGCTCCTCTGTTTTTGCCATGCAGTGACAGCTTTTCATTTACCACATTATTTGTCATTCCCAAGCTGGTACTGCTGAGCTCATGTTCAGTTGCTGAGTTATCAAGACCTGCCTTGGATCAGAACATTCAGTGCCTCCCAAAGATGAGGTCCTCTCTCTGCCTCCTACTCTTGAAATATGATGTAATAGCCAATTATGTCATCTTGCTTATTTAACTTGTCAAACTGGAAAATGGAGTTTAGTTTGTTTGGTGATTTCTAAAAAATGGTGATCCAGCTTAATTTCCAGTATTTTGCCTGAGTTTCAGTTAATTTGATGATGGAGAAAAATTCTGACATATTAAATTGTCTTACATAATTTTTTTAATACTCTGCCAAAACAGTTTCTTCATTCAGTTTGTTACTCTTTAAATTTTTGTCAACCTACAGGTGTGAATTTTTAACAAGGCAGAGTTTTAAGTTCAAGTTCATTCATGATTAAATATAAACTATTCAAACTAGACACAAAATGTAAGTATTCCATGAATTACACTGTCTACAGTTCAAAAATCATTAATCTGTCCAGCTATTTCTCAGTTCTGGCATCAAACACTAACTTGCTAACAAGATTCAAATCAAGAAAAATCATGAATATTTCAACTTATGATAACTTGGGAAGTTGAAATCGTTTCTAAGACAACATAAAGAAGCTGTTTATTTGTAATAGAATCAAAATACAAACCCATCTAAAGAGAGATGTGGCATTTTTCTCAAAATTAATAAATATCAAACCCTTGTAATTAAAGGGTTAGGTCTAGTGTCTTTAGAAAACATTCTGGAAAGTGCCAAACTGTTAAAATAACCTTTAAACCCTGCTCCTTAGACACTGTACATTGTAGTGCATATCTGCATGTACCTACATGCTTAGAGCTCTGTTCACAACTTTGCACTCAGGAGTTGGAAAATGTTCAGTGGGAGGCAGGTACTGATATGACAGTGTCTGGCTTGAGGGCCGAGGGGGATACAGTGAGGGGAGGACTGGTTCCTCAGGATGTGAGGTTCCTCAGGTGCTGAAGGATGGAAAGGGTTCAGTACTGCCTGTGGAGAAGAACAGCAAGAAATGTTCAGTGTACTGAGCCAGACTCCACTTGAAGGAATGAGTGTGTCTAGAGAACCCTCTTTTGTATTCATGACACCTTCCTTCCAAGAGGAGCTAATTTTATTCATCCTGCAAGGCTACTAGTTTATTCAGGAAGGGGAAAGAAGTGACAACATGGGAGTCTTTAAGAGCAAAAGAACACTGCATTCCAAATATTAACCCTACAAAGCAGGTCTTCCAGTACAGTCAGGTAGGCATCTAAAATCCTTTTTCTAGATTTTTCTCCTTGCTTGGAGTGGGGTGATTGTGGTTTCCACAGCACAGAGGATACTTTGTGATACAACTCAGCTGCCTGAGTTACATGAGAAGTTCAAAACATACATAGTTTGCAACAAAAGTAAAAATTTCATGCTGGTGGCAGGAAATACAGCCCAATGCCTTTTGCAGGAACACCCTTGGAAGACAGCAACATGTCTTGAGCTGTGTTGCTCCTAGGAGCAGGCCATCTTTCATTCTTTGATCATGCAGCTGTTACCAATACTGAGATGTCAGATTATGCTGAAGTCAGCAGTTTTGTGGATGAAAAACAGCTGCCTCAAACTCTACACAGGCCTACTTTGGTATTTCCTTAATAATAATGTACTTCAAGAAAATCTTAGACATCACTTTTTTCAACTCTGCCTTCCTAAGGAGGGAAGACATGCAGCTCCAAACATTAGAAAAGTTAAAAACCTCATACAACTTAAAATAATCACCAAAGCTGGACAACCTGCAGTGATAAAATGTCTTGTTTTACTTTCCACCTAAAAATAAACTGCAGAACATGTAGCTGGACCTAGATCTTGGCATATCATATGTATCCTATTCTGTATGCTGGGAGCTGATACATTTCAAAGCGAACATCTGCATGTAGGGATTTCAACTGCTTTAAAACGTTGCTGGATATCTTAATGTTTTGGTTTTTTTTTTTAATTTTGCAGCATAGCCCCAGTTTTTAGAGTTTTCTTTCAGTAAGAATGTTGAAGGACATTTCTGATACTCTTGAGATGCCATGTACTTTGTGAGAATTGCTGGTTCAAAGAGCTTATGTAATTTATTTATACAAAAAGAGTATTGGAAGAACAAGCTAATGCTTAAAAAATTGCGGCTATCTGATAGATAACATGTTCTCTGATTGGATAGAAGGGTTTTGTACTTCCCTTAATGGTCAAAGCACATTACGTGTTCACGTACTTATGTTTTTGCAGAGAACTTATTGGGGGTAGTTTATATTAAGGATAGCCATCTTATAAAATACTGTGATTCATCTTGGAGGAAGAGAGAATATAAGTGTTCTGAACCTGACAATGTAACTTAAACAAACAAAGCAAAAAACCCACTATCTATCTTTTAGTCCTCAGTTACTTTTTGTAGCAAATCAGATAGTAAAGCATTGGTTAGCAGTGGAGTCTCAAAGTGAGGATGTGTTTGACCCAGTTTTTCTAACATGCCAATTGACCCCATATTTCCAATTCATATTTTCTTTAATTTGGGTGCAGGAACCCAGTGATTTCAGTGCACGTGTTTGTGGCATGAGTTTAATGCCAAAAATGAATGTTAACATTTTGTAGTTGAAAAATTTTTGTCCTGGTAGATTGTGTAGGAAATTCTGAATAAGTCACTTCAGGTTGGAGTTGGGTTTTTTGAATTTGCTAATAAGAATAATTTCTCATGTTGTTTTTTTTTTTAAGATCCATGTTTTCATTTTACTATACCACAGTTATACTTTGTCCACAGAAAGCTGATTAAAAGAGCCTTTTTTGAATCAGAAAACCAGAGAACAATGGACTTGGCATATTTGGCCTTCAGTTATGGCTGCTCTTACTTGACTAAGATAACTTTATGTTGAAGCAATCATTTGAAGAGATTTTAAATTAACAATAGCTGTTCACAGGAAGTAGGTAATGTTTGTATTTTAATAAATCACTTCCCATTGTTTTAGCAGAGATAATGATGCAGTCTTCAATTATCACAAAGCTGTTCGCTTTACTTGTTTTTTAGTAGTGGTTTAATACAAGAACCATAGGAGTAATCACCTTGAAATCAGTAAGGCTGTGGTGGATTTACATAAGCATGCAGTAAACAAGCATAGAATTGAGAGATGCCACAAAGAGGTTTTGCGATACTGACTGTTTAAAATTTGATCTTGTTATGCTTGGCAGTATTCCTATTTGAGCATGTGAGAATTTTCACCCCTCTTCATTTTGCAAAGTCATTTGTGTATTACTTGAGTATTTCCTTTCAATTTCCATTTGTATGCAAAGGGTTCTGACTCTGCTCTGTGTATCTCTGAATTTAGGTACAGAGGCAACTAAGAACTGAGAAAAGGAGTTACTTTCCATGGTACCTCTAAGTTAAGGTGTATTGAGTTTATATGGCCAGGTTTTGGTAGTGGGGCAGCTACAGGGGTGGCTTCTGTGAAGATGTGCCAGAAGTTTCCTCTGTGTCTGGCAGAGACAGTCCCAGCCAGTTCCAAGATGGATTTGCCTCTGATCAAGGCTGGGCCCATCAGAAATGATGGTAATGCCTCTCTGATGACATATTTAAGGCGACTTTAAAAAGTTTTGCAGAGTTGCAATTGTGCTCAGAGAAGAGCAGGGTGACATTATGTGAGAGGAACATCCCTGCAGACACCCAGGTCAGGGAAGAAGAAGGGACAGGAGGTGCTCCAGGCACCAGAGCTGAGGTTCCCCTGCAGCACCTGATGCAGACCATGGTGAGCAGCTGTGCCCCTGCAGCCCATGGAGGTCCCTGGGGATGCAGAGATCCACCTGCAGCCCCTGGAGGAGACCCATGCTGGAGCAGGGGGATGCCTGAGAGAGAGCTGCAACCCTGTGAGAGGCCTGTGTTGAAACAGGGTTCTGGCAGGGACCTGCCCACCCATGGACAGAGGAGTCCATGCTGGAGCAGGTTTCCAGGTAGGACATCTGACCCTGTGGGATATCCATGCCAGAGCAGGTTGTGCTTGAAGTACTGCACCCCATGGAAGGGACCTACATTGCAGTGGTTTGGAGAGGACTGTTGCTCATGAGATGGACTCACGTTGGAGAAGTTCATGGGGAACTGTCTTCCATGGTCAGGATACCATGATGCTATAGGGGAAGGACTCCCCTCCCTGAGCAATGGCAGGAATAGTGACCTGACCATAACACCCATTCCCTGTCTCCCTGCACTTGCTTGGCTGAAGAGACAGAGCTGAGAAGGAGGGAGGGGTAGGGGGAAAGTTATTTTAGCATCTTTTTTTACTTCTCAGCATCCTGCTATAGAATTGAGTCTGTTTTGCTTGTGATGGTATTTGGTGTGTGATCTCTCATAGTCCTTAACTTGTAAATGCTTCATTATGTTTTCTCTCCTCTGTCCAGTTGTAGAGGGGAGTGACAAGCACTGGTAAGCATCTGGCACCCAGCTGTGGTCAACCCCCTACATAAGGTTTTCTTTAATGTCTTTTAAAGCATTCTGAAGTGTTAATAGTTTCTATTTCAACTCCTGACAGTATTGCATGTGTTTTAACACCTTAATTCCTAAAATAACATCATGGTCTCTTGCTCACAGAGGAGTATACTGGTATAGTTTCTCCTTAATTCTTCCATATTGTAATCTGTTATCTTCCACTTGTAATCTGGAGAAAAGAATTCAGCCTTTTGCTGAATTCTGGAGACCATCTCTGTCCACATGGATGACTGGAAGGTGGTCAGGAATAGTCAGTATGGATTCATTGCAGATAAATCATGCTTGACCAACCTGATTGACTTTTATGATGACACAACTACCTGGATGGAGGAGGGGAGAGCAGGGAACCTCCACTTCAGCAAGGCTTTTGACACTGTCTCTCATAACATCCTTGTAGGAGAGCTCAAGAGGTGTGGACTGGATGAGTGGACAGTGAGGTGGATTGAGAACTGGCTGAATGGCAGAACCCAGAGAGTTGTAACCACTGGCACAGGGTCTGGTTGGAGGCCTGTCACTGTGGCATCCCTCAGGGTTCAGGACTGGGCCCAGTATTGTTTAACTTATTTACCAGTGACTTGGGTGAAGGGACAGATGCCTCCTCAGCAAGTTTGCTGAGGATGCAGAGCTGGGAACAGTGGCTGATATCCCAGAGGCCTGTGCAGCCCCTCAGAAGGACCTCAACAGCTTGGAGAGATGGGCAGAGAAGCATCTGAAATTCAACAGAGGCAAATGGAGGGTCCTGCACGTGGGGAGAAACAACCCCAGGCACCAGCACAGCCTAGGACTGACCTGCTGGGGAGCAGCTCTGAGGAGAAGGACCTGGGGGTCCTGGTGGACCACAAGCTGTCCATGAGCCAGCAGTCTGTCCTGGTGGCCAAGAAGGCCAATGGTGTCCTGGGGGACTTTAGGAAGTGAATTGCCAGCAGGTCATGGAGGATGATCCTGCCCCTGTACTCAGTCCTGATGAGGCTACACCTGGAGTGCTGTGTCCAGTCTGGGCTCCTCAGGACAAGAGACATGGAGCTCCTGGGGCAGATCTAGCAGAGGGCAATGAATTTGGTTAAGGGACTGGAGCATGCCTCCTACAAGGAAAAGCTGAGGAGAGATGAGTGAGAGGGGACCTGATCAATGTCTATCAGTATCTGATGGGAGGATGTCGAGAGGATAGAGGCTCTGCTCAGTGATGCCAAATGATAGGATGAGGCAATGGGCAGGAACTGATGCAAAGGAAATTCCTCCTTAATGTGAGGAAGAACTTCTTTACTGTAGGGTTGACCAAGCACTGGAACTGATTGCCCAGAGAGAAGCTGGGGAGTCTCTGTCACCAGAAATAATCAAGCACCATCTGGACAACAATCCTGTGCCGTGTGCTCTGGGATGACCCTGCTGGAGCATGGAAGTTGAATGAAGTTGGACCAAATGACCCACTGCACTATCTTCCAACCTGTCCAATCTGTGATTCTGTGATTTTAGTTACTTATTTTGTAGTCTTGCATTGGCAAGAGTGCAAAGGTTGCACATCTGTTTCTCCCAAAACTGTGCCCTGAGGTACAGGTACTTTAACACCACAGGTATAGTGAATTTTACAGGAAGAGATGCAAATGATAAATAGCTCTAAATATCAACTCCTACATAGGAAACAATGCAAAAAGTAGCCTTATTTTCAATGTACTCTCACATTCATTGATGACTGTATTTAATTCCTTCTTTTTGTTCCAGTAGAATTAGTAATGTGGGCATCACAATGCAGTTTTTCTTCCACAAGATGCAAGCATTGAGAACCTTCTAAAATAGGGATGAATTTGCAGTTGTGGAAAACCAACTAATTTTGCCACATTTTATTTTAATACCTGACAATGTGGCTTATAAAATTAAGAAATGACTGTTTAAAATGTTTTATTACAACACTGTGTATTGCATTTGCTTCTGACTAACCTAATTATCTTTCTACTGTGTTCTTAGGAGATTCTTAGGAATGAAAATTATAGAGAAGAAATGAAACAGAAAGTCAAGGATGTATCTGAAAAGGATAAGCTGCTTCAGGCCAAGGAGTATGAGGAAGGACTTGTTGCTGAACCAAGTCATACTCAGGTTAAAGGCCATGCATCTGCCCCTTATTATGGAAAGAAGGAGCCCTCACAAGACCCCACAAGCACTGCAAATACCTTCCAGCCAGGTGCCTGGATGCCACCAGACAGTGGTAGTAAGCAAAATAAATAAGCAATTTGATGGACAGATACTGTTAATGGATAAGTATTTTAACAGACAACATACACAGTTGCTATGTACAAGAGTGCAATAAAGTAATATAAAAGCAGTTTCAGTTACTTTTGCAGAATTATTCCAATAGGCTTAATCATGACAAAGTATTGTAAAGTGTTTGGGTTTAGTGAAAAACAGGATGTTACTAAGTTTGGTTTTGACAGTTGCTGTTCATCAGTTACTCTTGAATTCATTGCTAAAAGACTATCTACATTTTCTTAAAGTCTAAATTGCTTTTTTCATTGAAGACTTAATTTAGTTTTAAAGCTGTTCTTGATGTAAGAATTGTAGTCAGTACATTTACATTTTCCCAAACCTTGGCCAAGATGTCTCTTCAGAATAAATCTCTTGGTAGTGCCAGCATGCTTTCCACTGGCAAGCAGATGGAAAAAATTTATTTTAGTGAACAGGAACTACTATGACACTACACTGATTACACACTGTACTTGTCATTGGGATGTTCTTGTAACCTAAAACAGTCATATTTGACTGTTTGATTTGCAATTTGCACAGGGTAAAATCAGCTAAACTATACATAACTGCTCTAACAGAAGTTAGAAGTACTTGGTAAAGCTGCTGGAAAATAACACCAGGTCTGGGACAAGGGACTGTCATGAGTATTTACAAAAATAAATTGGTTTTTATTCCTGATGTATCTGTGGACTTCCCTAGATGATCAGATCATTTTGGCCATAGTTTAGATACATAAAATGCACCGATTATTTGCTTAGAGATGATGTTTGAGAACTTCAAATAAAGACCACACAATTTTTTTTCAAAAAGTATCAAATTTATTTACGGAGTGTATCCCTCATCAGTTCTCCTCCCTGTGTTTCAAGCTATGTAGGTATCAAAGGTCGAACACATACATATTTGACAACACTTCATACAAAACATGTAGACTTAATCTCACATATTTATAAAATGCCCAAATGTCATATTCTAGTAATGCTTGCTTTCACCAACAAAATTGAAAGGGGATCAACTTCACATTTACTTAAAAGTAATTTCAGTTAGACTCCCCACTTCTGATCCCCCTTGGTGTCAGCCAGCTCTATAGATCTCTTCATTTGAACAATGATATTATTTTAATGTTTTATTTTTAACCTGATCAGAGTAGCTGCTAAAATGCACAACTCCGTGCTGCTGTTTAGAAATAAGCAAAATGCAAAATCTTAATGACTGCTACAAGCTCTTTTGAACTAGACTACACAGAGGCCACCACAGACTATTATTAAAAAATTAGCCTGTGAAAAAATCAATCTATTCTGTTAAGAAGAGATTAATTGGAAATAAGGTTAAATAATGTTGATCTATTTACAACACAAACCTTACTTTTTTGACTGTGTTAGCATCTTGCAACCTGTAAGGCAGTAGAGTTTCAAGGGCCATGAGAACTAAAGTCCTGCTTAAACTCAAGTTTTAGATCAAAGGTAGCCAGCAGGTTAGCAAGCAGAACTACTGTCACCAGCTTGTGCATCGTCCTTGCACAGCTATGTGCTGTAGGTCTCTGGGACCCAGAACACTAGGCCACCTGGGTCTTTGGTCTCACCCCATTTATGGCTATTCTTTGAGGCATAAAGAGTTTATGAAGGCAAAAACAAATTAGTTACAGGTGGAGCATTCAGGTGATTGTTAGGGAAGACCAAACAACAGTACTGCATTTTACAGAACATGAGTGCCATAAGAGAAATGAAGCTAATCAGAACAAGCAATCAGTTTCCTAGAACTTGGGCTGTAGTTAAAGGCTGTTGATGGCTTGTAGCTCAGGAAACAGGAAAAGCTAAGGTAGTTACTTCTGCAGACAAGCACCATCAAAGACACTGCAGCAGCCACTCCAGGCATACACAGCCATATGCAGTAACTTTAAAGGAAATCAGTCATGTCTGCCATCTAATGCTACAGCTGCTTGTCTCTACAGCCCTGCTCAGGGTATGCCAAAACTTGCATTTCTGTAATCCAGTTTAATCACATTTTCCCCTAAACTTGACAATTTTAAGACACTTGTTAAATCACAGCTCGGCTAAGAGAAAAAAAATAATCTACCTCCAGAACCACCTAAGAGGTTAATTTTTTAATTAAACATGCAAATTTAGAAAAGCAACCTGCACTGGAATACAAGTAGTAAATTCAATTACTCTAACAAGTGTCACTTGGGCAAATTTTAACACAAATCAGCAGGAAAAAAATACACTGAAGTACTAAATTTCATACTTCAAGAAATAACAGGATCAAGTATCAAAGGACAGTTACAACACAAAATGTACAAGTATTTCATTTTAAAAGTGGATTCTTTGCACAAGGAAGGCCATTTTTGCCCATTTAATCCTTCTTTGTTCGTTTGGCTTTTGCAATGTTCTCCTGGCGTTTCTGTTTCTTCTTTTGCTCTCGTTCCCGGGCCTCAATCATTTTTGCAAGCTTCCATGAGAGCGCCGCACTGATTACAAACAGCGGCGTGAGAGCCAGGATCACGGTCGTGAGAAAGCCGTAGGGGTCCTTGGCAGCCCACTCCACGATGTACTCTGCCCAAGCCTTAATATCCAACATCTTCTCTGTTTTCCAGTTGAGAAAACACTGTGGTATATTGAAAAAAAAAAAAAAGAATTCTGAGTTTTCAGCAAAATAACAGCACACATACACAAGAACAAAATAAGAAGTTCCACCTTCACATGGGGAAGAACAACTTCACATTGAGGGTGGCTGAGCACTGGAACAGGCTGCCCAGAGAGTCTCCCTCTGGAGATACGCCAAGCTCACGTCACAGGTTCCTCTGTCACCTGCTCTAGGTGACTCCCCCTTGGCAGTGAGGTTGGTTGTGATCCCCAGAGGTCTCTTCCAACCCTAACTATTCTGTGACACCAAGTACCATTTTAATATAAGTTGTCACTGTTCACTCTCAAAGGGCAAGACCATTTTTGCTAGAAGTTAAAAGCAATGCATAGTATGTGAAAGTTTAACACAAACCATTGACCCTACGTTACAGTTCAGAGCCTACAGAATAATTAGGCATTTAATCCAACAGAGCTGCAAATGCTACCAACAAGATATTGCTCAATGGAAAAAGACTGCGGTTTGTGGTTCTCCGGAAGTGAAGGAAAGCCAGCCCGGTAGGTTTATCTCTCCGTAGGTTCCCCCGGGGAGGCGAGGGAGCCCCGGCAGAGCTTTGGGTACTGAACTGGCGCCAGTCGGGCGGCCAAAGCCACCGCGGCGGTGCCGGTCCCGGCGCGCCTCCCTGGCGAATGGCTCCACCGCCTCCCTCCCCGCCCCCGCCGCGGCTGGCACCGCCTCACCTGCGGCCCGGGCACCCTCCGGGCCTGCCGAGCGGCGGAAGGGCGAGCCGAGCTCCCTGCGGAGAGAACACACGNGGGGAGGGTTCGTCAGTCCATTAAGGAAGCGCTGTAAGCCGGGAAGAAGGAGTTTCCGAGGTACCCGGATGGGTAGTTCGCGTTGCGGAATAGCCTCTGGGAGCTGGAATGCCGCTGGCGGAGGAGCTGAGGGCCCCGTGGTGCCTCCGTGCTGGGGCCGCTCGGTGCGAGGAAGGATCAGGAGGAGGAACCTTGCCAGTACCTCGGCAAGATGCCACCTGCACGTCCTGGACCCGCTTGGGCGGGCGCGCCGTGTCTCTTCTCGGGCCCACATGGCCGTGCTCCTCAGGAGCCGCTTGCTATTGCACTGCTCCCCCCTGGACTGACCTCAGCAAAAATACTCCGCTGGTCTCTGGTTATTCTGAGCCTTCAATATGCTTATACTGAAAAATCAATTAAAAAAAAAATAATTGTATGTTGCACCAAGCCTTATCCCTCTGCACAGACACACAGATATGAATAAAAACTTTGTCATGTTTCCTATGCAAAGAAAAGCTAAGATTAGGATATTAGGTTAATATATGAGAGAATCTTGCAATTACTCAAATTGTATTCAGCAATTCAGGATCGCTTCTCTGTACTATACCAGCAAATGCCACCACGGCAATCCGCTTTCACATATCTTTTCTTTATGTGAATGCTTATGTTATTTGAAGGGCAGAAAACAGGCAAATAAAAGTATTTTTTCCTAAAAAGTTATTGACAGGACACCTGACTAATAATCTGGATTGCTTTACTTTCAGTATGTGAACTGTAATTTTTTGCTGTGGGGAAAATTGCGTTATTTTATTAAAAACCTGACAGTTGTGTTCNCAGGGCTGACCAAAAGCTACAGCACGTTGCTGAGAATTGTATCCTGAGGAACTCTGCTGGTGGCTGATGCAGCCCCAGTCACTGCTCCCTGCTGAGCTCTGCCCTTCAGCCAGATCTTCACCCAGCACACTGTGAACCTCCTGTTGGACAACATGTTCAGAAGGATGCTGTGAGGGACAATGTCAGAAAGCTTAATCCAAACTTAATCCATTAAGAATCCTTAATCCTTCCTAAATCCAGGAAAACTACATCCTTCCTTTCACCCACTAAGCAGGTGACCTTGTTATAGAAGGATATCAAATCAGTCAAAGAGGACTTTCCTTTTGGGAAACTTTGTTGATTCTGCTTGATGATTGCATTATTCTTTAAGTGCCTTTCAACTGCAGACACTGTAATCTTCTCCATAATTTTTCCAGGTACTGAGATTGTACCAACAGGTCTTCCTGAATCTTCCCTCATGCTTTTTTTGTGAATTGGAATAATGTTGGCTAACTTCCAGTCCAGGACCCCCAAAGACTCCAAACCCTTTGGGAGCTATCTGTACATGTATCTGTGTACCTGTGTTACTCAGCCGCTTCTGTGAGCATTAAAACTCTCAGAGAAGTTATGGGTCCCCATTTGGTCCGTAGTTAGTAAATCTTGGCTAAATATAACAATATCAATTTACTTGATCTTAGATACAGTTTCTGAGATGTTGTATCTAATAGTATCATGGTAAGAAGTTTTTGCGTGCTGTGTAGCTAAGTTAAAAGTAGGTGGGCTATTATGTAAGTATAACCTATTTCTGGTAAAATTGCGTATTAGGCTAGAGGGGACACAGTTACATTTCTGATGCCTGAATGTCAGATTCATCCGACAGATACAGATACATCTTCCAAAATAAGCACTGACTTAGTCAGCAGCTATATGCAATCTTTTTAATATAACCACTGCAAAATTAATTTCCAGCTCCAGTCTTTCACATAATAGAAATTGTCTCATCTGTCTGTCTTTCAATGTTTTCTCTGCCTAATTGTTTTAAAGAGGAAAAGTACCTGATTCATTGTGGCAAGGAAGAAAAAAAGGCAGGGATTTTAAATTCACTTTTCCTAGAATACAGATCTTATGTAATTACTTCTCCTGCTGTCATTCTCCCCCCAACAGCTTGTGAAGTTATTCACTGGTTACATTGGCAAAGCAGTAGAAGTCTTGTACATAATAATTTCGCTCCTTTTAAGATCTTTGAAAACACATGGGTAGAGAGGACAGGCCCAGACTACTCCCTTGACTGAAAGTTGCAGTGCATCTTTAATAGGAATGAAGAGATGTTATGGGAATACTACCAGATGGGGAGGCTTGCACTTTACCAAATTCAGAATCAACCACGAAGCTGTGGTAGATCAGGATTCTTGTTTTTGTTTTCTGAATTTATCAGCTGTTGTACTTTAGGTAGAGTGAACAGAAATTTCAGAATTAGCTACAACTTGCACAAAACATCACAACCCTTAGTACACCATCAGAGCACTTTAAAGGACCACATTGAGCATGTGTTTATGTTACCTGTAGTTTTGTCACCAAATCGCTGCTTTGCAAATCTGCACTTTCTTTTACATCTAATCTAGAATTCCTTTAAATGACCCTGTTCTGTTATTTATAGTCATGTGTGTGCCTGTGTGTATTTTAAGACAGTCATTAATTTTGTATCTGTCAGGGAAGGATCCACTGATCAAAGATCACAACGAGGGAGTGGGCAGGGAAATGGAAACAGCACTCCAAAAATCCAGAAGTAGTAAGATGCAATGCTGGGAATGCAATACAGGCATGGAAAATGGGAGAATTGCTTGCCTGAAAGCAAAGCCTTTCTCACACCAACAGTGACTGAAGGTCTGTGAAGTGTCTGGTTGTGTGTGGTGAAGACAACCTTTGAGTAAAGGTATTCATTTCACTCAGATGTGTTGACATGTATCAGTAGTCCAGAATCTTTCTGTATAAGGAAGCTGCTAAATATTTCCCTCAGTGTAATTTCTAGCTGCCCTTCTCTCATTTGTACAGTCTGAGGATAAATTAGTTCCTTAAATTAGTTCCTTAATTAGTTTTTTTTTTTTCCTACATACAGCATGAATTCTCAAGTAATCCATTTGTATACTTACTAATGTCTGGGGCATGGTGTGATCCACTTGCTGAATATCTCTGTTTCTAGAAGAGCTGGGTGGAATTCTTGTGCCATTGCACATTGGTGGGGTTTTTAGGAGTTTGAAAGATGTGGTTGAACAGTAAAAAGACTTCAATTTTTTCTCCAGCCTGTTGAATAGCTAAGCTGTGAAAGCTTTATTAGCCCTTTTTTGACCATATATGATACATTCACAGTATGTGCCAGCCAATAAACATTCTGGTTTTTACAACTGTACTTAAACAACAAAACTCCTTTGCAGCACTGGGGATTAAGAAATCTTTTTCTGCTACAAATGTTTAAGAACTTTGGTGTTTCATGTTGAAATGGATTTGCAGTCTATTCTGTAAATTGCATTAACAACTCCAAATATTTGTAGTTTGGGTATCATTCCCAACAGTTAGGTCTGAGTATCCAAGATGAAAGTGGTGAAAATTGTGATTAATAAGGCTGCTGTGCTGAATTCACTTCAAACAACCCTTGTAAATTGTTCTACTCCTGTATATATTCAAGGACAGGACATGTTGGGACAGTGCATGACCCAAAGGTTAACATGCTGCATGCTTCTGTATCTTAAGAAGGTAACAGAACATGGAAGTATATTTGTGTAATATTTGATTAAAGAATGATCAAATGCTTCTGTGCTCTAGGTGGACTCATTTATGTCATAGCATTTTTTTTTTTACTACTGTTTAATAAATAAGTGAAGAACTAAGGTGTATCATGCCTTACTGTAGCCTTCATTTGTTCCTATTGTAGGTCTTATTGCAGTTCAAAAAGGAAAAAGAATTATCCAAGGTAGAAAAAGAAGCTATACAAATGGTAGGGATCTTTTAATCTCCTGGATCATTACTGTATTCTGTTATGGTCATGACTGATGCAGGTATTAACCTTCTAGAATTGTGGATTATAGTAAAGGGGAGAAAAAAATCGTTATCAATACAGCTTTATAAAGCCTTAGACTTTTTCCCAGAGGTAGTTTAGTGTAGCAAGTCAGATAAGAAATGGGAATCACAGGATCATATGCCAGCTGTGACATTAGGCCTGGGCTGGTTTGGAAAATTTTAGCCATCTCCACAAAAGCCTCATCTCCATTACAACAAGGTTGAAAAGCACTGGAGAAAGATTGGTACCTCTGAACAGTAATTCAGGCTCTCCACAATGCAAGTCATTCTCTGAAGCTGCCTGCTTATGCTCACACATCATGGAGGGCCCTAAGGACTGAGGATTAAACACCTTAGTGAAATGCCAAATTGAAGTGCAATGAAACCAAACAGCTTATCTTCCAGAGAATCAACTCCATGTATAGTAGGTGCTAATATTTATTCACCTCCTTAAAATACTTTGAGGTCCTTGAACAAAATAAAGCAGTGTTAGCATGACTATTAGCTGAACTTCTAGGATTCAGGTTTTCCTGGATTTTGTAGAAGCTTGAGTTTAACAAGCAATTTATGTCTGTTACAAAGCTATGTGCAATTAAGGGGTTTAAATAAAACTTTTTCAAGTTCAGGGAGTAGGGTTTAATTTCTAAAATTCCTTCTATTTATGCTCTTACCCTATTCCTGTTTATAGATGCTGGTATTTCTAGTGTGCAGCTAGATATCTCAAAACTGTGTACATCTGAGTTAATTTTTGTGGCTTCTCCAGCTGAAAAGACAAAATTGAGAAGAGTAATTGACATTTAAGTCTTAAATGACATCCTTTTTTAACTTGACTGACGTACACTCTAAGGTAAGACACCTGGAGTACAAGATAGTCCTTTGTAAGTTCTGAGAACTAGAGAGTGAGGTTCTGAGAACTAGAGAACATGAAGTCACGCTTCTGTCTACCACATTTCTTCATGGGAGAGCTGAGCACAGTTATTGTTTTCATAGTTTCTTTCCAAGGGCAGTAAGAAGTAACAATATTGTTTCATTGAGTGTTACAGCTGCAGGTCACTCTGTCCCTAACTGGAGTGGAGAAAATGTCCCTGGGTAGTGTCTGCAACAATCTACTTTACTGAATCATCATGATCTGCATATTTCATAAGAATGAATTCCTGATACTTCAGTAATAATACTAATTGTACTGTTTATTCTTTCAGTACTCTGAAGTGTTACATAGGCAGGGTACATCCTCTAGTGTCTTTGCTAAATTCAAGTTCAAATAATACATTTTCCTCAACAGAATTCCTTTTCACACCTCCAGTGATTTTGATTTCCTTTTTACCTGGTAATCCAGAGTAAAAGTGAAGTTGGAGACTCTCATAATAGGATATACTTTTATGAGTCAGGACTGCTGTAATAGCAAGGCACCCTAATTCTAATTCCTTATTCCTTTTTGGGCAACATGGCAGAACCTTTTTTTTTTTTTTTTTGCTTTGTTTATGTGTGTATATAAAGTTTACACTTTTAATAAAGTATTGTGATCTCTCTGCTGCTGGAATATTCTGTATAAATCTTCATTATTGATAGTGAGGGCCTATTTCAGAATTAAGTTAATTTAGAAAAGCAGCATGTGCATGAGTCACTGAGATCTGAAAGACAGCCAGCATTGTTGGCTGCTTCCTGCTCTATCTTAGATGACAAGAAACTGTTGTCAGTGGAAGTGGGAGTCTGTACTTGCATGAATTCTTAGCTCTATGAATTACATTATTTACCAATCTGTGCCACTATGTGTACATCCCTCTTGCCTTCTTCTTGTTAGCAAGGGAGCCTTTAGCAAAACAAAAAGAAAATTCTAATATGTTCCCTTACTTAGTTTTCATGATAGAATTAAAACACCTAAAACCAAAAGCTTTTCAGCTCATTCTTAGCAAAGAAGAATGATCAAACATAAAAAAACATTACCACAATTAGAATGTTTAAACATCAGCCAGTCTTGATGCTGATTTTGTTGTCTGAAGTACCTCAGCCACAGGATCACCTGCTTAAATTGTACTGCATGCTCTAAAGATAATCAGAAAAGAAAAGTAATCCCACTACTATGGAATTTGTACTCATTTATTTCTTCTTCACATTATAGGAAATAATGTTCTTAAAAAAGCTTTCACCGCTGAGAAATCTCACAGATATAAATTTACCTTTGTCATAACAGTGGAGGTCAGTTTTGCAAATGAAAAGATGTATGTCCTTTAAATTGAATTGTTCACGACACACTTATCAGTTTGGGTAGGTGTCAATTTGTCTGTCCTTGCCAAGCCAGGTCCACTCCTAAGTTTCAAACATATGGAGCATACTTTTAGAATAACATCACTAAGATAAAACAACCAACTAAACTTGTATAACTTAGATTGTCACCAAATACAGTAGCATACATCTAATTTGTTTAGAATCAGCTCGACAGAGTAGCTTACAAAACTCAGGCAGCCAAAAGCTGCTGTCAGGATGTTTCACACTGCAACAAAATCAGGTGCTTTTCCCTTAATTGTTTCTCCATTCTAAGGCATAGAAGAGCAGTAGATTCAAATGCTCATCTGACTCTTGGTAGCAGAAATTCTATGTAAGAGGTCAGGTATGCTTTTAAAGGTAGAGGTATTCCTTGCTGCACTCATGCTTTTTAAGAGCTCTACCCACAGGACTAGCATGGGGGTTTATTTTGTACCCTCCTAAGGACCCCTGCTGTAGTGGGCAGGGAGCAGCAAGGACAAGAGAGCAGGCGAGCCAGGGGTGAAGGCAGGCAGGACACTGGCAAGGGTGCAGTCCCACAGTCCCTGAACACGAAGAGCAGAGCAGGTCTAGTGATGGCATCAAGGCTCAGCTTGCAGACCAGACCACCAGGCAGGCCTGTAGGGATGAGACAGTCCAACACCAAGACAGAATATCAAGTAATCAGGTCAGGATCAGAGCCAAGAGGCTGGAACGTGGAAGACCAAGCACAAGCAGAGACTGAGAGCAAGAGCCTGAGCATCAGAATCAGCTCTGCAGCAAAAGTGGACAGAACCCCACCACCTACAGCTTTTACTCACACCACTCTTTCTAGGCACACCTCTGACTCAAGGTCACAGAGCTGCATGAAGCCAGTGGTGAGCTTGAGCCTTAGGCAGCTAAATCATAGAATCACAGAAACACAGAATATCTCCAGTTGTAAGGAAGTTTGTAGGATCAAGCCCAACTCTCTGCTCCTCTCAGGACTGCTTAAAACTAAACCTAGTGATGACTAAACGCATCATCCATGTGCTCCTTGAACTCTGGCAGGCTTTTTGTCATGATCATTTCCCTAGTGAGTTTGTTCAAGTGACTGGCCACTCTCTCAGTGAAGAACCACTTCCTAATGTCCAGTCTGAACTTTTCCTTAATGCAGCTTGGTTCCAATTCCTTGTGTCCTACTGCTGGGACCAGAGAGAGGAGATCAGGACATCCCCTTCCACTGCTCTCCCAGAGAAAGCTGTAGTCTTCCAGGGGATCACCCCTCACCCCTTGTCTTCTCCAAGCCAAAGAAGAGTGACTACTCTCCTCTAGACATATTCCAATGGTTTGATGTTCTTCAAATATTGAGGTGTGCAAAACTTTGAACAGTACTTGAGGTGAAACCACGGTTCCTGCAGAGGAGATGGGGCCCTAATAAAGCTTGGTATTCCACCTGCATGTCTGTTTAATCTCAGTTGCCTTCCTTTGATGTGTAGAGAAAGAAACTAAGATCCACACCTGTAGTTTTGGCCATGGTAAGGTGAACTGTTCTGGCTGTAGCTGATACAAGTTTATAAGCTGGTCTCCAGCAATACTCAACAAAGCTTTTATGTGAGGGGCCACCACCCATCTGGACTTACGTTTGTAATTGCTCTCTGACAGTTCTGTTGAAATTACCTGGTTTAGAAACTTGCTTGAGATGACCTGTTTAGGGTCTTTTTGAGATTAACTGTATAATTTAACAGAACTGCGTGAAGGAACAATTACATATGCACTAATGCTGGTAGGCCTTTAGGGGAGGCAAATGATTCAAACTGACTGTGGCTAGATAAGGATGTATGAAATATCTGTACATTCTTCATGCTCTAAAAATCCTAGTTTTGAAAGTTAAAACCAGAAATTATCTTCTGAGCAGATTAGTTTTACTACAAGCAATCATGTGAAACTGTCTTCTAATACTTTTGATAACTCATCAAATTCAACCTCTAAACTAGGAGGAAAATTCTGTATCTGCAGAATTTCTTCATTTTGGAGGTTTTTAACATTTAAATTTCTGATCAAATGTGTTTATGGCTAGTTTATAAGGGTTAGTTGGTTGGTTGGTCTTTATACCAGCATTATCCTCTAGGTTCACAGAATCACAGAATGGTTGAGGTTGTAAGGGATCTCAAGATTATCTAGTCCAGCTTGAGCAAGAGTCACCTAAAGCAAGATGTTCAAGACAATATTCAACAGGGTTGTAAGCATCTTCAGGGGGGAAGACTCCACAACCTCCCTGGGTAATCTGTTCCAGTGTTTGTTTTCCCTTGCAGTAAGAGAGCATTTTCTGATTCATGCCATTTTAGAATGGCATTTCCTGATTCATACTCATTGCTGCTGGTCCTTCCTTTGGGCACCAGTGGGAAGAGTCTGGCTACATCTTCTCTGCACCCCTTCTATTCCTCCCTACTCAGGTGTCTGTAGAGGCTGGTAAGATCCCTCTGAGCGTTCTCCTCTCCAGGCTGATCCGTGCTGGCTCATGCATCCTTGCTCCATGTGATGGATACTCCAAGCCCTAAATGATCTTTATATACATTTGCTGGGCTTTCTTTTATCTCCTTGTCTGACTTGGAAAAGGGAACATAGAACAGAACATAACACTCCAGATACCAAATTCTGTCATCAAAACTTTACTTTTTATGCCAGACTTGTTAATAAGGAAAATTGAAAACCCCAGAGTATCAAGGTTAATCCATTCAACTAGGAAAATTTTAACTTTATTTTTTGTTACTAAATGTTGCCACCGACCATTTCTTTATCTGTAATGAGCCTTATTTTTAAGCAATTTCTTTTGCTGGCAGAATTTATTTTGTTTAAGAAAGTGTGTTGTGTAATATATATCTTTCTTGAATTGTGTTTCATATCTTCTTCTCTCATTAAAAAATATTGTAACCAATTAAAAGATAAATAACTTATTAAAAGGAACAGAGAAATTATTAATTATTTTAGAAATTTTAAAAGAAGTTTTACTAGATGTCCCAAAATCAGAAAATTAGATGATGCAATCTAAAAAACCCCAAACATATGGAGAGAAAACTAAAGTCACTGTTTCAGAAATAATATATGTCAAGAAAGGGAAAAGTAAACATTAATTTTTATTCTATCACAGAAGGTAAAAATTACAGAAAGGTGGTAAGACAAGGAAGCAGATGAGCTTATAGCCGGCAGAGTTAAGGATAACTAGGAGGTTTGATTATATTTTCTTCTAATGAAAGAATTTGTCCAGGATGGGCTGAAATATTTAGTAAATATTTACTATCTGCATCTAGTGAAGAGCTTTGTTTATGGCCTAATATTTGTGAACATTTATTTATTAAAAGATAGGGCAGGTTTACATATCTCAAAAGGACCCTTTTATGGGGAAAGAATCATTCTACAAAAAGCTGGTTCAAAGAAATCTCATAGCTGGAATCAAGCAGCATGTAGACTAGGGGATTTCATCTATTACCTATTTAGTGAATATTCTGTTAAACTGAAACCAGTGCTCCTAGGGCCAACAACTGATGGTGATACCTAAAGAAAAATTCTGTCTCCTATACATAGTTTTTATTTCCAATTTAAAAATATATTTTTATCACTATCGCTTTTGAAAGAGTCTTAGTCAATAGTATTGTGTAATGATCCTCCAGATAAAGAGACAGGACTTTTTTTTGTGAGTCTGTTTCACTTTATTTCCCAAAAATGATATCTTTCATCTAGCCTGGATGATGAGGTAACTGTTCATGCGCTGTGTCACACCTCTCCAAGTTGATTGTTCTGTTATTGTTCCCATTATATAATGTTTGCGGGAGAAAGCCAAGGGCTATGACATCCTTTTTGTGTGGAAGTGTTTCATAATGTGTTTGAACACTATGATTCAGATTTTATGTCATGTGGATACTGAATTACCTGCTCTCACATTTCAAGACTCCCTCAGCCTGATATGACACAATGTCCCTGATTCTGAGACTTGCTGGTAAACTGTGATTAACAAAGAAACACCTGCATGACTCGGACTATTTTGCATTCAAAGTTCTGCTTCATTTCTGTCCTTAAATTTTATGGTTTTTCCTTCAATTTGCTTCTGAAAGGGAAGGTTTTTCTTCCCTCCTGCCATCAGGCATGCATTATAGCAGGCAGTGTGTTTTCTCCAAGGAGAGCTTTCACTTCATCAAAAATACCGAGGAAGTGTTCCAAAAACCAGAAAGCACAATTTTTCCTGCTCTGATTTCAAAGCATTTTTCACATTAGTCACAGTCCTTTTCAAGGCAGGGGGAGGCATGGCCCCTAGTTTTTGTTCTTGAAATATTTTGAGCCAATCAAATACATTTATACTCAGTCCTGAAGTTTAACTTCTCCGTGCTTGTTGTGTTTATTTAATTGCTCACATTTCTACAGGAAATTTTGCTCTCTCTGTTTTGGAACAGAGAAGAAAGACATGTGAATTCTGGTGGTTCCCACAAACTGCTCCAAACAGTGGAAAGATCAGCCCTCAGACTGCTTGGTCAGATGAAGGGTATTCATGACTTCTAGTCCAATTCTGCCTTACCCATGTTATTGAATTTCCTATTGACTTGATTGGAACAAGAGTCAAACTCACAAAAATGACACTGAGGAGCACAATGCAAAATACATGCTCACAAAATCCTTGTTTCCATCAGTTTGGAGAGGTAGGTATTGAATTTTTGGGCTTTTTTCAGAAGCTACATTTTCATGTTACACCACTAGAGAATCTGCAGGAAAAAAAAGGCTGAAGGCAGAGGGGAGGGCTGTGAATTGCTTAGAGATGATTGCTGATTTTCATGTTGGGCAAGTGCTTTACAAAATGCCTGTGCCTCAGGGAGACAATAAATTAAAACAGATGTGCATAATCAAGACAGGTAAAACATGTAGGAGGATTTCTTCCTTGCACTGCATTTTCCTCAGAAAGTACAAAATAGCTGTGTCCCAATCCCCTGTATAAGGGATTCAGATAAGATCCCTTAATGCTGGCAGTGGCTGACCAAGTGAGGAGATATTCTCAGATAACATTTTCCTTCTTTAGTATTCTGGTGGTGCCAGAGAAGTATAAAACAGCTTGGAAATGAGCACTGGGATGCTACAATGGTGGGTTTGTTGATTCCTTTATAGGAAATGCCTATATTAATAGTCCCATAAATCATAAATCAGGTGGAAAAAATTGTGTAAGTTAAATATCACCACTTTGCTGCCATGGGGCAGAACTTGAGGCCTTACTTGATATGGGCCCTTTGGAGAGACATCAGCAATCCTTACTAAGAGGTGGTGATAAGCCACACACAATCAATTCTGATTTTTTTCAGAAATCTTCAATCCTGATTCCAGTATGTTCACTGGAAACACCTTTTAAAAGACTATGACTTTCAATCTACTATAGGCTGTGCAAAGTCTATTGTAAACAAAATATATATTGAATGCAACGCAGTAAATGCAAATGTAACAAGGTAGTGAGTTCATGAAATGTTCTAAGTTTGGTGTTCACTTAAAAGTAATTTTTTATTATCTGTCCTTTTGCTTTTTGAAAAGCTGGCCAGTTCAGTATGGTGGTCAGTAAGTATGGAAAAGCACATGAAGTTTTGACTTTTACCTTCTGCATTAGAGTGCATCACTTTATTCACCATCTCTGAGATGTTGTTGGCAGGCTGCACTTTTATCTTGGTTGCAGTTCCCTTATAATTGGTGTTCAATACAGAAACTTCTTTGACTGCATCTTAGTCAGGAGTTCTCCCATGGCCCCACTTCTTTGCTAGCTGGGGAAGTCTGTAGTGAGAACACTATAAAATGGTATGTGTTATTAAAGCTCTAATTTTAGTAACGTTCAAGGTAGGAAATGTCAAACATTTTCAGAGATGTCTCCTCTGTCATTTTTCATTTTTACACCCTAATAGGGTATATGAATTGCATAATCCCAAAGCTTCAGTTACCAAGATGTATACCACAGTCAAAACTGAGCTGCACTGTTGTCTGTAATGAGCCATGCAAATATATAACACTATACATGTATGTTCATGCATGCGTTCATATGTAATATGCACACACATATATATCTAAACATATATAAAAACAGAATAGTGTTCTATCATACTGTATTTGGGGATGTGTATTGTATGATCATGGAATATAAAAAGCAGTTAATAGTAATGTCTACCACTGCTATTTTAAAGGCACTTGGAATTATCCTATGTGAACACCAAAGGGAATTCATTTAATGTCTATACAGAAAGTAGTAAAATAAGAGGAAATTTAATTCTATAAGCACAGTTCACAGTTAGACCAAAGCTTATTTTGGAGGGACCTAGTCCTAGCTACATTTTTATCTTCTTAAATGCCCCAATATTTTGTTTGCATTATGTAAAGGAGCCAAAATGTGTGTATCTCTATAGTTAGTAATACTGCACTTTTGTTAAACATTTTTATGGTTTTGATTTTGGTTTGGGGGGCAAAACTGTTTATAATTGTTTATTACTTGTTTGGTTAACATTTAGAATACAAATACAATGCACTGAATTACCTCACAGGCTGCTGAAACTAGATACAGCTCAGACCACTTCAGCTTCCAAACCAGTTAAGTATTACTTTAGCATTATTGTCTGAATCTTTCTCAGTTATGACTGGTGATATTTGAGAATGTTATTCTAATTGACCACAATTCCCTCAAACATTGCATGTAACTTTTTCTCATTAAAAAAAAACAAAAAAAACCCAAACAAATAGTGGATTGGGTTTTTTTACAGTCTACATTAATTTTTATTTATTGATTTGATTTCTGCAGCACCAGTTTGATTTTGTAGCATGTAAGGATATACCAGTGTCTCTCTAAATCACTCATGCACCTTTTAGTTACACAGTTTAGTGCTTATAGTGCTAATAGTATAGAGAAGGTGCCAGAAACCAGCCAGAGCAGCAGCATGCCTCTAGCTATATATTGCATATTTGTGTATGATTTTGCAAGGGTGTTTATTTGGTTTATTTGGTTCAATTACACTGTGTGGTTTCTTCATACTAGCTTCACTGTGGAACAAGTAAAAGACACACAGTGACCCACAGCTTTAAGCATTTGTCAGCATCTAGCCTGGTGAAAGCTTTTGAGGTTTCAGTGCACACTTCAGTTCATCAGAATTTCCTGTTCTTGGAGCTACTATTTACATGTTCTCCCACAAAAAACAAAGGAAATGGGGACAAGTGTTATGAAAGCCCACCAGCCTTGTTCTTCATTGTTTCCAGCCCTTCCATCTCTCAGGCCTCATCCTCTTTGAACATCACGACAAGAGGAACTGTGTGGCATGCCTGGAATTTTTCTAAATCGAGGACTAATAGACCAAAGAGGGAATCAGATCCCTCAGATCCCCTGAGCTTAGGGCCTCACTTGAGGAGTAGTACTCTCTTGTTCTTGAACTCTCAAATAGTTTGGGAAGTGTCAGATTTTGGGCTCTGCTTTTGGGCTACATCTATCTGGCACACATCTAGTGATAATATACAAGAAACATAAAGAAGGAAAAAGAAAAATTCTTTTTTTTCAGTACTGCTTAGCATCCCTCATTCTGAAGGCAATAAGACTTTTTAAACAGAACTACACCTTCACACAGAATGTATATATAATAAAATGTTTCCTGCTTATTAAATACAGCTCTCATTACTTAGATATTGAAAGAGGAGAATTCTTAATGAAATAGAATAAGAATATGAAGTGTCCATCTGAGAGAAACTGTGATTTTTCCTATGATTTGACTGAGATTTATTCTTCCTAGAACACATCATACAGTGGTAAGGGCCAAGTGTTTGCCCTGTGCTTTGGTCCAACACTGAAGATGCATGCAGAGACTGTGGAATACACAGTCTTCTTTGTTGACTTGATTGAAATATCCAATTTCTTACACCTTGCAGCCTTTCCTAAGACTTATAATCAGAACCCAAAATTTCCATTTTTTTCAGGAACTTTTAATGAAACAAACAATTACATTAGTTCAGGGCAGTTACACTTTGTCTAAAACAGGAATTGAGATGATTGTATTTTGGGACAGTTTTTATTTAGATTAATTTTAAGGAAGCATATGGAATTCTGTTTTTTATGTTTTTATTAGCTGTGAATTCTTCCTTGTGAAAGACACTGTATAACTACTAACAGAGACTAAAAGTATTTTATTGTAAAATCCTTGGTGCAAGCTAAAAGATCTCCTTTCCTAGGTTAGATTGCCACCAGATTTTTACCAACAAAATAGCTGGACACTTGGAAGTCATCTATTTGTGACTGTTAGTATAAAATAAAGTGGGATAAGCATTATAGAATTAGTCTTTTTGCAGACACTCATATAATGCAGATTTCTCTTTACATTTTCTGCTTCCAAAGTGAATTAAAGGCAACAAAGCTCAGTTTTGTGTTGGATGCTAAGAAGTTTGAAACTACTGTGGCTTTTCAGTCCTCTGACAAATGTTCAAATAAGCTTATTTTTTATGGCAGGCTAGCTTTCTAACCCATTTTGCTTCTTTGTTGACAAATGCTGCCCCAGGTGTAGGGCAGGTCCACTGTGATAACATTTCCCCATGCACACACCACTTCTTCTCCTTCCTTGAGTCAGAGAGGTTTTTCTAACACACTTTTCCATGTGCCAGGGCATGAAGAGCAAGTAGAGGGGGAGAAGAATTGCTGGTGTTGGTAGCAGCTGGTTGTTAAATTTGTTTGGCAGTAATGTCAAACTACATTATCAGTAACCTAGCCATGGAATTAATCTGTCATACAACAGAAACACATCAGGCCTTCTGTGTCCAGGTCCTTTAGGAGATGAGATAGGATACAAGTCTCTTAAATAGCAACAACAATAAGGACCAATTGTACTGTAAAACAAGATTTTCAGATGGTGGCCCATGGGACATCTCTAGACTATAGGGGACATCTGCAAAATCTGACTCTAACAGTTTCCAGTCCTTAGAACAGATGTAGGTTGCAATGTCACCCAATAAGTGCTTTGTGTAAAAGCATGTAGAGGCTCCCACTTGAACTGGCTCTGCTAGGGACTGTAACATCCATCACCTGCATTGCCATCTCTTCTGAGCAAATGACTGATGCTGCCAGTGATATTGAGGAGGTCAGAGAAGGCTGCTGAAGTGGAGGTTCACAACACCTTCTTCTGTACACCATTATAGGCTGAAGAAGAGTCACTTGCATTTTGGTGCTATGCCAGAAAACAGCTGTCCTCTGTGAGATCACTTTTGTTTGTATGGACTCCTCTCTCAAGCTGCTGGCTCTGCATCCCTTGAGCGAAGGGTGAGCCTTCCAGGGACAGATTCTGTCCTGAATGCTGCTCCATCCCCATCCTGAGTCACATCCCATTCACACAGATAACTTTTCCCCTACTTCATGCACTGAAATTTCCTTCTGTGCTTCGAATTCAGCTGTGTCTCTAACAAGTATTTGTGTAGGAATTCATCTTCCTACCCGTGACAGTTGAGTCCTTATTGCTCATTACAGATGCTAGAAAGAAATGATGGTTTAAGGGTGAAATTTATTTGACTAAATTGAAACATTCAGTTTGGGAAAGAATTAATTGTAACTCTGGAAATACCTTCTTGTTTGTGTAGTGTGAAAGGGATGTCACATGAGTAGATCATCCATAAACAACTTACTATGAATTTGCAAATCAGATAATCCCAAATGTAAGTACTGCTCCTCTCCTACTTCTTCTCATGATGTAATGTAAGAGTCCTCCCACACAAAATTACTCCAGAAGCACATGTAGGTGCTTCAGGTGGGTGCTTCATACTCTTCAAACTGGACACCTTAAAAATCTTAAAAATATAGTATAGCAGTCCTCACAACCAAGAGAATGGAATTCAGTGGACATTTTTCTCCAATGTAAAATGAATTTGCAGAATATAATTTTCATTACTAGAGCAAGCTTGCTTCTCAAACAGCATAAACATTTGGTAGAAAAGATTCCTTGTCTCCAGAAATAAAAACAACTTTCTGTTTCTGTGTTTGTTTCAGTATAGATTTTTATATTTTCTTTGCCAGCCTCTTTCCAGAGGTATCACATTTTCCAGAGTGATACTCTGCTTATCTCTGTTCATTTTATCATAAACTACTTGGTATTGACTGCATTTCTTTGAAAGAAATTTGTAAACCAGAAAGAAACATGCAGGAGAGCCTTTATAAATACACATGAAGCTCTTTTCATTGCATCTGGAAATTAAAAGTGTTTATATTGAGATCATATGGCAGCATTTAGGGAATCAATTTTTAACATGCATACTTGGTTAATCTGTTTGTCCATAGGGAAAAATATCAATGAGGAAAGAAAAATCTATCATATGTACATTAAAAAAAAATCTTAGTTATAATAAAACCAATTTTATACAGCCAACATTGGGTGTATAAATCTTTATATAAAAATGAGTTATTGCACATCACATAAAGGAGAGTAGTCTGGTCTCTCAAGTGTGTGCCATACCAAATAACAGTAATAGTAGGGAAAAATGCTGCAGCACCCTGGCAACAGAATCTCCTGGGAGTCATACGATGTGCTGTCATGCATACCCATGAAGAAAAGCACATGGAAAGAACATCACCAGCTAAAGGAACATCAGGGTGCCTGTCCAGTTGCTTGTCTTACTATTCTTTCTCTGTCAGTATGACACCTTTCCAAGTCCCATACCAGTTATTCAGGCCTCTCACAAGCTCCCTCCTCAGGGCAGGGTATGGGTGCTGCTGTGAGTTGCAGAGGAGTCCAAAAGCACTGCATGACACTGTGCTGCAAACAGGGATGCACAGGGTCATCTTGCTTAGGCTTACTCTCACTTTTCCCATGTTTATTTCACAGAAAGTGTGTGTGGATTTTGTGAAACTTTATGCTGGCTGTAAGCACTTTACCATCCTAAAGTACTTTTGTGTGTAAACTGGCAAAATTTTTGAGAATCTCTCTGAAGCCTTTTACCCTGTACCTTCTCACTCAGCCTCTTGTCCAATACCATGGAAACACGTAGGTCCAGAACCTGGCCATGCAAGCTGCTGTGCCACACATGAAGAAATTATTTCTGTAAGTAATGTTACACTTTTAAAGTATTCCTCTAGTGCCTAAGTCCTCTTCTTGGAAATCAGCAGCTTGCCTCAGAATATTCTTGAGATAGCCCAGGGAGATGTTGCTATAAGTTATTCTTGTTCCTAGTGTATAAAGTGCTGCATGACAGAAGCACATAATTTCTTTTGGCTTTAGAAGAAATTATTTTCTTCTTCATTTTATTTGTTATATGCATGGATAAATACTTAAAATGCAGTGGATGTTGCCTTGGAAGGGATACCCTTGGATTTCATGGACACTCTCACCTTTGTTAGTAAACCATGGTAAATTTTTGGTTTGTTGTCTGATGTACTTTACTACCCATAAGAAAATTAAAAAGAAATTGACTTTTCTTCTATTCTTCTGTATCAGAATAAAATCAACGTTGCAGCCATTGAAGCTGATTGCAGTCCTCTTTCCTAACATGGAAGTAGAAATCAAGGAAATAAGTATATGACAAAAGTAACCTTTAAAAGTAACCTCTTTCTTTATGCATACAAAAACTTTTCTAATTTAACTATTTTTGGGCATGAAAAATGTTTTCTTTAAAAAGATGAATACCTATTTTCCATTGAGCATAAGGAAAAATTTGTAAAAAGACTCCACAACAGTGACTAAAACATGAGCATATATATTTATAAGAAGAAACTACCCATCTATGGGTAGTAATGGTGACTAACTGCATGATTCAGTGCACTTAAAAGTGAGTAGAAGGACTTATAGTAATTTCTGCCTGGATGAATTAGCACTATGGACCTCTTTTTTTGGGACCTAAACTGGTTTAAGCTTGGGTATATCAATGGATATAGATGTCTTCCTGTGCTCACAAGTGTAATACTTCATAATTTTTAAGAAAATAAAGCAATGGAAATGGGCATTCTCTCCTGCATTAAGTGAGGTTCTGTCAATATTTGCTTTTAATGGCTGTTTGCTTAGTGCAGCTAACATGGAGCATAGTCTGCTTTGTCCACGGAATGACATTTCCAAGTGTTGAGTAAATGGGTAAGGAATTATAAAATTAGTTGTTTGAATTTGGCCAAGGAGATGACACCAATTTCTACAGACTGTGTGTGTCTGTCTTACAGGCAGTAAGTAGTTTTTTATTTTATTGTTGAAGTGTAACAAACCAGCTGCAAACAGGAGTGGTGCAGGATTTTTCCCCTGTTTTTAAGAGAAGTACCGTATTATACCCCTTTTCTGTGGCTTTTATTTTTATGTCATACTAAACAAGAAGTATAAAAAAACTCATGGAGATTGTTTATACGTATGCACAAAAATATAATAGTGAATTCAACAGTGAGCACAAAAGAAAACAACCTGTTAGAGTTTTTTTCTTCCCCACCCCATGTTTATTTTATAAAATACTGCACTTCTGTTTGTAGGAAAATGTTTCACAGCTCAAGCTGCCCTGTTTCTATGCCTATAGGAAATTGCATCTTCTGTTCCCACAGTCCTAATAGTCTATCAGTTTAATTTCTCAGCTTTTTTTTTTTTTTAATGAGGAGTAATTCTAGATGTGTATTACTGATGCAGGCTACTTGCAGGTGATGAAGTGAATTCTTACTGAATATACTGTACTCAGTACACAAATAATTGCTGTGATTTCAGCTGGATGGTCCCAAGGAAGCCCCACTGTGCTTCTACTTGACATTATCAAACTTCAGAATAATATTTATATATTAATCTTTATTAATAGCCATGTATAATCATTTATAAATAAAGCATAGTTTTGCGGGAAATGGTATAGGTTTTGGAGTAGGCACCATATTTTTCCATATCAACAGGTTATAGGGAAGTTATGGGAATATAATCACATATCACTTTTAATTATGGTTATCCTTTGTGCTTCAGTCAATAAATCAGCTTATAAAATAGCTGCAACAGAAATCAAAATTAATATGACTTAACTGGTTACTCCTATTGCTGTTATCACTGAGCTGCATAATGAGACTACCTGCTCATGTGCAAAGTAAAAGCTATGTTCATGTGGATTTTTTTATGATTAATTGCTGGCAGATGCTGCTTGGTGCTTCCTGTGCTCTTCTTCAGATACCCTTTCAGTCTGAAATTTATGGGGAAACCCCCCCATTCATACCTTTCAACGCCTGTTAGCTCTATGATTTAATGTTCAACATCTACCCTCCTTTTTCCATAGCCATGCTGACATATCTGTCTCTGTGGGGGCTGTCATAATGAAATAATGGGTGGTCCATAACTGCAAAAACTCCTGAGTTAACTTAGAAGCAAGCAAGCTCACCTTTTATGGGTGAGCCTGAAAGTTCTGAGCCTCAGTGTACTGCAGCTGCAGATAGAGTGGATAAAATCTTGGCATCACTACATGCAAGTGGCAAAGATCCCACTGCCTTCCCCAGCAGAGCCAAGATTTCACTAATTGAGTATTTGAAGTAGTAATGCCTCTCAACAGCTGACTTGTGGAGAGGCATTGGCAGACCTGGATCCACTGCAAGCCCTCTTCTCCCAGCTGATGAATTGGAAGCAGCACCTCCTGTCAGGCTCTGGTAACAGGCACTGATTGAAGAGTTTCAGGGTAAAAAAAAACCAGCAGCACAGATGAAGTCAAACTAAAAGTGATAGGATCAGTTTCAACATACAGGCTGATTGAAACTACTATCCAGCCAGCATATTTCAATTAGATTTGATTCTAAATAACTGTATGTGTTTAAGAGCATTAATAAGGAGAGAGGTGAGAATGACTTTGTGATCTTAGAGGTCTTTTCCAACTTAAGTGATCCTGTGAAAGGAATACAGCAGATACAGTTGTGAAGAAACATGAGAATAAGAACATTGTACTTAAGATTTGTATTCATATGGAATTGCTCTTAGTCTTTGTACTTTCTCATTCTTACTCCCATTACTGTGGCCTTAAAATAACCTGTATTCATCTCAATTTTACAGATGGTGAGATTGAAACAAATGAATGGTGAGGATAAGATATATATGCTCAAATTAGCCTTGAAATGTGAGTTCCTCAGAGGGAATCCTTACTTCTCCTTACTGCCTCTGTGTTTCCCTGCATCACTCTAATGCTTGTGAGGCCTCATAGGAGGATGACTCAAGGAGCTAATCCAGAAGATATGTAAACTCCCACAAGTGAGTATTTCTGCCAGTTTAGCCCTTGGGTTTCTGAGGTCAGACCTATCCCATGAAAAGCAAAAGCAACTCATGGAAGAATCAGGTGGGAGCAGGGCAGCTCTTACACCAGCAGTTTCCTGGTCGATCATTTTTTGCCTTAACATGAAACCTCATTCTTAGCTATTCAGAACTTGGCTTGAGATATTTATGACTTCATCCAGAGAATATCCCATCTGATTACAGGGAAAATTGCAGGTGTCCAGAGCTTTTGAAAAGAGACTCAGTATCTAAAGCAAAGCATCTGGAATTAGAAGCTGCTCTTGAGTATTTGAGTCTTTGTGATTCACTCAGAAACAAGCCCAGTGGCACAGTCTGAAATAGATCTGCTGCCTCCTGCCTCTCAGCCATGCTCCCTGTGCAGTAATGCTCATGCCAGACCCTGCCATCTCCCACATACTTTGTGACTCACTCTGTCCATAAAACTATTTGCACCTGTTGTTTTATTAACAGTGCAATGGTTAAAAACACAGCCTTCAGGAGAGTTTAATTAAACCGCAATAATTTTCTCATCATAAATCTTCAAGCTTTTATCCTTTGTATGTTCCCCAGTACCTGCAGTCTTCCAGGATGGTTTGCCCTTGACTCTGGTTAGCAGCAGCTACTCTCAAACAAACCCATGTGGCAGGGGGAAATGTAACTTTCATCTTTCTTACCTCTGTTTCCTACTTGGTCCATCCAGTGTATTCTTTATTATAATTAAATCCATGAAGCTCTCACCCAGTGCTCTGCACCAAAGATGCTCTCTTTTTTTCAAATTTATGTTCTGTGTTGCTAAATCAGAGCAAATACCTTTAGAGCTGGCACACTGTCTATAGGCTTTCCTAGAACAAACAACAAAGGCATCTGCAGCCCTTATTTTTACTGCTGCCATGGCTTTCCTTTAACTCTTACCCCCTTTTACAACATAATTGATTTGCTGTGTATGGGTTTTGTGTATCTTCTGGCATGAAATTAGGCAGAGCTATGTTTGTCAATGTGACACACATATCCCAGAAACCGAAAGGAGAAGTAAGCTAGTCAGCTAGCCAGAAATCCTCTGGTACAGAAGGCATTCAGGATGCTTTGGTGACAAAGGCATAATATATATGAAGAAGCATAGTGAGAATACTGTGAGTATTGTGGGCCTTCAAATTAACACAGACTCTGTGCTTGTTTCACTCCTTTCTCTCCAAATGTGTTTGGAGTTTGTGGTTGGAGGTGAAACACAAGGTCAATTCTGACTTTTTTCCCAGGAGAAGACCTGTGACCCACTGCAGAATCATGCCCTGTACTTGCTACTCTCTTGTCCAGTAAAACTTGCTTTTTTGATTTGTAACCTGTGTCCTGGGCATTTATACTGCCTGCTGTGAAGGAAGATTTGTGTATTCACTGTGGCTAAAGTATCTGAACTTGTCTTTTTTGTTTCAGATAAGTGCTCTAGGCCTGAGACTGGACACGTGAGTCACCTGTGCCACTAGAGCAGCATCTGAAAAGGATTAACAGAGCAGTCTGAAAAGGATAACAAATGCAATTGCAGTTAGAGAAAGATCTCATTCTGTCATCTTCAGTTAGGTGTGCTTGGAGAACATTTACTGAGCAGGGCTTACATGTCACTCCATGAGTTTCTAGGTCTCATGGTGACACAGTAGGCTGATCTGATGGGATTTAGGTAGTGCTTGTGGGATTCTAGAGCCCAGAGGCTGTGGGACTAACATAGAAAATTAATACTGTGTGGATGAAGGGTGGTATCACAGAAAGGAACTTAAAACACCTCAGTCATACCTGTATCTGTTCTGATTGTTCAAATTCAATTCTAACTAAGGCTGCAAGAGATAACAGGCAGAAAAGATGAGAGCAGAATCCAGCTCTCTGGGTCGAACTCTTCTGCTCAAAACTCTGCTGCATCAAATCTTGCGTATGTAGGTCTCAGTGCTTAAATTTTCCAGTTATTTCAACAGCCTGTTTGGCTAATATGGGGTATATCAGTCTCAAATTAATTCTTTCTTTCAAGATATTTACTGTTTCTGATTTTTGGTTCCCAAGGAGATCAAAGAAAAATAAAAACATCAGTGGTCCAGGCTGTCCACTGAGCAGGTTGAATGAGGGGGAACTCTGGGTATCACCCAAACAGAACACACTTCATCCCTACCATTTCAATATTTCACTATTTAAAGAGCAGAGGAAGAAAGTTTTTAGAAGGAAGTATTTGCCTTTCCTTTAAATTTTCAGTTGCAAAGTATGACATATGATTTCATTAAAAATAATCAATTCATTTTCAAGTGGAGTACATGAATAACCAGCCTCAGGTGGAAAGTTTTGGAGTGACATTTCACATACTAGAGTGCCATACTTTTACTAATATGCTAAGAAGTCTTTGTCTGGTGATCTAAAAATAGCACTGGGGGAGAGGATTGGGTTTTAAATTAGGCTTCAAAGTATGCACATAGCTGACTAAATTATACTTTATAGGACAACATCTTTTTAAAGTGAAGTCAAATTTAGTGCTCCTCTATCTGCAGCCAGTGAATTCAGATCCTCCAGGTGAGGAGAATCTGACAATTTTGTCGGCCACAGTCAGTGTATTCACAGCTCTGAGGGGCCTTGAAACCTACCACCAAAGAAAAAGTTCCTTTCTGTGAAAATGCCTGACCTAAAACCTTGCAGATTCATCTGGAAATGCAGATGAAATCTTCGCTGATCACATCTGGACTGGAAGCTCATCTTTATTTTGAGTTACATTTATCTCCTAAGTTTTTACTGGTTTTGTGTTTTGTTTTTAATTTTGGGGGAAATACATGCCACACTGTAATGAAGAGCAAAGAATAACAAGTGCTGCTTTGGATTCCTAAATAATTACACCAGTCCTGGAAATGGCAAACACGTCAATGACCAAGGAGGGCTGAGGGAGGAGAACCACCACATTCTTTCCCCTGCATTTCTTGGGTTACCAGCTGTGTGTCCATTCCACCAGCACAAAGACATACTGTATTTTACAGGTTTGAAATGAATTATTATAACATGGGATTTTACTTGTCTGGGGGCAATGATTAATGATATGCTCCTCTGAGAACAAAAACATTAAGTTGTTAACAAGTTGTAGAGTGTGCTTGTAGAGTTTACAGTAAGGTATTGGATGTCTGCCATGAAGTGTTTAAGAGTGACTGAGCAAAATCCTGGCAATTCCAGTCAGAGTACCTTTGGCATTTACTGCAGCAGGTTGGGTTTGCATGCACTGGGGAGGGCTACTGGAAAGAATTGTGAGCAAAATTTTCAGCCTGGTTTTCTCTCATTCAAGATCTTAACCTAAAAGGCTTAGTAATGACTTTGTGATAAGTTCTTAAAAATCTTGTGAACAGTGAAAAAGGAAGGTATTTATACTTGATGAAAAACCTTAATTTAAAAATGTAGGAAGGTAAGAAAACACTATTGCTCATGATCTCCTCTCTGGGGGACAAGACTGTCCACCACTCTGCATTCCAGTCTAGTTGCTTATTTTGGAGAATCTAACTCTTTTGAATTTTCCCTCCTGCATGGAAAGTATTTAACAAAAAATTCAAAACAAAATGAAACAATTACACAAACAAACAAAAATCCCAAACAACACACACACACACAAAAAGGCCACAAAATAATGCCTCTTTAACAGAAAATTGCTAAGATACTTCATGTTTTCAGTAGCCTATGTGATGTGTCCAACCATCGTGTTATGAAGTGTGTGGGACACAGATGTCAAACAGCAGAACTGACTATTTTGCTTTGACTTCCTTAGTTTTTAGCTGTCACAATTATTCTCTATTCCCACTTCAGTCTTAGTAATTTTATATTTTTAAATCCCTTTGGACATTTAAATCCATTCGGATCAGAACCTTCTCTTTAATACCAGTTTTCTCTATCAATGGAAAACAAGCTGACAGATTCTCTCCTCTACCCAGCCTTGGCCCATGAAATGAAAGAGTGCTTGTCTGCTCCTGTTCCTAACACACTTGTATTTCTGGGTCAGAAGCCAATGCCACTTCTTGACTAGCTATACAGAGTGGCTGCTGAGAATGACTGGGTTTGAGACAAGCCAATCTTCTCATCTTCACATACAACTCTGTGCTTTTTAAAAGTGAGAAACACATTCTGAAAACTACAAACTCAAAGTGAAATTGTCTTGTCTTTCCCCTCTAAATCAAAAAATCTGGGACTGTACTGGTAGAAGAGTGCAGCTCTAAGGAAAGCTGTATTTCTTCTATCTCAGGGAATTGCTAGGGAAAAATTAACTTTTCTAATCAAATGGTTTTGCAGGCAGCAGCTAGAGATCATGCAGCACTTTTCTTCTGGGGTTGATGCTAGATGTTCTTCCTAGCTCAGTATGTCCCTGTGAACAGAGGGGATCAGGGTATATCTCAACAATGTGCCTAAATACCTGATGGGAGGGAATGAAGATTATTTCCTGGGTGCTCAATGAAAGCACAAGTGGGCACGAATTGAAACACATGAAAACCTATCTGAATACAAGAAAATGGTTTTCTTCTGTCAAACATTGAAACAGGTTTCCCAGAAATGTAGTGTAATTTCCATCTGTAGAGATACTCAAAACCCAGCTGGACATGGTTTTGGGCAAGCTGCTGCAGCTGACCCTAACTGAGCATGGGGCATGGATGTGCTTTCACTTTG
The DNA here is from genome assembly GCA_013398995.1 of Alaudala cheleensis. NCBI lineage: Eukaryota > Metazoa > Chordata > Aves > Passeriformes > Alaudidae > Alaudala > Alaudala cheleensis. Next base: position 84,930 of record VWYE01012087.1, on the reverse strand, counting down.
TAAGTGGCTGTTAGTGAAAAAAAAATCAATTTATACTTAAGAGGGATGAAAGTTTACTGAAAGTTTCATGTAAGAAGTATGAAATATCCTATGCAAGCTGACAACCATGTAGTTCAGAGAGAGACTTGAGGACAAAATTATAAGATTGTATTTTTTCTTAGTTCTTCCCATATCCCTAGTGGTTTTAGATATTTGTGGAGTCTAGATAGAAATGTTAGCCTTTAACACTCATACTGATGTTTACTCCATGTCTCACATATCTAATAGATAAAAATTATTTTAAGGGGCATTCCATTATTTCAATGAAAAATACCATGTCTGAATAGTCAACATGACGAACAAATGGAAGTTATTTTCTGTAAACAAGGAATTAAAATAAATACTCTAATAGTAAGAGTCACCTTGTAAGAATAAAAAAAAGAATAATAGACTGAGGGCTAACACATGCCAAGTGCAACTTTAACATCAAAGATCCACTTGCCATATTTGCTTTATAAAATTCAAATTTATTTAGCTAATTGGACCATACATGGCTCAGATTCTGGCTCCAATTACAGCCTTGTCCCTTTACAATACCAGCAGCCAGTATAACAGCAATTCTGGGAAATTGCCAGGACAGAGCCACTGTGGGCTAAGTCTAAAACATTTTCTGCTTCAGGAAGCAGTGGACATAGAAGCAGAGAAATCAAAGCATTCTCAGGAGGCTGGGCCTTGAGCAGTCTGTGGGCAGTTGTGCAACGTGATCCCTTGCTGATCCCTCATGTAAGCTACAAAGCTGTGGGAAGAATCTTAGCAGGGTCACCCATATACCTGTCTCAACTCACATGGTATAACAATGTGCATATTGGCCTTTCTTCAGGATGAGATAAACTCCTGTTGTACCTCTTCTGTGTCATAACTAACTTGCCAGGCATTGCAGTTCTCTCCTCACATGCAGTGGACCGTTTATTATTAACTGATATTGTAACACACTATTTGTCAGGTGTTACAGTTCTTGGATGCAATGGAAAGAGTGTCTCCATGGGACTAATCCCAAGTGTCCTATCACTGGATCACAGGGAGAGGAAACATTTGCCTCTTCAGTTCCCCTCCTCAGGAAACTGCAGAGAGGAATCAGAGCACCCCTGGTTCCTTCTCNGAGAAGATATCAGCATCTCCCTCTTCACTTCCCTGAGGAAGCTGTACAGAGGAATCAGCGTTCCTTCTACTTTTACAAAGCAGAGAAGCCTAAAGTCCTCAGCAGTTCCTCACAGGACATGCCTTCCAGCCCTCTCACCAGCTTTGTTGCCCTCCTCTGGACGCGCTCAAGGACCTTCACAACTGCCTTGAACTGTGGGGTGCAGAACTGCACTGAGCAGTGCAGGTGAGGCTGCTCAGCACTGCACGTAGGGATAATCCCTCTCCTGTGGCTGCCAGTGCCATGCCCGAGGCTCCCGGGATGCCGTTTGCCCTCGGGGCAGCCAGGGCACACTGCAGGCTCACCCTGAGCTGCTGCCATCCAGCATCCTCAGATCCCTTCCTGCAGAGCAGCCAGGGCACACTGCAGGCTCACCCTGAGCTGCTGCCATCCAGCATCCTCAGATCCCTTCCTGCAGGGCAGCCAGGGCACACTGCAGGCTCACCCTGAGCTGCTGCCAACCAGCATCCTCAGATCCCTTCCTGCAGAGCCAAACAGCCTCTTGTTCCCTGCTTTTTTTTGTTGTTAGCAAATGTCATGCCACTGAGGATTGCCCAATGCTCTAAGCTAGCTAGATCCCTCTGCAAGGCCTCTGGTCCCTCCAGTGTCAACAGCACCATCCATTTTGGAGTCATCAGCTCATGATGCATTCCAATCCTTCACCCAGATCACTGATAAACACATGGAACAGAACTGGCCCTGGAGCTGCACCCTGAGGAACACTGCTGGTGGCTGGTCACCAGCCAGATGCAGCCCCAGCCACTGCTCCCCACTGAGCTCTGCCCTTCAGCCAGGTTTTCACCCAGCACACTGTGAGCCTGCTCATCCCACAGCTGCACAGATGTCCAGAAGGATGCTGGGAGGGACAGTATCAGAGGCCTTAATCCAAGTTTAATCCGTTAAAAATCCTTAATCCTTCCTAAATCCAGGAAAACTGCATCCACCTCTTTCTTTCACCCACTAGGCAGGTGACCTTGTTATAGAAGGATATCAAATTAGTTAAACAGGACTTTCCTTTTGTGAAACTGTGTTGACTCTACCTGATGATTGCATTATTCTTTAAGTGTCTTTAAGTGCCTTTCAACTGCAGCCAGTGTTATCTTCTCCATAATTTTTCCATATACTGACCTTAGACTAACAAAATTGTCATTTCCTGGGTCTTCCCTCACACCTTTCTTATGAAATGGAATAACATTGGATAGCCTTCAGTCAGCTGGGACTTCCAAAGGCTCCAATGTCTTTTGTAGATGATCAAAAGGAGTTCCAACATAACATCCTGTATGTCCATCAGTACTGTGGGGCTAAAGCCCTCAGGTGCCATGGGCTGTGAACTCATAGCTGATCCAGCTGGTCACTTACAGTATCAGTCTCCAGAAACAGAAAATCACTGTGCCGAGTCTGGTCCTCTGATTCAGGGCACCATGTAGACCAATCAGTGTCATTAAGGACTGAGGCAAAAAATGAATTGAATATCTCTGCTGCTTTTTTCATCCTGTTAGTCAGATGACCACCTTTAACAGGTATCAGTCCAATGTTTTTTTCAGATCTCCTTTTGTTGTTAACATACATAAAATCACCCTTTTTGTTGCCTGGTTTAAAAAGGCCAATTTCAGCTCCGAGCTTTTGTGTTTTCTGTCTGTGTATACAAAGCACAGGCCTGTGACCTTCCTGTGAGGCCTGACCTTGCTTCCAGAGATCATATAGTTTCCTTTCCCACTTGAGGTCCAGGAGAACTTTCCCATTCAACCAAGCTGGTCTTCTGCCACACTTGCTTGAGTTATCACAGAGTGAATTTCCTGCTCCTTTGTCTAAAAGGTGGTTCTTAAAGACTCAGCAGCATTCATGAAATCCTAAGCCTTTAAGAGCAGGTTCCCAGGGTACTCTGCTAAATAGCTCCCTGAATAGCTTGAAATTTGCTCTCCTAAATTCCAGCGTAGCAACTGTGGTGTCCTTTATTCTCATTACTCTGAAAATTTTAAACTCAACCATTTAGTGATCACTGTGGCCAAAGAGCCTGCTACTATCACACCTCCCATGACTCCTTCTCTGTTCACAAATACCAAAATACCAGACAAATTAAAATAGGTGCATGTTGAAATATGTAGGAACAAAGTGTTGTCCTGGTAGATTAACAAAAGGTCCTGAGTTAGTGGAATAGTTTTCGTATTTTTTCTCTTTTCAAAGTCATCACAAAATCCCGTGCTATTCTGCTGTACAGACAGCAGAACCAAGAATAATGGCAGTAAAGAAAATGGAAAAGGTGTGTGTGATGAAGGGAGGGGTAAAAAACATCCTGATCTAAAATCATCTCCCTGTCTTATGGCAGAATATCACACACACCTACAAAATACTGACAAAGCTTAGAAAAGTTGTAACAAGGAGAGAAGATGAGTGTGAGCACAGGAGAACATGGTGGCAGCAGGAGCACAGGCTGTGAACACAGGCTGTGAAAACAGCTGCTGCTTTGCTTTGAGGGCTTATCAGCTGGATCTTCTTTGAAAGGTCACAGCCTACCTCCTGTGCTATCTGCTTTCTGCAGCAAGGCTCATATTCAGAGGTTCACCAGAAAGGCCATTTGTGTATTTGCACCAGTGGAACTCTTGCACCTGAGCTGGCATAAAGAAGACCCCTGATGTGGGCTCAGATTAGTGACTGAGCCCCCTCAGGCCCACATCAACTCACAGTGTAGAGATTTGCTCTGTATTTAGGCAATAATTCTGCTTTTGACTCTGTCATGGGCATCTTGGAAAAGCTCGGGCTAAATATTTCATGTATTCATGTCTTCCTTTCCCACTCTGTTGAAGCAGGGTGGAATGGAACACAGAGGCTAGCTCCGAGTTAAAAAATATTAGCTTATGTCTGATGTCTTGAATATATTATTATTTAAGGTTTTATTATTAATTTTACTCTTAACTCAGCAAAATAATTGAATTCTGTCATGAATACTGACCATGAATTGAATGAGTGCACAGATATTTCATATCTCATATATATGTTCATAAATACCTAAAATTTGCATTTTGCAATCCCATTTAAAAGCAAATTTGAGACCTTTGTAATTAATGTTCTTATGAACACTCATCGAAAACAATTCCAAAATATGCCAGTGTCTACACTGAGCTTGTTTATAAAAACAAGTGTATAAGTACATTTTCAAAGTACACACCCAAGTGCAGTTGCTAGTTCTAATCATTGTATTTGAAAAAGGTTTTTTTTTGCTGTAGTGCAATGTGCTCTTTACTTTAAATGAAACTTTTACCAACATTACAATTTTGTATTAGTAAATAGTAGACAAAAAAATGACTGTATATAGGCTTCTAATGTATACAGCAATTGGATGTGTAGAATATATGACATCAGAAACAATAACTAGTCACCTAGGTTGTTTATTGTTATTTTTTTCGGGTATTCTTGGTTGGTTGGTTTGTTGTTGTCATTAAAGGAAACAAGGCAATGACTTTCTTTGTTTTGAAGTTCTGCAGCAAACCTGTCATTGACTGTTTTTTCCCTTGTGCTTCTTTGAAGTATATATATAT
>VWYE01012087.1:59838-80201 GCA_013398995.1 Alaudala cheleensis | reverse complement strand
AAATAAATATATGGTAGCCTAAAAGTGACTCCCAAACATGTTACCTGCTTCAGAGTTATTTTTGCCTTGAAATAGCATGGATAGTGAGGAATTCCCCTGAAGCATTCCAAAAGAAAATGTGATTTTTTTTTTTTCAGCTCCAGAGAAATAGCTGCTTATTCTAAGGTACCATTTTCATTTTTCTACATCAGGAATGCGTATTTTCCCCAACCATAAAATTTTCTCATAATAGAAATGAGCCATTCCCCAAGGGTGTGGTTATCAAAAGATAATCTCACCCAATCTGATTAGAGGCATAAGGCTCATGCTTCAAAATGCTCCCGGGTATGATTATCTTATGATAACCATACCCTGTATCATGTCTTATTGATTAACTAATAAAGCTTCAGCATGATTATTTGGGTGAGGAATTAAGATATCAGCAAGAGGTCTGATTCTGGAATGGGAAAGATTCTTTGAAGCTCTCCAAATAACCTCTTTTGTTCTGATTATAGCATCACTGAAATCATGGGGTCACCTGATGACAGTTTTTCCTTCTTATTTGTGATTATATCAACAGTAACTTAAGACTCAACCATACCCAGATATATACTTATGTAAAGACACAATTGCACTCAACTGCTCACTTTATATTTATATTACAGGTTTAAGCTACACAGCAGAACAGAATTCCACTCTCTGGAGAGGATTTTGTAGGCCAGACACTAACTCTGCTCTTCATTCAGGGTGACTCTGAGTTTTGTGAATAGTTGCATTCTGCAGGGATCTCTGTTCTCACAGGGAATTGCTCCCTCCTTGCCTACACACTTCATAAGAAAAGGGACAATAAAGCCAACCCTTGGGTTCCTGAGTCTCCCAGTCCAAGTCATCCAGAGCAGGCATAGTATAGCTGTTCATCCCTTTTATCTCCTAAACAATAGTACAAAGAGGCTTTAAACCGGTGCTGCAGCTTTAACTGCATAGCCATCTCCACCCTCTCTGTAGTGCAGTTTGTTCTGTACAAAAAAAACTGCTTAATGGTGTGGGATTTGCTTGAACAGGCAATCTGAAGGCTAATGTTGCAGCCAGCACATGCTAGACTCCTCTGCATCAGTAAAAAGATGGATTTATTTCATTGACTTCAGTGGAGAAAACCTATGTAAACAGACACATCTAAGAAGAAAATATGGCTGATGTGTGCAACAAGGACCTCACAGGAAATTCTCCCACAATGCAACTTTTACATACTGAGATCAGAGGAAGCAATTTGCCCCTTCTGTCAAGACTTGGAATCAGGAGGGACTATTTACATCTGCATGCAATTTCATTCTTAGATGAAAATTTAAAACAATTAAACATTTGATCACACCTTTCATATAGGGGTGTGCACTTAAACTTATGAAGGGATCTATGTGGCAGTGCAATCAGTAATCCACTACAGCAGCGTAGTAATCCACTATAATTAATTTTTTTTGCAAATCTGGTGTGTCTGTTGTATTGTCATCCACTCTGTTAATGGACAATGTTGATTTTTAGAACCAGCTGGAGAAGTGTCATCCCACCCTTTCATGCTGCATGGCAAAAATGGCTTGCTGTTCCTACTTGCCAGCACTGCTCCCTTTTGGCTAGTCACAGAGGGAATGTGGATATAGATCAGGCTCTGAAAAATTCTGGCATTTGCACTACCATGAGTCAGCAGTGCCCTGGCAGCCAGGATGGCCAGCTGTATCCTGGAGGCATCAGACACAGCATTGCCAGGTGGGCAAGGGAGGGGATTGTCTCACTCTGCTCTGCACTGGGATGGCCTTACCTTGAACATTGTGTGCAGTTTTGGATAACAGACTGTCATAAGGGTATGAAGCTATTTAAGAGCATCCAAAGGAGGACCATGGAGATGCCAAAAGATCTGGAGGGGAAGATGTGTGAGAACCAGCTGAGATCACTGTTTGTTCAGCCTGGAGGAGACTGTGGGAAGACCTCATTGTAGTTACAACTTCCTCATGAGGTAAAGCAGAGAGACAGACACGGATGTCTTCGCTCTTGTGATCAGTGACAGGACCAGAGGAAATGGCCTGAAGATGCGTCAGAGAAGGTTTAAGTTGGAAATGGTCACAGCACCAAGCTGACCAGAGTTTAAGAAGTGTTTGGACAACACTCTTGGCACATAATGTAATTTTTGGGTTGATTCTGTGTAGGGCCAGGAGTTGGATTCAATGATCCTTATGCATCCCTTCCAACTCACTTTGTTCTATGAGTCAATGATTCTGTTATTACATTATCTATGAGTATTATATTCCATGCCCTCCAGCATCCTGAAGAAGGTTCACATGAAGTAGGTTCAGCAGCCAAAAAAGATGTTTTCCTTCAGCATTTTCACAGATGCTTCCACCATTGTGACAGTGCTGCCATTTTTAATTGGAAGCTGTTAAAATCTCTGAGAGGCAAGGTGTTAAGACTGTCTCAATTCAAGATTTCTTCCAGAACGAGTGATGTTATCTTAAGGCATGTGCCCATAAGAGGAAGGATAAATTACTTTTCAAAGTGTCTGTTTCTCACTACTGACAAGAGGGAAAGAATCAAGATGACTAGTTTGGATGGGATGCCTTTGGATGGGATGTTTTTATAGAGCATGGGGAGACAAGGGGATTTCTGCCTGTATTATAATGGAGTCTCAGCTGAAACTTGGGCTATTAGTATACAGCCTTTGCTGTTGCCATCCTTTCCTAATCTGCATAGAAAGTACACTGCATACCACAGAGCTCTGTGCAGCAGATCTTCCTGTCTTCTGCACTGAAGATTTACTGCCAAATGCCAACCTTGCTCTCAAGCCATATCTTTTCTGTACAAAGGCGCTCCTGAAAAGAAATGTACTGTTCCCACTAGAGACAAATCCTGCTAAGGACCTCTCTTCCTTCAATGACACCTTTCTGATTAATTGTTGATACGTAGGAATGGAGTTCATCCTGAGTCATAATACATCTTTTTCTTGTCTTGAATTTGTTATAGTCCAGGTGGCAGAAAAAGAGGAGGCAGGGCAGATTTAAAATCTAGAAAGTAAAAAGTGTGCATAAAGTGCTCTTTTTTGGAATGTCAAGATATTTGACCACCATTTTTTCACTCCCTATGACAATTACATTTTTTCTATGATGTCTGTGAAGTACTTTTGCAAAAGTGTTTCTGTCTGTCCTTTTGTAGTGAAATATGTCATGTTCTCTACTTATGTACAACAAGGTTAATCTGGTTCCAAGACAGAAAAAAACCCCCACGTAGCCATCCTGAACATCAAAAATAGAGTCAGTATCTTTCCTTTTCCTAAAACATCTTTGAATGAAAAGCACACCTTCAAGACAGGGCAAATGGTTGCCTACTGAAACAAAGGACTCCCATGATCCCCATTGTACAGTACACTTTCTACTCATCTCCAGCAGGACCCCACTGCCTGAAGTAAGGAATACACTTAGCAGTTCTGCTCCCTTCAATTAAGATGGATAAGAAACCTTACTTTCACTTGAAGAAGTTCTTTTTAATAGTGCCAGAGCCCTTTTGAAATTTAAGAACTGATCATCTGTTTTCTACAAAATTACTTCATATGCAGAAAATATTTAGTAGACTATAACATCTCTACTTCTTCAAAACCTGATATATACAATTATTAATAAATAAAATATTGCGATACTCCATATCAATTTCAGGCATATATAAAAAAACTGGATTGTTTTTTTCCATGCTGCTCATGGAGAATGTCCATTTGCCTTCCTTTCTTTCTGTATGACTTCTCTCCCTCTGCTCCTGTTATTTAGCTGTCCTGGCCCACACTGTATTCCTGTGTGGAATCAGCCACAGTGAGGCCCTCAAGAAGGGAACAGCAAGGAGCTGAGAGTCCTGCACAGCCTGCAGAGTGTTTCTAGGACTACATGAGATTACTGATCTTCCAGTCCCCTTCATTGCCAGCACAGATCATCAGCAACCAAACTGTTACTTCAACAAGACATAGATAATACACTTGAACCATGGTGATGGCCTAGAACAAGATATGCTACATTGTCATGAGTCTAAATATTTGTGTGTGTGTGTGTGTGTGTGTGCATACAAAGTGATGCCCTAGAACAAGATATTCTACATTATCGTGAGTCTAAATGCGTGGGTGTGTGTAATCTTCAGAAACTGGTAGTATCTCAGCTTAAACTTCATATTTCCCTGACTTCTTGACTCATTTTCCCCCTAAACACAACAATATTTTAAGCATCTTGGAAGAGCAGAGCATACCAGCAGACTTTCATCCATGCACGATATTTTAAATTAAGTATTTAAGTAAATATTTCTATAGAATAAAGACATAAGAGATGCTCTATCTGGAAAATACTAATCCAAGAATTCATATGTAGTTTGTTGTCCATTTAAATGTAAGTGCATGCAGCTGATCTGTGAGGGAGGATTTACTGTCTGTTAGCTAATTTTTTTAGCTAATTGTTGGAATCCCAATCCTAGGCAATGTATTTGGTTTGGTACATAGTAGTAGTTACTGAGACCCTGCTGTAATGAAAGGTTAAATATCAGGATCTTCACTATTCTCAAAGGATGCCTTACTCCACAGATACTTTCACTTATTCAATAGAAACAGTTTGGTCCAAGGGAATCTGGAGAGTATTTTTTGAAAATGTGTATGTTACTTTCATCCCTGCAATAGGAAGTGCAACTACTTATGACAACACAAAAAGGCATCCTATGTAATTGAACATAATGCCTGAAAGTAGTAATGCAAGAGAAATGACTCTTTAAATGCTCCACAGGGCTATTTTTAGCAGAGGCTTTTGATAGTTATTAGTTCTTTGTAAACTACCTGTTAACACCACAAAAATGTTGCTTTCACTGGAAAAAAATAACAGCTCTAAGGGAGACTGAAATTCTTTTGGAGATAACAAAGAACAAAGGAAAGACTTTACATCAGGATTTGTGTCATCTTTAACAGCTAAATTGTGCTCTCAGCTCAGTGAGCAGGATTGCCACTGAAAGCATTGTGGGAACACGTTAGACCATACCCAAAGGGAGAATTTGGCCCAAATGGATGACCAACTCCAGGGCTGAGGGCCAGCAGCAAGTGAATGAATTGTCCTTTCATTGAAACCCTCCAGAAAGTGAAGAGGCTCTAAATCTGTGTGCTCTGACAGAAATGGGAGCAAGAGGGATTTAAGCTATGTCAGTCCCCTGCCCTGGCTGACAGTGCAGCCCAGAAAACTCCAGTGTAGCACAAAGGAGGAAGGAGTACATGGCAGCACAAGACTGAGTAGCTACACTTCTGAAGTGGAACACAGCTGAATGCCATATTTAGAGCACAGATCAGCTTTACTGCTGCTCAGAAAATGAGTAATATTCCTAATTGAAATCTTTTGTTTTCAGGTCTAGGACCAAACAAAAGGCAATTCAGTCCCTAAATCCCTAAGCCAGAAATGGGCCTTTGTGTATGATGTGTATCAGTCTGGAAGTCTATTCATGTAAAACAAAGAACAACAGGATAGAGCAGAGTTTGTTGATTCCTTAATAAGTTAGTACATGTGCCCTGGTGAAGTTTTCATCTTGCAGTCTTTGGTCTACCAGCTCTTTGGTCAATGGCTTCAGTTAAATATGCTTTTCTAAGTCTTTAATATAATTTTTTAACAGCTGGGCTGGTTCTGAACATTTTAGCACTGCAATGTGGAATGAAAAACATGAACACTCTAGGAATGTATTTTTTAAATTATTAGAATATGTGTTTCATTTCACTGCAAAGACAAAAGGCAAAAGGGACCAGAAATGTAGATTTCCCTCAGAGGCTGAAGTGAAGAAGCCTCACCCTGGGTCGTGCTGTTGTGGAGGCTGTGGCAGATCAAGCACCACCTTTATGGGGTGGTAGGCTGAGACAGAAGGCTGAAACTCCCATCAGGCACAGTCAGTGCCAGCAGCCCCTCACAGGTCACCAAAGCCTATACCAAACTATTTGAATGACTTACAAGATATATTTTCAGCTCAACCTCATCTTTTCCTGGCTTTTGCCTTAATCTGAGCAACATGGGCCCCTGTAAGATGTAAAACTAAGTAAATAAATAAATAAATAAATAAAACCATGACAAATAAATGTTACTGCTAAGAAAACACACTTAAAGACAGAGCAAAGGGAATAAGTAGATGTACAAATATTTGTTTAAATATGAAAGAGATGTTTGTGGCCTTCTTGTTTGCTTCTAAAAAATGTTCCCATGGTCTCTTTTTACTGCAAAGATTTAGTACTAAGCAAGATATGAAGCAGATAATCCCTTGCAATGAGTCTGTAAAAAAGGCAAATGAGCCCTTCATGAGCTACCAGTGTCTTTCTCCCACTCCTCCAGTCCAGGCCATCATGGAGCAGGGCATGAAGCACAGGAGGTGAGCAGGTTAGGGCTAATGGGCAGGGGTAATGAGCTGAAGTTTCTTCCCAACATGCAAGCATGGGACAATGAAAAACAGGCAGGGTAGTTCCTGTGCCTTTCCGCTACAAAGCTAAGGCTCCCTGTTTGGCGATGGTCTCCTGATCAAGGGAGCCCTCCAGGGCCCATTGCATCCAGCAGTTTGGTTATATGAATTCAGTGTGCCTTTGGCCCTTAATCTTAAAGTAACACATGCTCTGTGGATATTGTTCTAAAACTGAAGTAATTTTTTTTGCTTTAGAAAGAGCTGTACTGAACAACAAGCGCACTGCAGATTGGAAACTGACAACCCAGAAAGAGATATGCTATTGCCAGCTAAAGCATACATGAACAGCCTCTCTGTCTCTCTTTCTATGAGGCCTTTCAGCATCCTTGGTCTATAGCCAAAGACACTTGGACATTATACTGCTGAAGGTCATAGTTCCTGAGTTGTAGACACCCAGTGGGTATTTCTAACATCCAAATCTGATCTATGGGTATGCTGGAAATTCGGTATCTTGGAGTGGAATTTGTGGAAGGCAGCTGAGTGGGGAGCTGCCAAAGCTGAGCAATAGTACTACCAAAGGGATAAAGATATATTTTAAAATGCATCCTTTGCTGAGAATTGACTTGTTTACTCTGAGCAAAAGATGCCATTTTCTAATCACTCTACTGAGCTTCTGTGCAGGAGTAGAGAACCTCTGCTTGGGTTTGAGAAATGCCATGTTGCCTTGGTTCTCTGGAGCCCACTACAAGTCTTGGTAGAATGCCAGCTTGTCCCCATCAAGCTCTTTTATTCCATGATGTTTGCAGATACCTGAATTAGCCAGGCTGCTGAAGCCTAACAGGTACTGACTGATAACTTGTCTGTTACTAATATTATTCCCATACTCCTCTGTGCCTGCTTATTGTATTTTATTTATTTTTTTTTTTAGTATTAGGACTGCAGGTCATTTAGGGGAGGATAGTTAATTCTGTTATTGGTTTTTCTTTTTTGTCATGCATAACATTATTTCACTGTGGTCCTAGATCAGGAAAGAAATGCAGATCGTGCTCTCTGTGTGTTCTTGCCTCTGTTCAGGAAATAGATGCAGTGTCAGCTGATGTGTAACCAGGAGAACAGAAATTAGGACTATTGATAGTGAGCTTTTTACAAACAATTCCTTGGCAAGGCAACACTTACTGACCACCATCACAGGAAAGTAATTTGGAAATCTGGAGTCTAAGGTCAAAGAATCTATATACTATATACTGCATATTTATTACACTACATACTCTATATTTATATGTGCCTAGCCACCTTAATGTCTGAGCAATTCTTTGTTGTCTGTTTAAACAGCAGGGAGTGGAAGAGAAAAAATCTTTGTGCCTTCCCCCGGGATGCGATGGGCTGTGATATCTGGCATAGACTTTGATTCAAAGGCAACCATGGAACAGGATGGAAAAGGTGCAAAGTTGTCTTATGTAGTGACAAAAACTGCTGCTAATCAAGAGAGGGATCTATAATAGCTGGTTTGACCCGTTTCACTACTAAATAAATGTTTGGCTCCAGATAACAGTAAACATTAAAAAAGGAAAAAAAAATCAGCATTAGAAGAACACTTGGGGGATGGTATTACTGTGTTTATTTTAATCTATATTGAACTCCTCTGACTTAATTTTTGCTACCTGAAGGTTTAGTTTCCCTCTCCAGTCTGTGGAGAAAGTGCTAGATGGATGAATCACTGGCCAGGCTGGCCTCTTCAGATATCTGTCTCAGATGGTATGAATGTGTCTCAGGAAGTGACTATTTCTCTCCTGTGTCTATTAGTGGAGGCTTGTGACTACCCCAGCTAAAAGCCCAACTTTTAAACAGATACAGGTGAGTAAGAGCAACCCCATCCTTCTGTGTGGGCACTCCTCATTTTTCCATCTTTTGTCTTTTACAGGAAACAGAAAAGCTTGTTAGGTCTCCTGTGCTGCAGTGGTGGGATACCATTATACTGTCCCTCACTTGTCACCTTACTGTAATCATCAAGTCTGGGCAGGGAAGAGGAGTCCTGGGCTGGCAAGACACCTCATCTCCCATGAAAATTCATGGGATGTGCCAGGGCTCCTAGCTGTGCTGGGTAAACCCAGCATCTGCCAGCCTCACAAACTGGTGGTGGGACCATCAGGGCTTTCCCAGGTTACCTGTGGCTATTGTGCTAAGTATATATTCATTTACCACAAGAGCTAAATGAGCTAGGGAAGCACAAGCCAGATTTGTGGAGTAGGAAATTGATTTTCATGTGTGAACAGTGACACAGAAAGGGAAAAGCATGGTTTTTTTCATGGGAAAGAGAGCTGGCAGAACTGCAGCTACATTCCTATCTGGAGAGCTCCTTCTTTACAGTAATTCCACCTGCACTGGACTCCTAATTTGGGTCCCTTTTAGGAGCTGTGGAAAGAAATCAGGCTGTGTCTGCCTCCCCCTTCTGCCAATAAAGCAAGAGTCATTCAAGTTCTTAGTTGTTGTGTTCAATGAAGTAACAATTAGTTCTGGCCAACTGTGACGATTGCCAAATTTGAATTTTCTTAGCAAATAATTTAATAGACAGCATTGTGAAGCTCACGAAGAGCTAGCCAGCTCAGCCAGTTGTCAAACCCAGCTAGAGAAAGAAAGCAGATTAAATCCAAACACATTATCACTCCACCTGAGCTACCCTGTACCACAAACTTCTTTCTCTCCACTTGTCTGCCACTCAGACATTTAGACAAGCTGTCATTATAAGCCATCCGCTGCCCCAGCTTCGCCCCAATTTTTTTAAGCCCTACAGCACTGTCATTTGATGTGTCTGGTGAGAGAATTAAAGTAGATGAAGACTGAGGATACCACTCCCTTAGGTAATGATATATTCTGATTCCCTGCAGCTATCTTCCTGACAACCCAGTCCTCCTCATCCTGGCCTTACTTTCCACTTCCACAGACTGAAGAATAATGAAAACTCCCCTATATAAAGCATGGCTTCATTCAACATTCAGTTTAGACTCTGTTAAAAAATGCTTCTGACACATGGGGTATATTCTGTGCCATAGCAATAACTTAGTTGGCATGCAATAGCCAGCAGAAAAAGAATACAAAAATACCTGGCATGGAAAAGCCAAAAAGGAAGGGAGACAAAAACACTGAAGTGTTGCTTGAAATGAGGCCTCATCAATTTAAAGAAAAAAGTGCTAGACCTTGAAATTATTATGGAGGTACTATCCTGAATGCATTCAGCAGAGATAAAACCACTGAAATACATCTCATGATCCATCAGATATTCAAGAGATTTTCAGAACGAGATAGGAACATGCAGTTATTTCAGAGATCCATCAGTGCTACAAGTCGTGAGAGTTGCAGCTTAGAGGTCATCATGAGTGGATCAAATTTCCTTGCTCTGAATTGTTCTGGAAAGCTAACAGTAGATCTTCAATCAAAGGAAGCACAATTACTTCAAGTCACCTAATGAGGAACCTTGGAAAGAAAGTTTCTAAAATGAGTAGTTTTAAACACCATCAGACCACCAAAAGGTGCATGCTTGGGTCATCCTGGAAATGATCATTCTCATAACTGTTCTTCCTACCAACACTGGCACTGGTTGTCTCTGGTGTAATTAGTCACATTTAGATGCAGCATTTAGTACAAGGAAGAAACATCCCTCCAATCTTAAAAACACAGTCAAGGGAGTCAAAAGTTGTGCCCAAAAAACCCTACAAAATTAATTGTTAACCCAAAGGCATCCACACCCAGTCATTCTGGCAAGATGGTACTCTAAAAAAGCAAAGCTCTCATGACTTGTGATGTTATCACAGCCTTGGAATGTGTGCACAGTCTTACTTACTTGCAGTGTTGCTGGTTTTTTTTTTTTCTTAATTGCAATGAATAGTTGATATATCACATGCTATTATAACAAGAAAAACAGGTTTGAGAAAACAAAACAAATATGCCAGGGTAGTTATAATTGCATTTAAGAGATAAAATAAGCAAACATGTAGGACCAGAATAAGACTGAATGTGCAATGTTTCCCTAATTATGTGGACATAGCTTCATGTTTCTCAAAGGTGATTGATACAAAGGATGCACACAGGCTGCCAGATGGTTGTTCTCCAAGCAGTTTTTCTTTGCTGCATATTGGGTGAGGCAACACACAGGGCTCTAACCCAGGCTGCAAAGGGAACAGGGCTGTGGGGAGCCAGGGAGCCCTTCATTCCACTCCACAAACTCCCCATCATTTTCAGTATATCCTGAATTGTCCACCTAATGTCAGCAAAGTGAGGCCGAGAAACTGAGATATTCCCATGAGAGTAATAAGCAGTGAAGCTGTCTTGCCTGGGTAATGATAGCTGAAAGCTACTAACAAGTACAGGTGAGCAAGTTTAAAAGAGGAAGGAGAAGGGTAACATCCAGTAAAGGGGAAGACATCCTCCTCCATATCCTGGAAGAGTGAGCATAGATACAGAGGAAGCAGTACTGCCCAGAGGTACTGAGGATCACAAAACATCCCAGTTTTTTGTTCAGATCTGAGCTCTCTTAGGAATTGTTCTTGTTGTTGTTTTGTTTGTTTATGGTTTATTTGCTTTTTTTTTTTTTTTTCTTGCTGACTGCTTGATAGAAAGTTTGTTTGGGAGGGCTATAAATGCTCTACCCATCATGTAGTTCCCGGACAATTAAACTGGGAGCTGGAACAGACATGTTATTGACTGCATAATTCCTAGAGAGTGTACCTGCTCCTTAATGAGGTCCATGAAGATAATGAAGGCTTAGACACTCTGTTGGTGCAACTCCAACTGAGCTAGCTTGAAAGCAAATACAATCCAAAAGGCAGATCCAGTACTTCAGTGCTGTGACAACTCACAGAGAGGAGCTCAGCTGCAGGTAAGAGACTATGGCTGAAGGTGTCAGAGGTTCCCAAAGGTAAGGCAGCACAGACTGTGTGGTTTTTCTTTCTTGTTTCATTAACCTTAATAGATTAAATTTTTGGAGGTGTAGTTTAGGTATCAGAGGCAATTATACACTTGATTAAAGTTTATTTGCCAAAAAAATATTTTTTTCACCACATAATTTAATGAGCTGTCAGATCCTTGTTTTCCCCTCTTTGCTTGTCAGCGGTAACAGCAGCTTTGGGTTGCATGGTGCAGGAACTGGAAGGATCCATCAGGATGGTGGCTGAAAAGAAGTTTTATCACCATGCATGAGGAATTCATTCTGCAGAGTTTTATCTGTGGCTAGTCAGTTACAGAAGAAAACAGTCTGTTCCTGGCTACCTGGTCTTGCTTTAGTGGCTAATCAGAGAGTTTTTCTGCTAAACTCATGAAAAGGAGAGCATATTTACCCTCTTACCGGGGGACATACGCAGAAAGTGGCTTCCAAGAACAGGATCTGTTTAGGATTGCTAAGGAGGATGATCAGAGCTTCTGCATATGCCTCCTAAAGACAGTTGTGCTGAGCTGGCTGGATTGGGAAACTCGATTTCTCTCATGTGTAGACTTTGCTTTGATTTTTTTTCTGGTTCACAACTGACCTTCTTGCCTGAGGCCGGGAAGTTTTGGGGAAATGACTCTGCCAAAAGTATAGGGTTTGATATGGAAAACTCTAGGTTTCCTTGCTTTCATCTGCAACTAATAAAGGAAGAGAAGTCACTTTGCACCCTATGAACTTCACACTCTGTTCCCATTGTTCATAGGGAAACATGGGATAACAAACGACACACTGAGTAGAGAAAGACTGACTATTTTGAAAAATATTCACAGGTGGAAAAACAGGGGGAGGGCAGGAGACCATGGAATGGAAGAGCAGCCTCATTCCCCTAAATGGCTTTTGTAGAAAATCCTTCTAAGTATAGGTGGCCCTGATGGTTTTGTTTTTGCTTAAGGAAAATAAGCTACCACAGAGCACACTGACTATTGATGATTGCTAACTATGCCAGTTGAAACAAATTTGAGAGGATACAATTAAAAAAAAAATTAAAAATAGAACACATTTTGTATTTTCATGTGAGGATATCATTCTGGACTTTATTCCTTAAAAGAAATACCATATCTAATCAAGTCTGAATGCATTTTTAACACATTTCCCGTTTTGCGAGCAAGTCAAAAATTTAACGTGACACTCTGATGACAAGCTGAGAATATGACTTTTCAATAAGTTGTAGTGGTTTTGCTTAACTTTCCTTACTTGTGTTTGAACATATAGTGCGTTAATTAAAAGTAATACTGGGATTAAGAGACCAAATATGAAAAATCATATAATTCTACAAATTCAGGGTTCAGTATTAATTTTTTAGTGTGTGTCTTGTGCATTTTGCACAGACAAGCTAATAACAAATTGCCCTAGGCTTTTATTAGGACCATATGTACCATACAGTGAGAAAATCTTGGGTTGCCGAATGCAACAAAAAAGTGGCAACTCAGAAAAACTTCAGGCAGAGTTGTAAACATGTTGAAGCTGTTTGTGCAAAAAGTCTCAGTGTGATCCCAGATGCATAAACTGCCTTCTGCAGTGTAGCTCTGTGTGAATCTGCTAATCTTAACTCTATCTGCATCATAAGACTGGGTTTATTTTCATTACAGAGCTATTTTTCCTCCCCTTAGTCTCCTTTTCATCTGTCCTTGCACAGTGTAGTAGCAGGCACACTTTAAGCCTCCTAACAGAACAGAGTAAAGAGTAATAGAGATTAATGCTGGCTGGAATGAGAGGGAGCTAGTGACAAGAGAACATAAGAAGTTCACTATTTGTAATTTTTTTTTTTTTTGAGAGCATTTGGAGAGGGGGAACTTTATGTCTCCATTGACGCAGCTCTAAAGAGATGTAAAACAGTGAACTCAAACAAGTGAAATATTGCTGTAAATAATTTTGATAACATTCTAAGATTAAATATTAAATCATCATTTAAGGGCTTTTTTATGTGATAGGAACATTATTGGTGGCACTAAGTTTGGATTGGACAAGATGGCTTAGAGTGGCATGAATTTTGGAGCTAAGATTAGTGGGAAGTCTTTTTAGAGATGTCACACTGACTGTAGCTTTCCTCTGAGATTGTTACCCACATTCACCTGTAACCTGCTGTTCCCACTACAAAACTCAGCGATGATCAAGTGGCAGTGAAATAACTGAAGCATTCTGCCCAGCTCCAATCTCCCTTTCCTACTCTTCTGTTCTTTGCACCTTACACAGGTGAAGACCATCTGGTTTTTATGCAGGACACCTTCCAAACTCTGCTTGAAAAATTGCAATCACAGTGGTTCCTTTACCTCTATGCTGTCTGTTGTGAAGAGCTGGGAGGTGAAAGCTGTGAACTCACCCTGCACAGATTGAGATGAATGCAGGGGGTGAAAACAGAAGGAGCTGGTGCTTCCAGTCGTGGAGATAGTCAGCTACTTCAGACAGTGATGTGGCTTCCATGTAAACAATGATGTGGGTATTTCAGCAAAATGATTGCACCAAATAAAATAGTGTTGTGCTCTTGGGTCAGCAAGATCCATTCTAAGGCAAACACGGGGATAAAAATGTGTTATGCAGGTAATAGAAAACTTTAATCCTCAAAAAGAAAACTGTAACTCCTCAAAACTAGTGAGGAATCTTCTTTCCATTCCTCTTCTGCTTACTCAGGCACTGTAATCAGCTTAGTCAATTACTGTACAAATAGAAATCAGTGATGCAACATGCATGGCACCTGATATCTATTTATGCAGAGAAACATGTCACTAAGAAAAAAATGTAACTGCTCAGTCTAATTGCATATTATGCAGATTGCAGGAGCTTAAAAAGTATAACAATAGGTTTTGAATTCCCTGGAAAATACAGAAGGATGCCCCATCTCGTTGTCCCCTCCTGATCACAGTGCTAGCATGTAGCCTGACACCCTTCACACCCTGGCTGACCAGCCGAGCTGGTGAACTCAGTCCCATGGTTTGGCACCACAGAGAGGTGTTTTCTGTTTCTCCAGAATGAACTGCTTGCAGTTTTGGTCTTTAGGAGAAATTGATGGTCCAAGGAATCCCCACTGAGGTTTCGGCAAAGCAGGACTACAGAAGGGTAACACCAAGTGGTGCCGTGAGGGACGCAGTGTTAAAATACTTCCATTTGGTGCACTTGTTTCACATCTACACCAAACAGATCAATCTCTTCTTAATTTAGTGATTGCATATGCTGGTGGATGCCAGTGATCTTCAAATTTGAAAGAAGGAGCAAATAACTGCTTTTTAAATGCATTTATCTAGGCAAGAAAGACAAAAGATACTGAGACATTCTAACACTGTATTGAGCAATCTACATGGCTTGATATCCACATTGTTTCAATATTCCAAAGGTGAAGTGGGCTTGGATTCTAGCACAAATCAGGCACCATCTGTATACTAACAGAAACCTTTTCAATGAGAATGGGTGGCAGCAAAGATGCTGAAAGTTTTTTCAACACTACCAGCTTGTGCATCAGTTCAATTAGGTTTTTATGCACAATCATCTCATGCATATTCTTTATTTATTTTACTTTATTTTATTTATTAAATTCCAGTCTCCTTACTGAAAAATCTGGAGTTGAGCAAGGAAGAAAAGAGAAATTATTGCGATTCCTCTTATTTGCACGTGTCAGGAGAAAAAGGAGACAAAAAACAAACCTTAGTAGAATAATTCTATTGTCTGTTGGATCTTTTCTCAGGACCTACCATATCCCAGCCCAAATGAAGAATTCTCTCTCTCTCTCAGTCTGAAAAAAAAAAAAAAAAAGAAAGAAAAAATCTATCTATCTATCTATCTATCTATCTATCTATCTATCTATCTATCCATCCATCCATCCATCCATCCATCCATCCATCCATCTATCTATCAGAAGATTTTCCATACATTAAGTGTCATGAAACTTGTTGATGATTTTCAAATGGAAATTAATTGGTGATTTAGGCCAAAACTTGCTGCTGAAATGTTGGTAAGATGATGCACTAAAACTGAATCTCTGTATATGAAAGTGATCAGACCAGAACACCTATATTTAAACATTTATTAAAGGAGCATTTAGATTGGGTCTCATATGTCAGTGATGCAGATATAAGCAAACAATTTTTTTTAAACTTGAAACACAGTATATTAGCTTTTCTAATTAATTTGCAATACTGTTAGAACATGGTCTTACTTAGTAAAAGCAGGGGGTACTGAAATTGTGAAGAATTAAAATTCTGGGATTTTTTGTTGTTGTTATTTTTAACTATTAAAAATAACTGCTTTTGTCATTTACAGCACTAGTTCTACAGTATTTATAATTCCATCTTTTTCTGTGAGAAGTGTTGTTCTAAAAACCTCTAACCAAAAGGAGAAGAAACGTACTTACATCTCATAAGGATGATTGTCTTGAACCAGTTTGCAGATATTTTCATGCCTAGAGACCACAGCTAAGTAAGAATGCCAGGTTTGAACACCAGCTACACCCTGCAGCCCCCAAAGAAGCCAAACACCTATCCATCATGTCACTACAGTGTTTTGTACTATAACAGAATCTGTGGGTCAAAACCAGAATTGAATGTCACTGACTGCACAAAATAAAAAGTAAAATGCCAGCTCCTATCCCATCCTGTAGATGTTCTACATTTGTGGTATGATCTAACATGTTTCCATGTTAGCAACTGGGCTGTGGGATCCAGACTGTCTTTGCCTTCACTGCATGGCTTGTGCAAAGGGACACTGCTCTGGGCATTCCAGTTCATTCTTTTCTCTCCCTGCATGCTTGTTTCTTCTCAGTGCCCACCCTACTGCAGGAGCAGGGACAGGCTATGTTGCAGTTGACACTTTCCCCTCTAAACTGTGTTTAGCCTGTTTATACTTGGGCCTTTGACTGGTGCTGGGCTTCCTTCCAGCTGAACCTGAACAAACTCTAAATACTAACATTGTGCTTTGGGTTTTCCATGTTCTAAAAGTGATACTAAAATGTTGTTGAACTTGCTGTGCTGCTGTTCCTAAATGCACGGCTCTGTCCCATCTTTGTCTGTCTGACTGGAATAGCAAGAGCAGACCGGTTTCACTTGCAGGTTCTCACTGATAAGTACATCATTATTATTCTTGCCAGAACAGCAGTATTTTTTTCATCATTGTAACTGTTAGATTCACCTCATCACCCTTTCTACCATTAAAAATAACAATAAACCTGAAATGTGCCCATCAAGAATAGTAGGTTATTCCATTGTATCACCAGAGAACTGGGATACTGTCTAGTCTAAAAGGAAATACAGCAATTGATTTGATGCTTTTAATGGTCTCCTTCTGGTATTTCTTCAAATTTATTTCTCTGTTTTTCATGTGAAAGTTACAGGTTTTTTAGCATCACTTTCCACACTTCTATGTATTTCCTGGGTCTAAATATTATTGTTTTATTAACAAGAAAGACAACTGAAGAAGCAGAAATGTGAAACCTGTGCATGGTATAGAAGTAGTACGATGCAAAACTGGCATAGAGACAGTGTATATTTACATAATGAATTTTTGTTTTGATTCTAATAACACCTTGTAAAAATGCAGTTCTTATAAAAATTTCCACAAATTATTTTGAGGCAAGTATAGAGTATGTGCTGTAGGAACAGCTCTGGACAAGTACAGTCTGTATTACTCTGGAAGTTGTAACATGTAAATCCTTTCAAAGTGCATCTTTGAAATAGAATGATACATAAATTCCTAGTTTAAGCATCATCAGTACAAAGATGCTTATTGGCATGGGTAGAAACATATTTGAGATACGAAACTTCTTTCTTTTCCTCTTTGTTTGATAAAGTGATATATTGTGCTAAAAATGCTGTGGGAATCTGATCTCAACTTTGAGAATTCCAGAAGGCACTCAGTCATGACAACAGCCTGTCAATTTTTTGTCTTGTTAGAGTCTGGCTAGAAAACAAGAATTTAATCTATGAAAACATTCACAGTGTCTTTTATTTCTATATACACCAGACAGCTTATTTCACATTTAAGTGTAAAATTGCACTTTCTAACAAAAGCAGGAAAGAGTAGAGAGATGATCCCTCAGTAACCAGGTCTGCAGAAGCCCTGGTGTTTGCAGGCATGGGGGTGAAGTAGGACCGATTGCCCTGCAGCACTTCAGCCTCAGTGCCTGCCTGCAAGCCCAGCCCAGCGCAGCCGGGCAGCCACACCCTCTCTCCTGCAGCCCAGCCCTGACTGCTTGTGATTGTTCCTTTGGAGTATCTCCAGCAGAAGAGGGAGGACAGAGAATGGCTCTGCAGTCAGACACTGTCCAGAGTAATGGGAAAACCCTTTTGTTCCCAAAGAATCTGACTGGTGTGGGTATACGGGTATACATTGGGGGTATCTATCTATCTATCTATCTATCTATCTATCTATCTATCTATCTATCTATCTATCTATCTATCTATCTATCTATCTATCATCTATCTATCTATCTATCTATCTAATCTTCTCTTCCTTCTCATCCCGCAAAATTGCCCTGGCCCAGGTTCTTCACATCTTTGTTCATGTTGCTGTTGTCAAAACCACACCATTCCTGGAAAATATTTGGTTTAACCAACAGTCATTTTTGGATGGAAAAGAAATCTTTCCTCAAAAATACTTCTACCTGCTGTACTGAACACATACTCACTCCTGTACAAAATCTTGTTGCTTCAGAAGGATTTTTCATAGCAGTTGGTTTTTGTGAAACCCTTATCCTGGCCTGATGCCCCAGGGATTTTTAACTGGGGAAAACAGTAGCACAAATCTGAGGGGGACTGTTATGAATTCTCTGAGACATTTAAGCTGCCACTCAGAAATCATACCCTACAAACACAAAGCTACTACAGACTAGGTGGCCAGCTAACAAAAAAAAGCAGTGTCAAAAAAATTTGGCATTTTTTCTTCAAATTTCTCAGAATTAGTAGTGCTGATGACATGTCTGCCAGCTTTACAGAAACAGGAAACTTCTAACATTTGCCCATGGAAATTTTTATAGAATTTTTTTTAATAGAAGCATATGGCAAATAACTATCATAATTTAAAATATTGCTGTCTTTGTGCAAATACAGAGCAAAGCCTGATGATGCCTTGGCTGATCTGACAGAAGCATATCCAGCTAGGAGAGGACTTCAAATGAAAAAAGAGGATAGGAGAGGCGTCCATTTCCATTGGATACTGTCCTGTCAGGAATCCTTTCTCTCTTTGGAGAAGTACTAGGGCTGAGTGGGGCAGAGCTGCCTGCAAAACAGCCCAAAATGGGGAGCTCTGCAGATGCAAGCTGGTCCCCTGCCTCCCTACCAAGCACAGCACTGTTTCAGAAAGGTGCCCCTGGGGGGGCAGGAAGAGCTGGCAGGGTAAGAGAGGCAATTTAGCCTACTTCAATAGCCTTTTCATAGAATTGCTTGGTAATTACAGAAAATGTGTTCTGATTCAGTATTTATATTTTAATTGGATTTATCCAGGAAAATAATTTTGGATTTGGTTTGACAAGGTTTGAATTGCAAAACAAGCTTTGCGACTATATTAATCAAGTCAGCCTGCTATGAGAATGACAGCCTATTTTGCCACAGTGGGACTTTTTTGTTAGTAGACTTAAGTGCCAAAATAAGCAGAAATTATGTGCTTATTCTCTAGGGGCAAGTATAGAGCAATGTGTTTTCAATTCACCCTTTGAAGGCCTACCCACAACATCATATGGGTGTAAGCTTAGTCAGAAGCTGAGAGGTCAGCATGGGAACTCTCCATGCATGGGTCCATGGAGCAGACAGTCAGTCTCTTCATCTACAGCTCATCTGTGTAGATGAGTTCAGGCACAGCATCTTCCTCCACCAGGTGCTTGGGAATTCAGCTATCCATACCCACGGTGACCTGTGGGAAGAGGGAGTGTAATGCTCTCACTTCTGAACATATCATGATGCTGGGGCAGAGTGGCAGGGAAGCTGCCCAGTGGAAAAGGATAGGAGGATGCTGGTTGACAGTGGCTGAACATGAGGCAGGGTGTGCCCAGGTGGCCAAGAAGGCCAATGGCATCCTGGCCTGGATCAGCAATAGTGTGGGCAGCAGGAGCAGGGCAGGGATTGTCCCCCTGTGCTGGGCACTGCTGAGGCCACACCCTGAATCTGTTGTCCAGCTATGGGTCCTTTGCTACAAGGACATTGAGGCACTGGAGTGAGTCCAGAGAAGGGCAGTGGAGCTGGGAAGAGTCTGGAGCACCAGTGCTGTGAGGAGCAGCTGAGGGAGCTGGGGGTGTTTAGCCTGAAGAAAAGAAGATTTAGGGGGGCCTTATGATTCTGTAGAGCTGCCTGAAAGGAGGCTGTAGCCAGGTGGGGTCAGGCTCTTCTCCCAGGTAACTGGTGACAGGACAAGAGCAGAGCCTCAAGCTGCACCAGGGAACATTTAGGTTGGACATCAGGAAAAATTTCTCCATGGTAGGGGTTGTCAAGCACTGATGTGAGCTGCCCAGGGAGGTGGTGGTCACCACACCCAGCAGTGTTCAACAAATGACTCGACATGCCACTTAGTGCCATGGTTTATTTGAAAGGGTGGTGTTTGGTCAAAGGTTCAACTCAATTATCTTGGAAGTCTTTTCCAACATTAATGGATCTATGAAAGCTGTGGAGCAAGAGTATGTGAGTGCCCCATGTTATGGTTTAGCATAGTTTTTAGTTAAAAAAGGAAATAGTTAGCTGCAAGGACCTTAGATTGACACATAGTTTAGTCAGTGAGGAAGCAGTTCGTTTTCTTGAATGAGCACGTTTATAAAAGCTGGGGATTTTGGGAACTTAGCCCTTCTGCTGCTTGCCTCGGAGGAGGTAGGAAGCAGCCCCAGCTCCCTCCCGGCCGCGGGCGAGCCGGGGCCCTGCTGAGCCCGCTGGGCCCTGCCGGGCTCAGTGACTGTCAGGCCGGGTGCGGGGAGGAGGATTTGCTTTGCTCTGCTCGGATCGAGTTCGGCGGCTGCCAGTGGAGAGGGACAGACTGCAGCCGGTTCTTCCCCCCCACTTTCCACCTGGAGCGGCTC
>VWYE01012087.1:34106-59727 GCA_013398995.1 Alaudala cheleensis | reverse complement strand
CACCTGAACTGTTAATTTTAAAAATAACACCCCAGAATACATAGAGTCCATGACCCAAGTGCAGCTGATGGGAAAAACTGCACTTTATGGGAGAACCACAGAGACAGAACTTTGTTTCTGGCGACTGTCTTCTGTGAGAGCTAAGAACCATGAGTAGATTGTTTCTGTCCTTGTGGAGAGTTACCATAACCAGAAGAAACTTCTCTCTCTAGAGAGATTGATAAAAGATTATTCTATAAAGAGTACAGACCTTAAGTTCTGAGTTCTTGCCTTTATAAATGTCTGTATAGAAAAAAAGAAGCTAGTGGGAGAGGGGGAAAGTGTTTTGGAAGTTTCATTTTGATTCTTTGTTGTTTTTTTCCCTCCTTGTTTCCTTTTAGTGTGTGTGAATAAACTATCTTTGTATCTTTTAAGTTTGAGCCTGCTTTGCTTTTCTTTTAATTCTATCTCAAGCAGACAAACCCTGAAACCACCACATTAATTGGTGCATTAGCCGGGAAACGAAAATTAGTGAACACAGAACTTAAAACTAACTCACCCCAACAGGAAGTAATGCTGCCTATGACCACTAAAGATTAGATAAAATAATAACTGTTGCATAATGAGAGCTCATTTAAGCACTCATAATGGGAATGTTCACAGGTTAAAAAAGGTCTTTGCCAAGGTCCCAGTCTTAACTGAAGGAGTAGTCCTGTTAACCTCACAAGTTTAATTGCTAAATACATACCACTCTTGTGAAGAAAGTGATATATTATTTAGCCCTAAGCAAGTTAAGATATGCCCAGGAGATTGGTAGGAGATTGGGACTGAGATTGAGACAGTTAAAGATGAAAAAGGATCCCAGAATTTGTTTTGAACATTTGTTTGATTATTCTTTACAAGGGTGGAATGGAAGATGTTCACATTTTATTTTTGTTAAAAGTAATTCATGCCTTTCCTAACTTTCATTTTAGCAGGCAGAATAAGCCAATTTATGAAAATGTCTTTGAGTAGCCATTTCCCTTCTGAAGAGTGGCTACTGTACACCCCTGGAACACTCTGCCTTTGGGGCACAACCCTGCAGTCTGCTCACTTTCCCGAGACACTCCTGTGGTGTGGATCTGAGATCATCTGGAAAGCTTCTGCCACTAAAGCCTTTTGAAGATATCCATGCTCCTTCAGCCTAAATTGGACGAGCAGCAGCTAGAAAACAGAACCATTTTCAGAAGTTTAGGTGCATTGGTGGTAATGCAAAATAAAAATAAGAGAGGGAGCATGATGATTTCTATTTAAATCATGGTTGACACTCCTCATAAATTTCTGTCTAAAGGGATGTTCAAACAAAGTTTAAGCAATACTTTTTTACCATGCAATAAGCTATAGGTCCTCAACACAGCGAGAGAAATAGAGAAGTTAGCACTCAGCCTTTAGTTAGCACAGTGCCTTCAGCATGTTCCATGAATTTTGTAGTTACTTCAGCTGAACACAGTCTTTGAAAATTGGATTTATGTATATTCAATGACAATTGTTCATATAAGCCTGACTGCTAAAAACTCTGCAATCTGCTTTTTACCTTGTTTATCTGCAGTCAGGTGTTTAGCACTCTCAAGCCAGAGAGGTGCTATATCCACACTTCTGCCAAAAACATGCCCTAGAGAAAAAAAATTGTTGAGGATTTTTTTCTTCATGAAATTTTCTCTCTCAGTTCAGTAAAGAGCACTTTGCCACCACTAGCTGCTCACAGGCTATCACCTTCTACTCATGTTGAAGTGCTTTTTGATGAAAGGGGCCTTATAAAGACATTCAATAGTTTGTTCTAATTCAGTGAGAAAAAGTACATCAGATCACTTATTTCACTAAGATATGAGCCTTGAACCAAATTAACCAATGATACAGGAAAAGACCATAAACTTCCATTTGCAAAGACTGACAAATCAAGTTGAAATTAATATCAACAGAAGAGAGATAATCTAATTTTCTTTTTGCACAATTACTTTCTGGGGGTTTGTTAAAGACCACTTTCTTTTGTAGTGAGTATTGTCGAGAATGCAATGATAGCAAGAAACTTTTCCACAATATAAAGTAGTGGTGCCTTTTCTACATATGCCAGGCATAAAATTTGGTGCTGTTTTACATATACCAGGCATGCAGTTTACTGCATGTAGGTTTTTTGATTAAAATATGAATTTGAACATTTAAGGCAATGTAAGTAGAAAGCCCTTCAATGTAATGAAGACATCATTTTAATTGAAGATTTACTTTATTATCACAGGTTTATTAAAATAGTTCTCAGCAAAATTAAATTCCTTCCAAGAAACAAAACACTGAATGAAAAGCAATTCTGAATAATGTGCTAAGATATCCACCCAGTACTGGTTAAACTTAATCAGTAAGTATTGCATTTAATGAGCCCAGTCGTAGAGCTACTCCGTTAATGTATCTTGTTATGGTGGAGTTAGTCTGAATTAAATTCAAACTCCCAAGAAGGAACTAGCCATTTAATCAGCTCTGTTAAACAGTAGTCTTTTTAACCTAATACTGATTAAAGCTGTGACATCATGATGAAAATATATCTGTTAGTAAATACACAAACTTTATGCAAAAGACTGAGAAACCTGTTTTACTACACATGTCCAAACAGCAGGTAAATTTTCTTCAGTGTGGCTTAGCTTAACCAATTTATATAAAAAACAAAACAAACAAAAGGATGGAGCCATCACTTGAATGAGTGACTCTGCCAAACTAACACTGAAGAAATCTTATTAATTTAACATTGTTGACATGGGCTGAGTGACAAAGCAGCTTGCAAAACAGAGTGAGTGAAACAGAAAATTTAAAAACGCTGTAAGCTTTAAATAAAACATAAAACCATTTTGTGTGTATGTGTGTGTGGAGAGGACCATTACACACAAGTCGGTGTTTGATATATGGCATATAATTACAGGAAGTAAGTAGAAGGTGCCATGATACCTGTCAATTATCAGCAGGCAGAAAATGAAGATAACATACATAATTCATCAGCATACTGCCTTTTGTTGTTAAGCCAGATGATTTGGCTCCATATCATAACTGCTTATTTAAAACAAGACATTTAAATTCAAATGAAATACTGTTACCTTTTCAAAATATGTTGTTGTTATTATTATTTCAAAATCAGTTATTATAGTGGTCCAGATGCATGTCTATGCATTTCTAAATGTTAGCAAGGAAGACTACAATTACCTTAAAATTGCTTTTAAAAAGGTATACAGATCAATTCAGACTGATGTCTGTGGCATTTGATTTTGCCTGCTTGAAGTCAGATGGTTCTTTAGAAAAAAGCCATCTAGGTAAGGGCTACCAGTATGTACTGATCACATATTATGTGGAGGGTTTTCATGCTTTTTTTATGTCAAGGAGTGCCCTTAATTAAGATTAAAATAGAAAAATATTTAAAAACCCAATGGTTACCAAAAAATTGCCTGGGTATGAAGAGACAACAATTGGGCATTTGGAAGGAGACAGACCCGACAGATTATAGAAATTTGTGTACGGTGCAGAAAACATAAAGGAGTCATGTACAGTTTTTATTTATTATTTCAGAATACAAAAAGAAGAATCATTGTCAGATCAAGAGAATACCAAAGAGATATGAGAAAACTCATCAAGGGAAATGGCTTCCACATAAAAGCAGGGTGTTCACAGTCGGAGTTCTCTTCCACAAGATGAATGGAAGCAAAAAGCTCTGTTGCATTCATGCCTTACATTTTAGCTTTCATATTTTCCAGATTCTGTACTGCATTAGTATAGAACTCTGAACTTCATATAAACTGTTAACAAGTTCTCCTCACAGTTGTGTTTAAGACAAAACAATCCTTTTCCAGCCTGAGAACCAAGGACACCATTGCAGCTTCAGGTCCAAAAAGTATAAACAACAGTGAATTAAGGAGAGAAAACTTGGAGCATGGCACTTCATACCTGAAACTGTACTTGGACAATTAACTTCTATATGTAAATGGACCAAAACTTACAAAAGTGTGAAAACTCGTGACTGATTGTCCATCTTGGATCCATCTTGGGTGTAGCCATGGCCAGGCTCTCGTACTGCCCAAGGTGTATCCTTTGAAGGCCTTTTAATTAATATCTACTTTATTCCTTTAACACTGCCCAGCCTCTGTTCCAGGTAGCCTCTTTAAGCATCAGCATTAGCAGGATTTCTACAAAGGTTAAGAGTGATGAATGTATTCATACCTATATATAAAGGAAGCCATGGATGTTCTCACTGTGTATAAAGTTCCAAAGTTTCACTATGTATCACAGCTGGTACATCTGATGAATGCATCTCACTTAGAGGAGGTTGCCAGCACTCATGTGTGCTGGCTTTGATTCTAGATAGGTAGATGTACTGTGCAGCTAGAATGCAGTACACCCTGTGTTATTGCTATGTAAGGATAAAAATTTTCCAAGAGGCAAATAACATTCATACAGAAAAGTATTTTTCCAGGTAGAATAACAAAATCAGATGACTTGAAGAAACACATGACATGAATGCAGTCTGAAAAGGAGAAGAAAGGCAGTAGAATGGGGATGGGATCTGTCCTTTCCACGTAGGCTGCAGTTAACCAGAGACCCTCACTGGCAGCCTGGTCTTGGCCTGGAACCCTTTCTGAGTTTTTGCATTTCCTTTACTGGCCTGAATGAGGCCTTAAGCAAGAATAGTTTCTCTCACAGCTGAAAGAGAAATTCTATCAGTTCAGCTTAGGGAAATGTTTTGGGTTAACTTTTCAAAAGACTGTTGATGGGACTGGCAAAACAAGAAGCAATTAATTACATAAAAAACAAGAAGCAATTAATTACATAAAAAGCAGGACAACAGTCTGCAAAACTAGCTTTCTGGGAGAGGATGACTCCCATCCCCATCTCTGAAGACTCCCTTGGAGCCGAGGAACTTTCTCCTCACTACTTAGGTGTTTATCCTTGCTGTGTGGGTTCTGGAGCCAACTGATTACTCTGTGGCTGATTACTCCTTTGTCCAAACTTGAGGAGGAGTTCCAGGTACTGCACCTCATTCTATATTTTATCATCTGAACTCACTTCTGACATAAGATGCAGTCTGCTTATTCTAGCAAATGCAAAACTGAAACTCCATACTTAATATAAGGTTTTGGATGTTAGCTGCAAAGAAAGTAAAATCAGCTTGCCACAAGGTAAAGCAATACAAAGTGTTGCCATTTTTGTGTTCAACACACAACATACATTATTTATCTATCCATAGTAGCATTGTAAAAAAACAGCATATTTTGAAACACATGAAATAAAGAGTCATTTCTCATCAGCGGATAAAACTGTATTCAAACACATGTGCTGCATAAACAAAATATTTATTATACTCACAAATTATCCGTATACTCTAAATGCAAAAAAAAGACTATGCTGCTGATTATTTCCCCTGAGTACAAATAAAACAGTGCCAAAGGGCAGAACAGTACCAGACTAGTTCAACCACACCTCAGGCTTCCTGCAGGGGCTCTGAAAGGATGATTTCAATACGTTTATTTTTATTTGTTGCACTTTCTCTCACCCTTGGTGATTTACACACTTGGCCACCACGTGGAAACAAGATGGCAGAGTTGGAAAGCAGCTGCAATTTGGGGAGAGGACCTTGTCCCTCCGTCGTAAGGCACGTGGNTTTGTTTGTTCCTTTTACTATTATTTTATTTTTATAGTTTTCCTATTAAACTGTATTTCTGACTCAGTCTCTCACTGGTTCTGCTTTCAAACCAGTACAACAGGGATCAAATATAAGTGACAGTAAGAATATGGGGAAGGCAAGAAAGGAAAGGATAGGAGAAGTCTGGGGACATCCTTACTTAAGTTTTGGTACCAAAACAGAGATACTTTGGATGCACTTCATGGTGTTTTTTTCACCTCAGCTCAGCTGGCTAATTTTCATCATGCTTCTGTTTGTACCTCCAAAAGCCTGCTGAAGGGAGAATTATTCCTTTCACTCATATATGGTTCTGCTGGGTGATACAGCCACAGCTCTTCTCCAAAACAATCAACCCAGGATCCCCTTAACAAGTCCCATGACTGTACTTGACACCTTGCCATAACATCTGTCCCAGTTCAGGATTTTGAGCACCTAATTTCCTTTGATTGGTAGGTAATAGCTACTCGTTCTTGCTTACACATTTCTAGGAAAATTTGAGAATGGAGGAAAAAGCAAAAATGCTTCCTCTGACCTCCAACCAGCATCACCACCATTATTAGAGGGTTTGGGGTTTAGTACTGGCTAGAAATAAAGTACATGGTAGTGTACTAAACAAAGGGGATGATGCAAACAGGAAACAACCAGTCCTTTAGACATAAAAGATAACCTTTGGGTAGCTGGAAAAAGATTAATCTTAATTCCAGCATTCTGTAATTTATCAATACTCCTACCTCATGCTTAACAGGAAAAGGTACTTTAGGGTGTAGATGAATATAAATTCTTTGCAAGACAAAAAGAGAATCAGACAAGTGATTTATGAGGAACAAGCTGGAATGAATGTTTTTTTTTCTTTTCTTGCTGACCTGCTAAGGATGAGTTTAGAGTAGGGACAGAAACTTCTGTTGTTCAGTAAAAGTATCCCATGGGGTATCAGTCATGGAGTATGCCTGAATCAGAACCAAATGTGATTTATAGTAAAGATGGTGTTTATTACTTCTAAAAGAAAAAACTATAGCTGCATATAAATTTTAAAGTAAGAGGGGGAAATATGATTCTTTATGGCACAAAGAGTTCTTTATAGGCAACACTGCATAACATACTCCAGGTGCATAAAAATGGTGATTTGTTCTGTGTGGACAGTTAAAAAAGTGGTAAATAAAAGGACACTTCTTTTTTCAAACTTTATTTACAGTGTCTCCTTGTGGAAGGGAATCACAGAATGATAGAGCAGATTTGGTTGGAAGGGACATTAAACATCATCTACATCCAGCCTCTCTGCCATGGGCAGAGATGTGGTCCACTAGATCAGATTGCTTTAATTCCCTTTCAGTCCAGACCTGAACACTTCCAGGAATGAGGCATTCACAGTAGGTGGTGAGGTAACTTGGTTTAATGCCTCACCACCCTCACTGTAAAGAATCTCTTTGTAACATTTAATACAAATATGTGCAGTTTTGTCTGGGGTAGAGTTAATTTTCTCCACACTGGCTGGTATGAGGCTGTGTTTTGGAATTGTGCTGAACAGAGAGTTCATAATACAGAGATGTTTTTGTTATTGCTGAGCAGAGCTTGCACAGAGCCAAGGCCTTTTCTGCTGCTCGTACTGCCATGGTGGTGAGGGGATTGGGGGTGCCTGGGAAGTTGGCAGGAGACACAGCCAGGAGAGGAGACCCCTGGTCAGTTGACCAAAAGGATATTCCAGACCATCAGACATCATGCTCAGTATCTAAAGTGGGAATATAAAGAGGGAGGAAGAGTGGGACATTTGGAGGGATGATGTTTGCCTTCCCAAGACACTGTTGTGTGCGATTGGGCCTTGCTCACCTGAAGATGGTTGAACAGCTGCCTTTCCATAGCAAGCAGTGAGTTCATTCTTGTTTTGTTTTGATTTGTTTTGCTTGCATGTGTGACTTTTGCTTTCCCTGTTAAATAGTCTGAACCTCAAGCCACAAGTTTTCAGCTTTTACCCTCATGATTTTCTCCCCAGTCTCACTGATGGGGCAGTGAGACAGCAACATGGTTACTGGCTGGGGTAAAACCTTTCTAATTGTGGCTTAAACCCATTTCCCCCTATCCAATCACTATCTGCCTTTGTAAAAAGAATCTCTCTGGCACTCCTGTAGCCCTCTTTAGGCACCAGAAGGTGCTATAAAGTCTTTCTGGAGCTTTTTCTCCTCCATGCCGAACAGCACCAACTTCCTTCGCCTTTCCTTAATAGGAGAGGTGCTCCATCCTTAGAACCATCTTTGTGGCCTTCCTCTGGACCCAGTCCAACATGTCACAGAACAACAGGCTAAACTGAGTTGGAAGGGACTCACAAAGGTCACAGAGTTCAACCCCTGGCCCTGCGCAGCACCATCCCCAAAGTCACGCCCTGTGCCCGAGAGCAAATTATCCAAATGCTTATTGAACTCTGTCAGGCTGCTGCTGTGATCACTTCCCTGGGGAGCCTGCTCCAGTGCCCAGCCACCCTCTGGGTGAAAAACATGTTCTTAACATCCGATCTAAACCTCCCCTGGCACAACTTCAGGCCATATCCTCAGTCCTGTCACTGGTTACCATAAAGATCACTGTCTGCCCCTCCTCTTACCCTATAGAGGAAATTGTAACTGCACTGAGGTTTCCCCTCAGTTTCCTCCAGGCTGAACAGACCAGGTGACCTCAACTGCTCCTCATACAGCTGCCCCCTAAGGTCCTTCACTGTCTTTGTTGCTCTCCTTTGGACTCTCTCTAATAGTTTAGTATCTTATAGTATATCTTATAGTTTAGTATCCCCAGAGCAGAGCGGACAAACCCCTCCCTTGCCCAACTGGTGATGTTGTCCCTAATGTCCCCAGGACATGCTTGGCTCTTCTGGCTGCCAGGGCACTGCTGGCTCATGTTCAGCCATGGCCCAGGACCCTTTCCATGGCACTGCTCTGCAGCCTCTCATTCCCCAGTCTGTCTGTACATACAGGATTGCCCCACACCAGGCACAGAACCTGGCAGTTTCCCTTACTCCTGAATTTCATAGGTCGGTGAGGCCCAGCCCTCTGATTTGTCAAGGTCTCTCTGCCGAGTCTTCCAGTCCCTGAGGGAGTCAACAGCTCCTCCCAGTTTTGTTTCATTTCCGAACTTGCTTAGCATCCCTTACAGTTCTGCATCCAAGTCATGATGAAGCTGTTTAAAAGCTCAGCCCTGAGTCCCCAGTCTGATGTTATCCCAGTCACTGCAACCTTTGCTGCTCAATCCATGAGCCAGCTGTTCACCTGTTGCATGATGTGTTTGTCCAGCTGTGAGCTGGATATTTTGTCCAGAAGGATATAGTGCTAGGGACTCCAGAGTTGGATGCAGCACTCCAGCTGGGATCTCACCAGAGTAGAGCAAAGGGGCAGAATCCCCTCCCTGGCCCTGCTGCCCACACTGCTTTGGATGTAGCCCAGGACACATTTGGCTCTCTGAAATCTGAAAGGAGAGGTGGGAAGATGCTGCAGCTGATGTTTAGGTGACAGCTGAAATCCCACTGGTGGCTTTGGGAGAATCTTCACCCTGTGTTCAGGACGAATTACTGATCTCTTATCCACAAGCTCCATGAGGATGTGGCTGCCTCGGAACTGTTCAAACCCAGGCAGCCAGCCCCTGCACCCCCATCGAGTTTAAGGAGTGAAGCTGAGACAGTCCTGGGAGCTCAGCCCTGCAGGATCCTTGGGATGTCCTTGTCTGGGACTGGGAGTGCCCATGGCTGGGTCGTGTCCAGCCTCTCATCCATGACACCCTCCATGTTCTTGCCAGCAGGGCTGCTCTCAATCCCATTATCCCCAGCCTGTGTTGATACTGGGGATTGCCCCAACCCAGCTACAGCTGGGTTGAATAAATCAGAGATCCATTCCTCTGAATAGGTCCCAGACCATGTTTTCTATGAAACGCTACAAACTGTTATCATAGTCTTAATGGAAATAGTTTATATCCACACAATCTCATATTCTTTACAAGTTCAAAATGATATTAAACTTTTAGTAATGTTCATTTGGCTTGAAGATGAACATAGAAACCAAAACTAAAAGACAATAAAGTGAAAAACTCAGCTGTCTAAAAATTGCATTTATGTAACATATGTAATGCTCATGGTCATAAACATCTGTGTAGCTTCTGCCAGAGCCAAACTCTGTCATGCTTTGCTGGTAGTGTGGGCTTTTGGGTCTTCCTGAAAAAGTTGCTGTCAAAGACTATGGCAGTCTCTGTTCAACATTTCTGTCAAAATAATGGACATAAACCACTTACTCAGATGCGAGACAAAGGACTTTAAATGTCCCGTATGTAGGGGTGTGCTGTCAGTTGAGTAACATGTGTTAAGATAGCTAGACTCAGACAGATACTTATAATTGTTCAAATTAGTTAAAACTAGCAGCTGCTTTTTGTTACAGAATTTTCAGATGCAGAACCTCAGATGGCACAAATCATCAAACCTATTTAAGTCTACTGGAACTATGATAATTTACATCAGATGAGAATCTAAATTATCACTGGAGATACAGACTCACTATAGGAATATTAAATGAGAAGTGCTGCCTAGTGGATGTAGCAAAAAGTCTGGAAAAGAAGTTGATCCAATTGTGTCAGTCAGTCCCTATGTTGAAAGAAAGGTGTGATAGTCTGGGGAATGCCTGACAACTTGTGGATATGATTTTATTGTAATTTAAAGTGCAGATTAGACTCGCCATTTTGTAGCAGGAACAAGATTATATCTATGGAGCAGAAACAGACTTCAAGAGCACCTCAGCCAGGAATATTTTTAGCCTAGAAGAGCAGAAAGCCTTCTGCTACAAACAACTGTTATTACAGCTTTTTGATGTAAGTCTGGTGTGTATCCCAGGAAAATTTCATCTCAAGTCAAAGAGACTTGTGCTCTTTCAGAAGAGAAACCTCCTTCAATCTAAAGGCAGAAAGTAAAACAGGAGAAAGGATGCTGAAAAAGGCCTTGCCTCCTTTCCCCAAAAACACAGATAAAATGTTTTTTCTTCTGATGCCCATGAAAAGGGAGGATATGATGGTCAAGTGCAGTTGTGAATAGACCAGCAAATGCTCTGCTGCTTTGCAAGGTTTCTCCTTGTGGCCTTGTTGCAACACAAAGAATAGCATCTGAGATGCAAGATTCTAGTA
The DNA here is from genome assembly GCA_013398995.1 of Alaudala cheleensis. NCBI lineage: Eukaryota > Metazoa > Chordata > Aves > Passeriformes > Alaudidae > Alaudala > Alaudala cheleensis. The sequence continues at coordinate 48,920 of VWYE01012087.1, read as the reverse complement.
GGAAAAGGCAAAATGCAGCCTGGAGGTGTGTGATAGTAAGCTATCATCTCATAATGTTGTACTTTGGAATCTCCTGTATCAGTAAGAGTTGTCTGGCAGAGTTTTTGCCAGGGAGGAGACACAGAGAGATTCAAAATTAAAGGTGATTCTTAGAAGTACCTCAACCTTAAAAGCATTTCAATACAGAAATGGAGTTCCCAAGGCATGGAAACATAGGACCACCCACCCCAGACTTTCAGACATAAGGCATCAGGAATAGATAACAGTCTGATTATTTGCTTATTGTGCCGGTTTTGTCTGGGGTAGAGTTAATTTTCTTCATAGTGGCTGGTATGGGGCTGTGTTTTGGAATTGTACTGAACACAAAGTTCATAACATAGAGATTTTTTTGTTATTAGTGAGCAGAGCTTGCACAGAGCCAAGGCTTTTTATCCTTTTCATACTGCCACACTGGCAGGGGATGTGGAGGAAACACAGCCAGGACAGGTGACCCCAACTGACCAAAGGGATATTCCAGATCATGTGGCATCATGCTCAGCATATAAAGTGGGGGAAGAAGGAGGAAGGGGGGATATTTGGAGCAATGATGTTTTTCTTCCCAAATCACCGTTATGCGTGATAGGACCTTGCTCTCCTGAAAATGGCTGAACTCCTGCCTGCCCATGGCAAGCAGTGAATTAATTCCTTGTTTTGCTTTGCTTGCATGTACAGATTTTGCTTTCCCTATTAAACCATCTATGTATCAGTCCATGAGTTCTCTCTTTTAGCCTTCTGATTGTCTCCCTGATCCTGCTAGTGGAGGAGTGAATGAGCAGCAGCTGCCCCAGGGCTTGGTAGGTGGCTGGGGTTAAATCACAGCACTTACTATGGATTCCCAGAGTAGATTAAGTACAGTCAAACAGCGACTCTGGTGTGAAGATGATTAGGAAGGAGTTAGACATCACAGGTACCTTTCAATGAGTGTCAACCAGTGAAACCACAAAGGACATGCAAGGCAATCTGATTAGAAAAAACGACTGCTAAAAGAGAAAAAAAAGTATCTCTTCAAAAGTAAAATAATGTTTAGGAGCTTAGTGAGAAATTGGCTCCATCTGAATAGAGGCAAAGCTCTGGATATCAATGGCAGCAATTAGCCCAGCTCCCTTCTGGTCAATGCTGCTAAAAGGAGTGACCAGTGTTACCTATGTGGCAGTGTTACCAATGACACTACTGTGGTTGTTCCTTCTCTTGACTTCTTGAGATTATGCAATTTATTAGTTTCTTCAATATGGAACAAGAAAATAACCTTTGTGATGTCTTTTTATAAATTAAAAAAAAATAAATTTAAACACATCCATTTTTTACCAGTGTTAAAGTAGTTCAAGAAGTCAGGGGACATGTATAGGATATGAAGGCCAACTTTGTACCAAAGCCCTGTTGACAGGAATTGCTATCACCTATAAGGCTGCAGCCTGGAGAAAATTTAACACAAAAATTCAGATGATCAGTCATAAAGAAAAATGAGTGACAACAGAGAAACAAATATTCAATTATTTTTAGGGACTACTTGCAATGCTGATCTCATTGAAACATGCTCCTCAACTTATTTTAAATTTCTTACATAATTATACCCTGTTTTCAAGTTCTTGTCACTGCACAGAGGTCCCTTCTGTATAAGTTCATATTCAGGTCAGTTCAGAGAAGCTTCACAGACATCAGAGACAAGACATTGTCCTTCTGCCAATGTGGTTTTGCCCCAAGCTGCAAGAAAGCTGAACTAGCCACTCTAAGGGATATTTGCATCTTTTATTGCTTACAGAAAGGAAGTTTTCTGCCAAGGAAGGATACAATTTTAGTTTTCTGTGCACAAAGAGGGAACTGACTTGCTGTAAATAATGATAAGGTAATGTTGCTAATTACTTCTGCACTTTTTATTCAAAGGATGAAATACCACTTTACAAACAAAAGGCCAAACACAAATTGGAAGTTTTGGATAAGCTAAAAAAACAAGTGTCAATATCGACATACCCTTGTTGCATTTAAAATCATATAGGCATGCAAGACCTATTAAAGGATCTTAAACTGTTAATTCAGAAGGATATTCCACCTTCTGTATATGACCACAGACATACAGTGATGCAGAATCACCAGATAAACTATTCATGCACAAGACTATTGCTGAGAAACTGGAACAAACAGAACAAAGGAGTGCTAAAATCCCATGTGTGGCTGGCTCTCTTCCATGGACATGTTTAGAATAGATTCCTATGCAGTCTGGATCCCTTGCCACACTACACCATTTACAAATGATTATGTCCTTTCTTAAACAGCTGCAGCTGCCCTGAAGTTTTAGTCCAAACTAGCTTCCACAGAAGTTTACTCCATGAAGTAAACCCACAGAAGAGCTGAAGGAAGAACCAAAACATCAAAGACAAGGCTAGAACCTCTGCTTTGACCATCCACTGGGCTGATCTGTTTTGTCACAGAACTCCCAGTGCTGTCCTGAACTATTGCTGAGTTGAGCTACAATACCTGTTTTAAGACAGATATCTCTTGAGGTTAGAACTAGAGATGGAAAGCCCATTATAATTTACTTTAACTGATAGTTAACTGATCTTATTTAGTGACAACTGTACCAGTCAGTTCCAGTCTGATTTTGTGCAGCTTCCAACATTCACCAATCAGATCCTTTTATGTCTGTCAACTAGATAGAGAAGTCAGGTATCAAGTTTTTATTTATATTGCAGATACTTCTGGACTGCAGTCAATACATGGTTTTGTTTGATAAAGAGGAAAAACTTCCTTGTATCATGCCACATGAATCAATGACTTTTCTGGCTTTTCTCTCAACCTTTCCTTTCTACTAAGTATTCTTGAATCCTAAACTGTAAAAAGTAAATAAAAAATGTTCAGTGCAAACATATAACTAGTATTGTCTATGCAATCCCCAGGGATTTCTTTTAGTATAGCCAAGAATTACACATGGCATTTTGACCAAAGCACCATATTAAAGAGTTAATTAATTGTTATCTCTCTGTATCTCTTAATTCCTCCTACAAATCCCCATATAATAACTTGTGAACAGAAAAAAAGGAAGAAAACCCACCATTTTCAGATTTCTTAGGTTTCTGAAGATGAGGAAGGCAACAGCAGCATTAGGTTTGCAATAACATGACTGATGATTAGACTAAGGGAATTCTCTGCAGACGTGGTTATTGCCTTTTTTGTCACAGCTGTACCAATACATGGGAAAAGGTTATGCTAGGCACAAAAAAGGTAATATAAGTAGTGATGAAGCGAAGGTATAAGGCCTATTTTAAAATACTGGCTCAAATTTTAAAAGTAGAGTTAATTTATAGCATGGGGATGTTTTAGCATTATTCTGAGATGCCAAAATAAAATTGTGTAAGCCTGTAATATAACAGAACACTCTAGAGATGACCAGAGCCAAAATATACAAGGAAACCCAGGACAACAAATTAGAGACTTAGACTCACCTACAACAAAAGACTGTTTACTGGATAATTTTACTTTTAGAACAGCTTGTTCAACTGGCCTTCAATGGCTCCATATTTGGGTGTCTTCTCTGTTCTGAAGATCTAGAATTTGATGGGTAGACTAAATGTAAAGATCATAAATATAAATTAAAAAGAACATGCTGCTTTCTCTGTTCACGAATGTTTTATTTTAAGAGTTATCCACAAAACACTTGTCTGTTTGCCCCCATCTTATTTAAGCCCTCTGGTCTGTATCAAAGACTTATCTTTGTTGTTTATTATAGCTCCAATCTTTTGGGTCATCTGTGAGTGCCATTAATATTTTTGTACAAGGTTGATATAATATAAAACAAACATTAACTAACACAGAGCAAAAAAATTCCTAAAATAACCCCAATATGAATATACTTACTCAATTAGGACCTTCCATTTACTGTTCTGTTTTTGGCTGCCAGTTACTCAATATTCTACTAATTAGCAGGTCATATTGATCCAATTAGTATGACATATAAAAATGTCATGCAGCATTAAGTCAGAATATTTTCAAGAAATCTAAACATTACATATTACAGTATTGTCATGTAAACAGTACAATTTTTGGTTAGTGTGTTAATAAAATTGTAGTCAGATCTGTTTCTCCTATACCTATATGGACAAATATTAGTTCCACTGATGGCCTTTAAGAGCTTATATATCACTTATATTTTTTTTGCCTACATGGATGCTACCCAATAATCATCTGGATTATCCTCTTTACCCTTTTTACTGCTAATACTTTCAATGAATCTTCTGAATTATCTTTCCCAGTTTCAAAATTTTGAAAACAGACAAGTAGCAATACAGATGTTCGCTCAGTTTTAGTATAAACACTGAATTGAAATTATCTGAATGTGTTATTTTAAAATTAGTTTTGATGCTTAACATACTCCTGAGTTATTGCTGGAATAGGATGTGTTTTCTCATTTTGTGAAGTGATAAAATTTTGGGATTCCCCAGATGCTTCAAACACACCAGGGCATTGACAAGCCCTAATCTTTATGAGGGACTTCAACCACCCCAATCCTGGTTGGAGGAACAACAAAGTTGGGCTCAGGCAACTCAGCAGGTTCCTGTGGTGCATTGCTCATAACCTCCTTCTCCAAACAATAGGGGAATAAATGGCAGAGGTTCTATGCTGGACCATGTTCTTGCTGACAAGAAGGAACTGGAGGGGAATGTGAACTCAAGCACAGCCTCGGAAGTAGGGAACATGAAATGGTGGAGTTTGAGTGAAAAGGACACACAAGAAGCTCACCTTGGACTCCAAGAGAGCAGACTTTGGCCTCTTGAAGGGTCTGCTTTGTATAATACTAGGGCATGGAATCCTGAAGGGAAGAGGGGCCCAAGAAAGCTGGTTAATCTTCAAAGGTCAAGGTCCTCCAAGTCAGGAGCAATGTATCCCAACAAAGAGGAAGTCAGACAAAAGTACTGGGAGAACCTGCATGGATGAACAACTGGCTCCTGGACAAACCCAAACACAAAAGGATGCCTATTGAGGATGAAATAAAGGACAGGTACCCTGGGAAAATATGGAGAGATTGTCTGACCAGCCAAGGGTCAGGTTTCTTACTAGCATAATTTCTGTCTTTTCTATAGATCCATGGTTTGGAAGACTAACTTAACTCTTCCTAAATATACCACATTTATTTACGAGGGCAGCAAGGGACATGAATGATGCTGTGTTCTTTGCAGATGTGACTGTCATCAGCACTGTCCTACATGAAGTAGAAACTCCACATAAAATACTTCAGATTTCCAGACTAGCTGATGTGTTATCCCAAGATGGTGTGTTGTAGCAATAAAGAGCCATCACTGTTCTGAGCATCTGTTGAGAGGACAGAGTCAGCTTAAAATCTAGCCAACTTTCAGAAGTTAGGTCTACATTTTCCTACACATTTCCTAAATAATTTGTGGAACTTATTTATATAAACATATCTGTCCTGCTAAGTGACAGATGCACACAAAAGAAGAGACAGACTTCAACAACAACAGTGATATTAACCCCTGATAAAAGTGAAGGCAGAGTAACCAGATAATTATTTTTGCTCAGCATTACTTGCAAGAACTGGCATGACTCAATGACAAAGGTGTAGTTACGTTAACTCTGCTTCTTCCAGAAAGCAGTGACTTGCAGAGAGACATGAAGAAGCAAGCTATAATTCAATCAATCTTCATTCTGCCAGACAACAACTTTCTGTGTAAAGGATTTCTGCAAGAACATTCCAAGTGGCAATGAAAAGTATTTATCAGAGGAAGTTTAACTGGGATAACAGGGGACTAACTCAGATCTAGAACTTCCTTATATATTCCTCTCCTTATTTCCCATTCACCTCACAAATGTCTTCTTTACATGGAGAAAGTAGAGCCTTCATCTTGTCTAAGAATTGTCATTCTTTACTTTTATTCCCAAATAAACTTGGAAAAAAGATTTTAACTATCTTTGCACTATGGTTGATCATAAAAAGTTTGTATTTGTATTTTTTAGGTATACTTCACACAAAATTATAGCTGTTATATGGTCTGAATCACACTGGATATTAGTATTTATACCATCATGCTTTCACTTATTAAAGTAAGATCTATATAAATGATACCACAAATACTCTTGCTGAGATCAGCATAAGCTGAACTAGTAAATTTTGCATAATTTTCATGCTACAGATACTGAAGTGTATTCCCATATGGACTGTAGTCGGAAAAAATTATTTTTCAGTTCTCAAGCTACTTTTGAACAGTTGCCTGCTGAATGCTAATTTCAGAATTGTGTTGCCAGATCCTTACAGACTATGTCCTAAATGTTGCTATGGTTATACTCTTCATTTAGTAAACAGTATGGAATAAACCCTCATTCACTGGCAATAATGCAACTTAGACTCATCCCCAGGTAGTCTTAAAGTGGTTCCTCTTCATTTACACTTCTTAAACTCTGAGTAAGCAGAGATTGCATGTTTAGTTTCCAAAAAGTCAGTGTAGGGGAAATCATGCCTTCTAAGAAGTGCTCAAACATAGGAGCAATTTTTCACTCCTAGGACCACCACTGCTGACAAGACAATACATTCTGAGCAAAGGGAAAAAGTTGCCTTCTCCTCCTTAGCAGATGTGATGACTGCGACTCATGAGTAGCAGGTGGAAGTTGTCATCACAGTTACTGGAAGAGAAAATTGCAGCTATTGCAAAGCTCAGAGGTTTTTATGGAGGATTTTCCTGATGCTACAATCAGTCCAAGGCAGATCTAATTTCCCTGGTGGTAAATGCCATTTAGAGGGTGGAGCTGGCAAGGAATTGTATTTTTACATTTATCCCTTACTTAATCTTACTATCCCTTACTGATCTTTTACTGTCCCTTATTAATCTTACTCATTCTAGTTCTGCCCTTCTCTTCCTCAGTTATTCCAGTCCTCGTATCCTAGTGATTCCTTGTTTTCTTTTTGGAGAAAAGACCTCTAGCTTTTCTAGAGAGCTTCAAAAGCAGCCATTCAACTGCAGCAAGCAAATTTTTGTTTTAAAAAATCGAAGACCTTATGCATGCAGAGATAAATTAAAAATCAGAGCACGATGCAAACCTGGTCATCCAAGTGTGCACATGGTGAGCTTAGTGCCTGGGCTGTTGTCCTGAATGGGGTGAAAACCATGCTCAGGCTGTGCTGCTGTTGCTTCTCAGAACTGCTGAAACCACAAGAACAGAACGATTTTTGTGCTGTCTGTAACAAAGCCCTCAGAATCACATATTAGACTTGCTGACAGGGAAGCAATTCTGAGTTAGGAGAATATTCTTCTCAGAGATAGTCTTCTGTCTTCTTTGGCTGGGGGAACAGTAACGTGACACTGGATCTTTACTACAACTGGAGGAATTCAGAGACTTTGTATACCTGTCCTTGCCTAGAGGCTCCACTTTTTGAACCATTAGAAAATGTACTTTACATGAAACACCAGAAGACATTTCTACCCCTCCTGCTGATGGATCATAACATCTGCAGGATGACTGATGGTGACATCTAAGCTTGCAGTCACTGACTCAGTATCTCCTGCAGTGTTGGAACCACACACAGTGCCTGCATCTATTCCCCCTGACCCCAATACAGCCCAGCAGAGGACAGTGTCTGGCAATAGGACAGCTGTCCCATGAGTCCTGTATAATTTACTAAAGCAAAGAAACATGGGGACATATTAATTATCAAGGGGTCCTTTCCTTCTCAGTGGTAAATCTGCCCAATTCTTGGAACTCATAATACTCCCCTGGAAGAGGTTCAAAGCACAAAGTTTCCAGAAGTGTAAGACCACATTGTGCTATTATTATTCCAAGTGTTGAAGTGCAGCAGAGTTGTATCTCTCAGCTCATCTTAATCCCTGGAGCAGAAAAGGAAAAAAAAAAAAAAAGTTCTCCCTTTCTATTCAAAGCAACTTCAAAAATTAGATGTTGTCTAGTCACAGACCAGTAGAAAAAAAATTAAATCCCTGCTCTAAGAAAGGGATTTCAGTGTAGTCTTTGAAGGTAGTGAAGTAAAAGGAAGTACTGGTTTCTCTGACAAAATTTTACTGCAGGGTCTAATCATAGCTTATCTCTATCTTCTGAATTTGATTACAAGGCTTAGCTTGACATATTAGCTCTGGTACAATTTCCAAGACTTCCAGGACAGGAAGAATAGGGAGAAGGAAGGTGAGTGGTTAGAAAATTTACCCTTTTTGACTCTTTAATAGGGACAGAGTGTACAATGGACTGGCAACAGCAAAGTACAGGCAAAGGAAGATTGGAAAGAAAAAGAAGGGATAGAAACAGGCAACCAGACAATGAAAATACTTTCATCTGAGATACAAAATAAAAGTGAACATATATCAATGTCACCCAAGATATATGTTAGAATGTTGTGTTTAACCTTGAAATTTGACCGCTTTGAATAGATGAAGTATTCCACAGGTCAGCCAGTGTTGCAGGAATAGATTGGCAAAACTAGTGCACACAACTCTAATTAGCACTTGGGCTACAAAACTTCAAATACTTTCTTAAGTTTTGGGACAAATGCCCAGGCTTTACAAATAGAAGATAGAAACTGGGTTGGGAAAAATAAATTGGGAAACAACCTTTCAAAATGTTATATGCTTGATTTGGTCTTTATTAACTATTCCTCAGGGTAAGTCCTCTTTGACCAAATGAATGACAAGACAGCACAGTGTAATTCTTTTGTGGAACAGAAAAACCTTGGTCTCTTAATTTCAACGGGTGTCTTAACTATACAGAAGCCCTTGTACTTAGAGCCCTTCCTTGTAAGTTTGTCTCTGGTACAACCCAAGAAAAGATTTGACTGGGTGTTTCAACGCCAGCAAAGCTAGAGACAGGTTTGTAATACTGCTCAAATACCTGTAAACTAAGAATTTAAGTATCAGTTGGAACCAAATTTTACAAAGAGATCATAAAGAAAAATAAAATATAGTCCAGCTCATTTTTCTCTTGCTAAATTCAATCATTGGGGAAACAAGTAAGAGGAAGCAGATATTGTACTTGAGCTTTTTAAAAGAATGACAGTTGTTACAACAGGAACCATTATAGTGTTGCTTAGCTATCTCAGCCTTCTCTTTGCCTCCATACTTTCTTCAGGTTCTCAGTTATAATTCATGAAGGCTGAGAAACTCGCAGAAAATTTGCACCCAAAGAAATTGCTGTCACACAATTCCTTCCTCTTCCTAGGACTGCTGCCTTAGCTCTGCTGCTGGAGACACGGGCACACAAATGCAGCAAGGATCCTACTGAAAGGCACCCCATCTCTATAGCACACAGGCAGGAGCTCCATGGAGCTGTTTTAAGCTGTTCCCTTGTAAGTTCAGCTCTCTTGCTATCACACATTAATCTGGACTCAGACTTCTTAGTCAGTCCTGGCTAATCAGGGAAGTCTGGAGATGTCAGGGATGACTGGAGGTTGGCCAGTGTGACGTCCATCCACAAGAAAGGCTGGAAGTCAGATCCAGGCAATTACAGCCTGTCAGCCTGACCTCAGCACACAGCAAGACTGAGGAACAGATCACCTTAGATATGATCAAGTGGCACACACAGAATAACCAAGGGATTAGGCCCACCCAGAATAGGTTTAGGAAAGGCAGGTCCCGCCTCACCAAACTGATCTCCATTTATGATCAGGTGGCCTGTCTAGTGGATGAGGGAAAGGCTCTGGATGTAGACTGGACTTCAGCAAAGCCTTTGATATTGTCTCCCACAGCATTCTCCTGGAAAAACTGGAAGCCTATGGAGTGGACAGGTGCATCCTTTGCTGGATTGGCCATGCCCAGAGAGCGGTGAGGAATGGAGCCAGTAATGAAGCCAGTTCTGTTTAATGTCTTTTTAGATGATCTGGTTGAGGGACTTGAGTGCATTCTCAGTAAATTCATGGATAACAAGTTGTGTGCAAGTAATAATCTGCTGGAGGGCAGGATGGCTTTGCACAGGGATCTGGACAGGCTGGATCATGGGCTGAGGTCAGTGGTGTGAGGTTCAACGAGGCCAAGTGCTGGGTCCTGCCCTTGGGTCACAACAGCCCCAGGCAGTGCCACAGGCTGGGACAGAGTGGCTGGAAAGGACCTGGGGGTGCTGGTGACAGTGACTGAACATGAGCCAGGCTGTGCCCAGGTAGCCAAGAAGGCCAATGGCATCCTGGCCTGGATCAGCAACAGTGTGGGCAACAGGAACAGGGCAGGGATTGTCCCCCTGTGCTGGGCACTGGTGGGACTGCACCTCAGTTCAGGAAGGGCATTGAGGTGCTGGAGTAGGTCCAGAGAAGGGCAACAGAGCTGAGGAAGGGTCTGGAGTAAAAGTCCTGAGTGACTGAGGGAGCTGGGAGTATTTATCCTGGAGAAAAGGAGGCTCAGGGGTGACCTATTTACTCTCTCTGCCTAAAGGAGGCTGTAGCCAGGTAGAGTTGGGCTCTTCTCCCAGGCAGCCAGTGACACGACAAGAGCACAGAGTCCCAAGCTGCACCAGGGGAGGTTTATGTTGGACATTAGAACAAATTTCCTCACTGAAGGGCTGTCAAACATTGGGATGGACTGCTCAGGAAAGTGGTGGAGCCAACATCCCTGGAAGTGTTCAAGAAATGACTGGACCTGGCACTTAGTGCTATGGTCTAGTTGACAAGGTGGTGTCATTCAAAAGGGTGGACTTGATGACTTTGGAAATCTTTTCCAAACTAAATGATTCTGTGATCCTTGAAATGGGAGAAGGAAGGGGTTTGACTTGAGGTTTTTTTGTTTGTTTGTTTGGGTTTTTTGTTTGTTTTGTTTTGTTTTTGTTTAAAGCCATTTTAAAAATCATTCTATCAGCACTTAGCATGTGGAAATGCTCTTCAGAAAATTTTAGTTCATGCAATTTCTCTTTCTTTGCCATGGGTTAAAATTCAGGTAAGCAATGTCTTTTACTTCATGACAGCATCAGATTGAGGTTCACATGTCCTTCATACAGAGTTTCTGCCCAAGAATTTTTGGGCCTGCAAGGTAGTTACTTGGTCCTATGCAAGGAAGTCTAAAGTGTAGTTCAAAGAGAGAAAGTCCAAGAAGATGAAAAGGAGAAGTTTTCATGCAGAATGCTTATCTACAAGAAGGCAGTGCCCTAATGTTCCCTTTTAACCTCGAGCCCATTTCACTTTTTATATTTGTGAATTCCTACGCATGCTGGGAGACCAAGCATTTTGCACCTGGTAACTTTTATACCAGCTTATCCCATTTTTGGTGGAAAACGTCTGACCAGAAGAAGCTGTTTCGAGGAATCTTTTTTTTTTAACCACTTTATCACAATTAAGAATTTGNGTCTTCTCTTTTGTTCCTTTTACTCTTATATTTATTTTATTGTTTTCCTATTAAATTGTATTTCTGACTTAGAGTCTCTCACTGGTTTTGCTTTCAAACCAGTACAGCACTAAAAGGAGAGAATAAATGAAGAAAGATGTTTTAAAACTCAATATTTTAATCTAATTCTTTTATTTCAATATTAGGAAAAGATAATATTTTAAAAATAACATGCAAAAACTTGTGAAAAGAATATCTTGTTTTAAAATATTAATAAATTTTGCAACTCAGATCTAAACAAGGTCACAACAAACTGAGAGACACATTAAATCTAGAGTTCTCTCAGAGACAAGACTTTCTCCTTAGCACTTTTCAAATGCTAAGTCTGAAGAAAGGTGAGACACTCTTATTCCTCTAATCTTCCAAGAATTCAAAATTCTGAACCATATAAATGACTGCAACACATTTAAGAAGTTACTTGCACATTATGATTTTACTTGTAACAGTGATGCTTTTATCCCTAGTAACTTAGTAGTGAGCTAAACTGTCCCAACAGATATCCCAACACAAGGCTCCTTATAAGGAAGAAATAATTTATTCCCAGGGTCTATTCTCAATAAATGTAAACTGAATGTGCTCATTCCTTGAGGAAATACAGAACAGCATTAATTCACACAGCTCTGGGACTATGGCACAAACAATGCTTTCCCCTTCAGTCCATCTGAGAATGACTTCATACATCAAGTATCAAGCCACAAAAAGCCAGAGGACACAGAAATGAATGTCAAGAGGATTTAGCTCAGTTTTCGATGTTTGTTTCTTTTAATTATTCTAGAACACTGGTAAAGTATGTTTAGCATTTTAAGTAAATTTTCTTAAATGCTTTTAGATTCTAATGTCTGACTCCAGTTTTAGAGTCATAATGGCATTTAATCAAAATAAAAAGCTGCACTTTGAAAGGGCCCATTCAGTGCTGCCAGTTTATTTCCACTTTAACAAAGAAACTCTAAAGAGCTGGCAATATTTATCCTAGAGTATGTGATATAAAAGGCTGCTAAGAGGCAAAAGTTCCTTTTTTAGGCCTTAAATTAAAAATAGCTTGTGAACATAATGAAAGATATTGTTTTATGAAAACATTGTAAAACTGAAGCCAGTGACCAACTACACTATTTTCTTCACCAACCGATATTAAGATGGTAATTTTATCAACACTCATCACTTCTGTCTCCTTTTCCTGCATTTGAATTCCCAGTTTCACTGTGCTGTGAAGTACAGTGATATTCACTATGTTTACATACAGCAGGGTTTTTCAAGCTTTCACATGATGTTAGAATAAATTTGCTATCTGTAAAACCTATAGTTTCCTTCTAAGAAATGAAACCCCTACTTATCTGAAAAGGCACACAGAAACCAGTTAAAAAAAGATTTGGTTTAGCATAATAAATCTAGTTGTTTCAGTAGGCCTATCAGCCTTTCTTGTTTTGATTATTTTAATCCTGTCTCCTCAATTTTTCTTGCTTTTTTTTCCTTACAGCTTTAACTCCAAGAATCTTCCAACCTCCATTCCCAAGTCTCCTTCCCCGTCTTTGACCTCCTACCCTCTGGAGTTTAGAAATATTTCATGCAATGCATGAATCCAGACCCTTGTCCAGCTTCAATGCAGGAATGCCAAGTCTCATCTTTCCCGATAAGATTTAACCACTGGGGTGTCTTATGGTGGTCAGCATTATGTCGTCTGCCATCATTTTTCTACATTTAGACCTTTGTGTGTTTCATACAAAGACAACTGTGCAGCTGTATGTGACTGTTCTTTTAAATTAGCACAACTGGTAGAATGCTCAAGCCTTTTATACTTCACTGTAATGAGCAAAACTGACTGCAACTGGCCTAATACTCTGAAAAGATTATTAGGAAGGAATTTCACTGCATTGTGGCCAAGGGTGTTTTTCCAGGCAGCTCACAGAATAGCCTTTGATTACATGCAGGAAGTAAGCTTGCTGTTTTGCAGCCATTCCTTCCTCTCTGTGTAGCCCTGGAATAGAAACTTCCCAAAACAGTGAGGCAGAAACAGAGGAAGTAAGGTCTTTCCTCGAGAACATCTACTGAAAGAAAAACTAGCAAGCAATTCAAATGCGGTTCAGATATGGCTTTAACACATTCTACTTTATTCTCTGAGTTAACACATATTCCCACTTTTTCAGAAAGTGGAGGTAATTCAGGGAGCAAACCTGGCAGGACAAAAGAAGTTCAGCCTCAGATGAAAATCTGCAAGTTGTTAAAGTATTACACCGGTGCAGCTGGAGTCTGAAGTGGAGCACATTTGGTGTCTGTGGTGGCATGACAAGAGCCAAGATGCCTCTTGCTTCCTTGTCTGCTCCCTAGCCCAAAACCTAAAATTATGCACCAGCATCCTGTGTATCACTTAATATACACAGACTTAATGGGAAGTTGTTACTCCTGATGAGTGGTAGACAGATGAAAGAGATGGATCTGTGAGCTCTTCCACCTGCTTTTCTTTGGGATTTCTTTAGTGAATTTAAAAATTTCTGCCCAGATCTGTAAAGAAAGAAGAAAGACTACACTGAGATAACTGACACATAGGCTAATCTCCTTATTATGGATGATTTGTTGTTCATTGTCATTCTTCTCACTCTTCTTGGCTTTTATTGTAAAGTTTCTTGACTATGACACAAAGAACTCTTCCAGTGGCATTATTGTTATTTTTATTGCAGCAGGTGGCTAAGACCTAGTTAAGAACAGCCATTACCCAATTTGGAAGAACATTTTTACTGACTTGCTAGATGCTTATTTAAAGCAGAAATAGTGGTAGAACAGATAAGAAAAATGGCTTTGACCTGTGAACAATCATTACTCATGAGTAAGTGATGGAGTGAAAAGTAACTTTCCTCTCCTCTCATACACATGCAATCATGAAGTCCTTTTTTTATTTTACTATTATCTACATATTTAATATCTCTGCTCTCAGAAATGTTGAGATGAAAGCCATATTAATAGTAAAAGAAAGTACTAAAAGCTCATCTCTGGTCTGCATCATTCAGGCTCCCTAACACTTCTAAAATTCTGTTGGAGCTAAGGTTATAAATCCAGCAGAACATTTATAGAATGTTTCTAAAATGAGAAACAAGACAGTTAATATTCCAGCAATCTACCTATGAATTCATGAAACTAGCATCTCAAGAGTAACTTTTGTGAAGTTCATAGTCAGAAACACAAGCATCAGTATTTCTTCAACAGAGGTAGGTTTCATGATCCCAAAGAAACCCCCTCCCCCAAACTTATAGTATATACAAAAAAAACCCAAAACAAACTAACCCAAAAGTGTGCAGAAAATAATTCTGGTCCTGTCTGCAGTTTAAACTACTTGGTTAAAAAGCATCAATCATTTTCTTAGTACAAGCACCTAGCAGCAGAAAAAGGAAAAGAAACCCCAACCGGAAAAACAAATCCAAAGTACCCCCCCCCCCGCAAAAGCGCAGCTCTATACCTAGATATAAAAAAAATTCTCTACCCG